>NW_010729237.1:726689-746060 GCF_000365185.1 Nelumbo nucifera | reverse complement strand
TGCGCTTTTAAAACACTGGTTATAATGTCTCTATTTGATGATGACAGTATGATCAAAAGGAGATAGTGAGAGCACATATACACATGGATCATGAAATCAATGCTCACATGTCATGAACCRTGAACAGAACAGCCTCTTTTGCATTGTGTGGTTCAAAATAAATTGTCATTTTAACCATTCTTGCAACTCACCGCTATATTACTTTTGTTCACTAAACTGGATTCAACAATACTTTGACATGGAGAAGCTTCATATAAAACTTATTGAGCCGTTTATTTTGAAATTCATAAATGCTTCAACATGAAATCATAAATTGTTCTTCATAGTCCTGCACAAATYCACCATGAGTCCAGAGGAGATGGAGTTTGCACCAGCAAGGAGATGGAGACGAGTTTTGAAGATTGAGGCAAAAAGCATTTCTTTTGGGAGAAGTTTGGACAAGAAGAAGAATTGCTCTGCAGGTAGTGGAGCTGAGAAAAGCTTTGCTGATTCTTGAAGAGAGAGCAATCTCCTGGTTTCAAGGATTTCTGGAGGGAGCTAATAGAACCTTGAGAACAATAGAATGGAAGTGTAGTCTTGTGGAAGAGGGAAGAAGGTATTCTGCTGAAACAAAAGAGAACAAAAAAGGAAGATTTGTGGGCATCTACCAATATTATGGAGAAGGACTGAAGCAGTTCACATGCTTCCCTGAAGGGAGAGAAGCTTCGGGCTGGATAAAATAATACAAGCAATACAGGAGYTTCTAGTGTTAAGGAACGAAAGGAGTTATCCATTCAGAAAGGAAGAGAGTCAGAAGAACCCTGAAGAGAAGGCGGAAGAAACAGATTGGAAAGGAAAAAAAGGAAACCAATACAGTTAAGAATGTTCAGATTGATGCATGGTTAGGGCCGATGAGACTGTGGCTCAATAAATCCAAAAAAGAGTGGGAGAACAAGCTAGTAGTCTCGCTGAACAAAGAAGTTACAGATTGGAAAACCCTGGGTGAAGAGATTCAACAAGTGTTGAAGGTCTCAGAAACACTGCAGATTAGCCCTATTAATGGGCAGAAGGCTGTGGTATCTTGTAGAAGTCCCTGGCTGGACTTTGAAGCAGTGTCAGCAGTAACAAAGAAAGGATTGGCAATGGTAGGAAGGTCCCCAAGTTGCAATGAGAAAACTGTTGACCTAACAGACTGCATTGAGATGAGAATTCTGGGGCTGCCTTATTATCTATGGTCAGACAAGATATTTAACAGAATTGCAAAGTTGTCTGGTGGTGAAGTCTCGGCTGTAGATGCATCAGACCTCCGAGCAGTACTTATTAAGGTGTATGGAGCGAAGCCAGAACCAATCCCACGTACTGTAGAAGTTTTCTCAGATGTCAGATGTTCAGAACTTGGATAGCTACCTCTGTGGAAGCTTGATGGTAGAAGGAAGGAAGGGCTGGAGAAGATGAAGCTGATGTGGCCAAAAACTGGTCTCGAGGCAGCCTTAGAGATAGAGGAGAACAGAGAAAATCATAAATTTTCATGAATAAGGAAACTGAAAAGACTGAGATTTGGAAAGGTGTAAATCAAGTTACCTCCTAGTTGGGTAATTCGAAGCAACAAGGCAGAGTTTCAATGGGTGTCTGTAAAACATTTGCTCAGGCTTTGATGGCTTCAAAAGGTAGAGGTGTGGTAGATTCAAATTTGAAAAAATGTTCAGGGGTGGAGACAAATGGGAGAGAAGGAGAAATTAATCTTAGTGGGCCTTYGAATGACTTGGTCCAGTCACGAGGAGCCTTAAATAGGCACATACATTAGAAGAGATTGGGGGTGTTGTTAGGCCTAATAGGYCATGCCCATTATTTTTGGAGATCTTAGAAGTAAAAAGAAAGTCATGTCATCAATTAAGTGATCACATGATTACTAAAACAGGTTGAGTGTTAGGGGACCTAAGTTTGGGTGTGTCATCATCCCAAACCAAAGCTGCAGTGGCGAATTTTCCCTCCCAATGCAAAGTTTCAGCAGCAAGCTCGAAGGCAGAGTCTAGTTTGGGGCTTGCTTGGGTGACTGGTTTTCTACTCTACCAGCCCAGAGAAGCTAAACCCAAGGTACAATCGAAAGAAGAACATGGATGAAATAATTGATTCGGGGTGGATAAGCTTGGAGGGAAGTATGGAAGGAGAGAACTCTGGTGGTTCCAGCTTTTGCAGTGTTCAAAGTGCCAATCTCGACTTGGGGAAGAAGCAGAAGATGGTTTGAGGCTACTGTTTGATGAGGAGCTCTCTACCACACTTCCTAGGCTCTTGGTCCAGTCTGTGAAAGAGGAAGGAAGATTAGGCTCCACTTTGGAGGAAGTTAAATCTTAGACAGAGAATAGAGGAGAACTATGTTCAAAACGAGATCAAATACAGCGTATTAGTAGGACCTATGAAGTCAACCCAGAAAATTTTAGTAGATCTACAAACTGCTCTGTTCCCATGGCTACCTCCGGCTTAAGCCCAATGATTGGGTTTAAGGACTCGCCAATTCCTCTGGTAAATCCTTTGTACAAAATTCTCTTTTGGTCCCGGATTTTTGTTGCTATTAATATTTGTTCTAGTCCTGTTTGTCTTGTGCCTATAGGGGAGACTAGCCCAACCTTGCAGTCTGTCAATCAGGATGATCAAGTGCAAAAGCAGAGGTGATTGGGGATCTGTTTTTGGAAATTGTAGACATGGAAATAGGGGATAGAATATGGGAACTGATTATGGAACTGTTTAGAATTCAGGTAATGGAAGAGATGGTGAGTAGAATGAAAGGGATGAGGAGGGTGATACACTGAGTCCTAGGTGAAAAGGAAGTTAAGGGTGATGGAAGAATAAAAGCAGAAGCTGGTTCAAAAAAAGGAAAAGGGGAAAAAAAGAAAAATGGTTCCAATAGAAAGAAAAAGGGGAAGGCGAAGCTAGAGTCTAGGGTTAGAGGTAATGGAGTAAAAAAACAGAGAAAGAAAAGGMTAAGTGAGGCGGAAGGTCTAAAGTGTGAGGTGGATTATGATAAAGGGAGTGTTGGAAGGAAGTTGAGGAAGAAATGGTAAGTGGAATTGTCTGCTCAGGGTGCATTTGTTTTTGGTGTCCAAGAACTTGATAAGCTGGAATGTAAGAGGGTTAGGAAGCCAAAAAAAGAGGAGTGATTAGGGATCTGTTGAGAAGAGAAAAACCAGACATTGTGTTGATTCAAGAATCTAAGCTGTCCGAGTTAGATAGGAAAAGGGTGAGAAGTATATGGTCAGCTAGAGACGTAAGTTGGGCATACACACAATCTTGGGGAGCATCAGGGGGAAATGTAACTTTGTGGAAAAATGCAGAGTTGGAGTGTACTGAGGAGTTAATTGGGAAGTATTTTGTGTCCATAAAGCTGAAGAGGAGAGTGGATGTTTGAGAATGGGTTTTAACTAATGTGCATGAACCCACCTCTTATAAGGAAAAGGAGGGACTTTGGGAGGAGTTAGCAGCAGTGAGAGGTTTATGGGATGGTCCTTGGTGTTTGGGGGGGGGGAGATTTTAGTGTCATAAGATTCTTGAGTGAATCAAACAACCCAAACCATCGGATTACATTGAGTACGAGGAAGTTTAACCTCTTTGTAGAAGCCTTTGAGTTGCGGGACCTACCTATTCAAAGGGCAAATTTTACTTGGTGAAAATTTCAAGAAGCCCCCACTTCCTGGAAGTTAGATTCATTTTCACAACTGATTGGGAAATGGAGTGGTGGGGGTTAGTGGTCACAGCACTGTCGAGACTAGTTTCAAACCATTGCCTAATAAGTTTGACCCAAGAGAGGGTGGGGGGTGGTCCTTGCCCTTTCAGATTTGAGAATACGTGGCTATTGCACCTTGATTTCTTACTAAAGGTGAAGGAGTGGTGGGAGGAGGATCAAGTGGAGTTCAGGTGGAGGGGTTATAGATTCTATAAGAAACTACAGATACTGAAAGCAAGAGTTAAGGTTTGGAATAAAGAGATTTTTGGAAGGATTGAAGAAAGAAAATAGGAAATCCTTAGTAGAATAGAGGAGCTAGATGGTGTGGAAGCTGAGTGAAGTTTGAATTCAGAAGTTAGGGAAGAGAGATGAGGATTGAAAAAGGATCTGGAAGACATTCTAAGAAAAGAGGAGGTTACTTGGAGACAAAAATCTAGATGTCAATGGSTAAGGGAAGGGGATGGTAATACCAGTTTTTTACACATGTTGGCAAATGGGAGAAAGAGGAAGAACTCGGTGCTGAAATTGGAATGGAATGGGCAAGTATTGACAAGAGATGAGGACATAGCTAATGCCTTTGTGAACCATTTCAAAACACTCTACGAGGGTTTGAGAAGTTTAAGAGAAGGTTTAGAGGGACTGGAATGGAGGGTTAGAAATAGAGAGATGTTGGAATCCTTGGAAAAGAAATTTGAGATTCAGGAAGTGAAAAATGTAGTCTTCTCGACRGGGAGATCTAAAGCCCCAGGACTGGATGGTTTTATGATGGCATTCTATCAAGATTGTTGGGAGATAATTGGGAATGACTTGATGGAGGTTTTTGATGAATTCTAAGAGAGGGGCAAATTTAACTCGGGTGCAAATGCAACTTTCATTGTGTTGATACCAAAGAAAGTCGATGCAATCTAGCCGAAGCACTTCAGGTCCATAAGTCTAATAGGAAGCATGTACAAATTCATTTCCAAGGTTTTGGCCCTAAGAATAAAAAATTTACTTCTCTCAATGATTTCTCCAAATCAAGGGGCTTTTGTTTTTTGGAGACAAATAATGGATCAAATTCTCATTGCCAATGAATGTGTAGAGTTTAGAAAAAGGGAGAAGCAAAAGGAYTGGTTTGTAAGTTGGATTTAGAAAAGGCTTATGACATGGTGGATTTGGAGTTTCTGATGGACATTTTTAAGCGTAGGGGATTTGGAGCAAGATGGTATAGATGGGTGAAGGGTTGCATTTCATGTCATTTCTCAATTTTGGYAAATGAAGTAGCAAGAACATTCTTTCTTGCCAAAAGGGGCCTTAAACAAGGAGATCCTCTCTCCCCTTTCCTATTTACTCTAGTAGTCGATGTGTTGTGTGAATTGGTCATAAGGGCAGATGCAAACAATATGATTAGAGGTTGGAGAGTTGGAAGTAAGTGGTGGTTACACATCTACAATTTGCAGATGATATTATCTTGTTTTTTGAAGGAAGAGCAGAAGAACTTRTGAACCTAATAAAGATAGTACATAATTTTGAGAGGATTTCCAACCTTAAAATTAATTGGGGCAAGAGTTGTGTGGTTGGAGTAAATTTAAGGAGTGAGGAGGTGAATCTGCTTGCTGAATATTGGGGTGTGAAGTAGGGGATTGGCCATTACAATATTTGGGACTACCTTTGGGAGGAAATCCAAATACAAATAGCTTCTAGTGTMTAGTGGTTGAGAGGTTTACAAAGACTTGCGAATTGGAAGAGAAACTACATTTCTTTGGGAGGTAGGATAACCCTAATAAAGTCAACATTGGCTAACTTACTCGTTTATTTCATATCTACCCTTAGGATACCGATAAAAGTGGCAAACCATCTAGAGAAGATTATGAGGGACTTCCTTTGGAAACTAAGAGACGCCCAAAAGGACCATTTAGTGAAGTGGGAGGTGGTCTAGGAATAGGAAATATTAGAGTAAGAAACACAACTTTATTGGGGAAATGGTTATAGAGATTGCCATTGGAACGAGATAAGCTTTGGCATAGAGTGATTGTCAGCATTCATGGATTGGTAGACAATGGTTGGGATGTAGGAGTTGACCCTAGGGCTTCTCGATGCTTTCCTTGGAAAGCTATTCATGGTATATTGCCTTCCTTCATTACGTTAAATTTGATGCCTGTGCAGGGAACAAAGTGTTGTTTTGGGAAGATGTTTAGGTTGGAGAGAGTCCCCTTAGTGATATGTTTCCCTACACTTTATTCATTGTTCGAAAACAAAAGAAGAGTGATCTCTTCAGTTTTTATTGATAATTCTTGGGATCTGGGTTTGAGGAGTGTCCAAGGGAGTTGGAAATGACAATGGAGGATGAATTAGTTAACCTTTTAGGGTCAACCTATTTGGACCAATCTTGTTTGGACAGTAGAATTTGGAAACCTTACCCATTCGGTGTGTGTTCACTTGTTTCCTTTGTCCTCATTCATTTGTTCCTCCTCCAAAAGAGGTTTAGTGTYGGCCTGTACCTCCAAAAATTCGGGCTTTTTGTTGGGAGGTGGTTCTCCAAAAAATCAACTCTAGATATGCTGCAATGAAAAAGGCCACATTTTTGCTAGTCACCTCATGTTTGTAGCCTCTACTTGGGTTTTGGTGAGACGATCACACACCTATTAATTTCTTGTCCATTTGTGTGCTTTCTTTGGACATGGTTTCCTTCTATCTTTGGTTGCAGGTGGAGGCCTCCCCCGGATGTAGTAAGCCTTTTTGACCCAAGCTTTTTTAGGCAACCAAAGAAGCGTGGAAGAATAGTGTGGAGGGCCACAAGAGCAGTTATCCTATGGTCGGTTTGAGAAGAAAGAAACAATAGGATCTTCAAAGGAGTGGAGAAATCCAAGGAGGAAACTGTAAACAGAATAGCCATTATGACTATTAAATGGTTGAAAACTTTGGATTTATTTAAAGACTTCTCAGCTGAAGACATTTACAGGAATTGGGGAGTGGTGACAACTACAACCTCCACAAAACCTACTATGCAGGAGTTATGGTCCCACCAACACAACAAAGAATGAAACTGAACTTTGATGGGAGCTCTAGAGGTAACCCGGGCCCTTCAGGTATAAGGGGGAGCAATCAGAGATAAAATGGCAGAATTGTGGCTATGTTTTTGAGGCCAATAGGAGTGGGGGACTCRTTGAGAGCGGAGGTGATGGCCTTGCTTCATGGTGTTAGATATGCCAAACAATTGGGGTTACACCAAGTTGAGATAGAGAGAGGACTCTAAATGGTTAATTGATTGGCTGCAATCAGGTAAGTTGGGAGCCTGGATTTATAGACCGCCTATGAGGGAAATCCTCAATATAACAAGGGAGATTGGTGCRTGCTTCAAATGGACAAGGAGATCAGCTAATGGCTTAGCTGATATGTTGACTAAACATTTAAACAAGGGACTGCGAGGGAGAGTATTATTCTGGGCAGTTTTGTAATAAAGATTACTGGGGACTCAATACCTGTTTAGGGGTTGACAGATGTACTTAATATTGTATTAATGAAGTTACCATTTCCAATCCAAAAAAATGTCATTTTCAAGAACCATACCACACTTTTTAGAACCCTGAACCAATTGCCAGGCCAATAAAAACTTCACTGCCATGTTTGGAAGGACGCTTCCATCCAAAACGCACTTGGAACCAATGCCCAGATGTTGCTGGTATAATTACAATGCAGGAATGTGGTTTGATGATTCAGCCTCAAAAGAGCAAATGTCACAAAACATGTTTCATATGTTATGTTTATATATTTTAGTTTGAGCTAATAGGCTTTTTTAAACATTTAGTTCTTTTTCTGGTACAAGCATGAAAAAAGAACATTTAGTTTTTTGAACATTTATTTTGATTTTTTGCATTTATTTTGATTTTTCTTTTTAAATTTTGCACCCTTCTTGAAAAAGAAGCACACCTTGCCTTGTGCCTTGCATCTTGGGCACAAAAGGCCCCTTGCACTTTTTTTGTGCCTTGTGCTTTTAAAAGTTARAACACTGGTTGTATAGTTCCACTCTAGTTTAGGTTGCCAATTAGTTGGAAAACCTTCTTGTTAGCCATCTCCTAATGGTTAAATAGATTATATTCTTTATTTTCCCATCTTTTTTGGTTTTCTCATATGATGAATCTTATTTTTTCTTTGATGCTTAAGTTACTCTTTGCAAGGATTTTTTTTTGAAGATAAATAAAAATGAAAATTCATTAACCTAGAAAAGAAGACAAAGTACAATAAGAGAGGTAATGAGAAATCATCAAAAGAAAAACAAGACAGACTAAAACAAAATACAAGTCATCAGTTCCCCCCTCCATTTCCAAAGATGACCAAAAACCAACCTGAAAAGATTCTCATGCCAATCCCAAAAACTCTGGCAGAAACATAATCCATTCAAAATTCTTTTCCTGATGATTGAACACAGCTCCTCCTTGGATCTTGCATTGTCCTTGAAAATTCTTTTGTTCCTCTCTTTCCGTATCTCCCAACAGATTGCAAATGGAACACTTGACCAAACATTTTTAGCTTTCTTGCTCCAATTTAAAACTGGCCAAGAAGCAAAAATCTCCAATGGGCTTCTAGAATTCCACAAGACTGAGCCAAATAAGAGTGAAGCACATCTCCTTTGAACATCCACATAAGTAGCACCTGTTGACTAACTGAATTCCTCTTCTCTTTGGATGGTCTAGTATTAGTATACTATCCAGTGCAACCAACCAAGCAACTGCTTCCACCTTAGCCAGTTCCCCCAAATACTTTTTAAATTAGTTCTTTGCAAGGATTATTCTTTTGTGTCAAACAGCTGGATGCATAGATAAAAATTTTCACAAGCATAAGCCAAGTCATATCAAATAGAAAATGGTAAACCATAACCAGAAAATCAAGAAACATGAACCAAGAGAGCAAGCATACATTAAATAGAAGCATCATAATCCATTATGGAAAATAGAAGCATACAATAAATTTGGGATGGAACCACATAGCCTCTGTACACCTCACAATTAGTCTATATTCATCMTCTTTCACAGAAAAACCAGAAACAACAATTGTTTAAATAAGGCCCATTATCAGGTGGCTTCTCAGACATACCATATACTAGATACTGGTTGCCTTGTTGGACAGTTCACATACACCACCTGTCTTGTTTTACAAGCCCCATATAAATAACTGGATTTACAGAATGTCCTCGTATAGACCACGATTACAAATATACCCAAACATCCTCCAACATCCTCTCTGAAATTAGACCTGAAAGATAAAATCTCTCTAAATATCCTCCTTATCAATGGGATTATCCATCTATCTTTTTTTGATGAATGATAATAGATTTATTAATTCAGAAGCTGATTTAGAGTGAATTCATACAACATCCCAGGGAGAGGCRCGAGCTGCAGCCCCTCCTTGAATCTTACAAGTAAACTAGGAAAGAAAAACAGGAATCACAGCTGAGCCCAAAACAATTCTTCCCTATTTACCCCTTGCTTGGCTAACACATATGACAAAGTATTTGCTGATCTCCCCACCCACTGTACAGTGACCAACATATTCCTTGTCAACCAACTGAATTTCTTCATTTCATTCTTGTAGCGCCACATAGCCTCTTCAGGATTTTTCAACCAACACACCACCACTTTGGAATCCCCTTCGATTATTAGGTGTTGTACCCCCAGCTGGTTTGCAAATTACACCCCTTGTACAGCAGCTAATAGCTCTGCCCTGTATCCATCTATSTGTCTATGTATGTATGTATGYATGTATGTATGTATGTGTGTATTTAATTTGATTCGTTAATGGGATTGTTACTGATATAAAAAGTAAGGGCATTATGTATTGCACTCAGAAGTTGTCCATCTCTTGGATTAAATTTTACATTGTGTAGATAGGGCAGCTTCCCATGGATTTCAGCCTTTGCATTGGTTCATGGACTGAATAGAACTAGAGTAGTAGAGTGGTACATGTATTAGGTTATTGTATGGAGGGGTGATACTTTGCTTTGGACTGAAGAGAGTGATAAAAGCATCTAAATTTGGAAGTGTGAAAATAAACTACCATTTAAGTTCTGCTTACCATAAAAGTGTACTGTGGACTACTGTTTTAGAAGCAAGAGGCACAAGAAAAGCACAATGGTCTTCTAGTGCCCAAGGTGCAAAGGCATAGGAAGAGGCATATACTAAGATGAATCAAGACAATTTTTCAAAAAAATTCGTAAGCATAACATCTAAAACTAATTCAAAATGAAGTGCTTCAAGCACTAAACAGTTCAAGTATGTGAAACTTTGAATGTGTTTTTTCTCCTCCCAGTTGCAACCTTGGCTAGTGTAATGTTAGATGTCTTGTATTCCCAATCTTAGGAGGTTGGGGCCTTTATGAAGGCAGAGGACTGATAGATCCTGGAGTCAGAGGAAAAGGACCAAACCCATCTGGGGGTGCCCTTGAGCTGAATATTTGGCTTGTACTTGAGGCGGGGTGGTTTTGTGGTTTTGATCACTATTCATTTATTTTATAGTTATGGATCAAAGATCAATTATATTGTTTTTGCTTCTTTAGTGGAAATTTTGCTGATTGAGATCCTATCTGTGACAGCTGTGGCTTCATGTTTTCATAGGGTCTTTGTTTTTGTGTCTTTTAAACGTTAATAGATTACTAGTGCATGCACACCGATAAAAAGGTAATTTATAAGTTAATATACAATAACAAAGGTTAAAAACATAAGAACGCATAAAAAGGTAAACAGAACAGTCAATTTATAAAAGGTGCATGCTTGGAACAAAGCACAAGGCGACCTTACTCGTTCTTAGGTGCACTAGACATGTGAGTTTTGAAAGGGGCATTGCCTGGGTTCAAGTGAGGCATGTGCTTTAAAATGTACCTTGCCTGTGTGCCTTTTAAAATGGAATAGTATTGTGAAATTCCATCTGGTTGTCATTTTCGGCTTGCATTATTTATCATGTCTATAGTCATCTTCATAATCATTCTTTAGAATTTATAATCATCTACAGAAAGCAGTTGTACTTGTTTGTGAGGTGATTATAACCTTAAAAGAACTATCTTGTAATTCTTGTTCTATATGGCCAAATATCTCTCTCTTCTTCTCTGCAGATTTGGAACTTGCAGGCATAAGCATAACTTGAATTTTTTACTTAAATTAATTTTGTGCATTTCTGAATCTGGTACTCTTTTCTCCTTAAGCCTTCTATATTTATAAATGGTTGTAATTGCTGTATCACCATGTTCCATGTTATGACATTTGACACTGAGTATTGTTATTTCTGTTTATTTGCAGAACATCAAAGGAGATATCAGATCTAGAAGGGGAGCTTTTGTCAATCAGAAACCTTCTATCTACTCAGGCAGCTCTTATTCATGGTTTAGCTGAAGGAGTCAAAATTGATTCTTTGCCATCCAATGCTTCTGAAGGTTCACCAGAACATGGCATATCTAAATTTGAAGATAAGGGGCTTTCAGATACAGAGAAATGGGCACTGGAGTTCCCTGATGTACTTGACGTCTTGCTAGCTGAGAGGAGAGTGGATGAAGCTTTGGCTGCCCTTGATGAGGGTGAAAATGTAGTTGCAGAAGCAAAAGAAAAGAAAACACTGAGTCCAGCTGCACTTCTTTCACTACAGATTGCCATTACTGAACGGAGACAAAAGTTATCTGATCAGCTTGCTGAAGCTGTTTGCCAACCTTCTACTCGTGGCAGTGAGCTTCGTGCAGCTGTTTTGGCTCTTAAAAGACTTGGAGATGGTCCCCGTGCTCATACTTTGCTACTTAATGCTCATTACCAAAGATTTCAATATAATATGCAAAGTCTTCGACCTTCAAGCACCTCATATGGAGGAGCATATACTGCTGCTCTCTCGCAGATAGTTTTCTCTGCCATCGCTCAGGCTGTGAGTGATTCTTTAGCTATTTTTGGCAAGGAGCCAGCATATACATCTGAGCTTGTGATGTGGGCTACAAAGCAGACAGAGGCTTTTGCACTTCTTGTCAAGAGACATGCATTGGCCTCATCAGCAGCTGCTGGAGGTCTAAGGGCTGCTGCAGAGTGTGTTCAGATAGCATTAGGCCATTGTTCATTGTTGGAATCTCGTGGTTTGGCACTTTGCCCCATTCTCTTGAAACAATTTAGGCCTAGTGTTGAGCAAGCATTAGAGGCTAATTTAAAACGAATTGAAGAGAGCACTGCTGCATTAGCTGCTGCTGATGATTGGGTGCTCACTTATCCTCCAACTGTTACACATCAATCTGGTAGAACCTCAAATGCATCTATTGGCTCTGCAAYGGCATTTCACCATAAACTTTCAAGCAGCGCTCACCGCTTCAATTCCATGGTCCAGGTAGATGCTTTATGTTCAGCCTAAACTATATTCTATTGTGTCATGTAAAATGTTTATAAGAGTAATTTTCTACTGAAGTAAAATCTCACCTTTAGGCTTTAGTTACAACAGTAAGGTATAACCAATCAGTCACTTGACATTGTATATTGCATGTGTTGGATGGTTTTCTTAACGAATAACATAGTTTTGCTTTATTAATTCAGAATACTATAATATGAAGAATATTTTATTCATTAGGAGTTAAAGATTTTACTTGTCTGTTATTGTGAAGAACCTAATATGCTAACACTATTGTCTCTGTATCTTTTCTAGTTGAAATCCATTACATGAACTTGATGGCAAGATGACTGTATGGGCTGATGCATACTGGTCATAGTTAAGAAAATTATACCTTTAGTTTATTCATAGTTAAGAAAATTACTATCTTAAGCTCAAAGTGACTTGTTCCATTCTGTAAAGTTCAAAAGTAAGAGTTAGACCCTTCTTTTCTGTCAGTGGTTTTATCTAAAGCAAGATTTTGATGCCCTAAATAATTATGATATTTACATTCCAATGTTCCTATTTTCTTCACATTGAATGCAAATGAGCTATTTTTTCAGAGTAAGTCATGTGGTTTTTGGGCCTGAACTAAAACTCAAAAGGCTTGTGACCTATTCTTGAGATGTGGGAAAAAACTTGCCTGATAGCTTGATGTAATGTCATTAGATAGGTTGTTAGATCACCGATGTGACAAGCCCAGGGTTTTGTGATTTGAAGAGGGATTAAGTCATGGCCAATTGATGGACAACCAACAAATTTTTGATGGGGGTATTCTAAAGTTTTTTGAAGTTTTAAGTTAAAATGTTGTATTTTATGATGYATTTTGGAAGATAGCTTGTCAAGAAATTACTTATTGTGCAGAAATTCATACCAAATTTTTATTTTATCAAATATTAATTCTTAGATGGTTTCCTTAGGAGCTTTACTGTGTCTTGAAGTCGTTGCAAGTTAGAGAGTGTTTAAGATTCTTTACATTCGGGAAGTATGCTGGACATGGTAGAGTGAACTGGAGCCATGGACAATTTGTGGGAGAGGTCTTAAGAAAGCTAAGAAATGACCTATGGTGTTTTGTCTGAAGAGAGAGAGAGAAGAAACAGTTAAAGGTTCATCTAATACTTTTAGAGGCAGAGGGAAATGTGGTAGGAGGAAGAAAGTGTGCTGGTGCATTGGGGATGTAGTTGTATGCTTCGATGGTCAAAATGGGCTTTCATGATATTTTTAATTTTTAAGCTATCATTTTATTGATATTCATGTGCTGCCTAACTTTGCAAAACTTTTATAACATCAACGAACTTTTATAGCATTTTTATTAAAATATACTTCTTATATCTTGTAGAAGTGTTTGTGCTGTAAGTTATGCTGTGAAACTGTTCATGTAGTATTCAGTTTTGTATTGGATGTGTACCTGATATGGTTATAGTAAGCAATAGCATGTAAAGGTACCTGGTTATTGAAGCTCTTACATGAAGATATATTTCTATTCAGAACTTAAGCACTTTGCATATTTTTTTGTTACTGGTTAGTATTCCAGTGTCTGAACTGTGGAGCTGGAGCTTGAATTGAAGTGGAAATATTGGAGTGTCAAAAATGAAATGCTCTGAAGGATAGGAGTTGTAGTTTAGATATGTGTGTATATACACATACATATATGCATATACAAACCCATTAACTTACTGTATTTTTCAGGTATTTATGCCTTGTTAATCGTTAAAACTGTATTGATTATTAAAATTCTTAATGCTATTTTGTGTAGCACATTCAAAGAGAAGGGATTGGATTATTCATCTTGGTTAATAGGTGATTCTATGTGGACTGAGTTACTAGCTGCAGTACATGGGATCCAGATTAGTAACCAGATTGGGGTGGAAAARTTTCTAGTTGAAGGAGACTCAAAGGTGGTTGTGGGATGGCTGTTGGATCCAGATTCTGTCATTTGGAGTTACAGGGACAACATAAAAAAGTGAAATGGTTAACAAGGTACATGACAATTAGAATCCAATGGGTGGGCAGATTGGCAAATGCAATGGCTGACTTTCTTGCTAAACGAGGGGTTTCCCAGGAACTATTATATTCGGCTGCTTTGTAATTTTAGTTTTTGAAAACCTGTAATCGCTGTTGTTAAAGGAAAGGTTGCATCTTGTGCCTCTCCTAGGGATGCTTGTAAAAATTTACCCTCTTGATTAATGAAATTTCCATTCAATTATCAAAATAAAAGGAAGGAATATAATACCCCAACATGTGGTTGGGAATCATAATCATAACTAGTAAATGATTCATGGGTATGTTTACAAATATGTTTTAAGTGTGGCCTGTAATTCTTGTCCCATGAGAGTTGTGRTTAATTAGTTTGATGGCATTTGTATAAACTGTCTATTACTTGTAGACTTGTGAACTTTTCCTCCTAATATTGCTTCTTGTTTCAATTAATCTTCCAGGATTTCTTTGAAGATGTAGGACCGCTCCTCAGTATGCAATTAGGAGGTCAAAGCCTGGAAGGCCTGTTTCAAGTATTCAACTCATATGTTAGCTTACTCATAAATGCGTTGCCAGGTTCAATGGAAGAAGAAGGAAGACCGGAAGGCTCTGGAAATAAAATTGTTCGGATGGCTGAGACTGAACCTCAGCAGATTGCTTTGCTAGCAAATGCATCTTTATTAGCGGATGAACTGCTACCACGGGCTGCCATGAAGCTTTCTCCACTGAACCAGAATGGTATTAAGGATGAACCTCGTAGAAGAGTTACTGACAGGCAAAACCGTCATCCTGAACAAAGAGAATGGAAGAGGCGCCTCCAGCGCTCTGTTGATAGATTAAGAGATAGTTTCTGTCAACAACATGCTCTTGATCTCATTTTCACTGAAGATGGCGATACCTTTCTTAGTGCAGACATGTACATAAATATGGATGGGAATGCAGATGAAATTGAGTGGTTCCCCTCTCAAATATTTCAGGTATTTCAGATGATGAGATCTTTCAATTTGGTTCTCATTGTACTTTGCCAATTTGACTTGTTATCATACTCAAGTTTAAGTTCATTCTTTTCAATATGTTCCAGATTGCTTTTACTGCACAAAAGTTGGGCAGCTCCTCTAAGTGCTGGTTAAATACTCTAAATAAACCTTAGGAAACACAATATTATAATTAAGCTTGCTTAAACAACCCAAAAGCATCATATACAAAATCTTGAAAATTAACAAGTAACATTGCCAGTCTGCTACATGATATATTTTATTTTATTTTATCTTTCTATTTCTTTGGTAAAATACAGGGTTCTGGTAATACTGTTAACCTTCAAATGTACCAAACCTGAAGTTGATGGGTCTAGATCAAACATGGAGAGGCTGAAAAGTACATAGACTGAGGTAGTAAAAATGATCAAGACCAAAACAAAGAAATAGTAAAAATGATCCAAAGCTTACAATTTAATAGGGGTATGATTCTCATAGAGTGGAGTGGAAAATCAGGGTTGGCCTACCCCATATAGTTGCAATGATGTTTTGTTGAGTTGACTTCTACTGGACATCCATGGTTGTGATGTTGTGTGAGTATACACTGAATATGAATAMGAGGCAGAGGTGGGGAAGGGAAAAGAAACCATGAATGAAGATATTATATATCTTCTCCATCCTTTTCTAGTAGTCATTTTGTAATTTGCAGATTTTCTCAAATTCTTGGGTAAATTTAATTTTTTTTGGTGTTATTTTCACCAAAAGTAAGAGTAATGTAAGGTTGGCCAGAAATAAAAGGCAGAGCTCAGCTGGAAGCAGTAGTACTCTGGCTTTGTTGAAGATAGAGGTGGGAAAGAAGAAATTGGGGTCTTAAACTGAAGATAAAAAAGAAAGATGTTGTGCAGAGAGAAGAGGAGGTTCCAGGACAGGAGGATGACTTAGAGGAAGATGAGACTGAAGAGGAGAAGATGAGGAGGCAATTGTTGATAAACTAAGGGAAATAGAAGAAAATGTGGAGTTAGAATAGTTGGTGGAAATCAAAGTGCAAGTAAACAAGTTATTATGGTTATCTATTTTAGGTGGGGAAATAACCCTAAGCTATTCAGGTGGGCATTGGTCTACTCAAGGTCTTAAAACTGCTAGCTACACAGAATTGGAGGAATGTGCTAATAGAAAGGGACTGCAAGGTTGTTTTAACTTGGCTAAACTCTGAAGAGGATCCTCCTTGGAGACTCAGATCTTTGGTTAGAAAAGCGTTCGTTCTGGTCAGAAGTCAGAACTATTCATTCAGGTGGATTCTCATATATGCTAATTCCCTAGCCAACCGCTTGGCTAGAGAAGGTGTTCCTAGGCATGGTTTGATTGGGGGATTCCAGGTCCAGTGGCCTTATAGTAACAGGGTTTGCTTTTATTGTCACTTTTTCTGTGTTCTTTGCYGGTTTTTTACATTCTTTGCAGCCTTTGTTTAAAGATTTGTCCATTTGACTTGATTTAGTTGCATTTGATATATTATTCTRTTACCCATTCAACAAGGTCAAGATGTCCATTTGACCTGATTTACAGTGGAAGGTACACCTTACCAAATATGGATAGTAGCAGCAATGAAGATGGAGCTTACATGGCTATGGATTGCTTACATGGAGCCTCTTCGTTGGATGGTGAAGGTAAACGATCAACTACAGAAGCAGCCCAACCATCTGCCTTAGCAAAAGAAGGGTTGCAGCTTACTAATTCTTTGAAGCAAAGTTGACCATTGATGGTTAATCAAAGGGTCCAGTTTAAATCTTTTGCAGAAGTGTCAGACCTACCTGACATCCTCAGCAAGGAAAAAAGGGTGGGAAGATGTAAAGACGTGGCTAAACCAGGTACTAAGGTTGTTCACTCAACTGAACCGGAAAATAACAAAGTTGGGGCTGAACCAGGAGGCCAGATTAAAAACCCTTCTGAACCGTGKTCAACCAAAGCATGTGATAACTCAAAATCCTTTAGGGGATGAACAAAGGGGTCTATCATCTTCCCTGCTGCAACCTCTCTCCCCTCTGTTTGAAGTCTCAAAGAAATGGGGCTCGAAGGAACCCTCCTCAGGCAATGCTAGCAGGATTTCAAGAAGGTTCTTAGGAGGTTCAAATCTAGTTTGGAGATTGGTTTGTTCAGAGAACTCCACAACACCTGACCCAATCCAAGGTATTTTAGAGARCCTAGAGGAGATTGGGAGGATCTTCAAGTCTTTGAAAACAACGAAGACAAAGAGGTAAATCGACTATCAAGGATTGGCAGTATTGGCTCTGCAAAAACTTATAAAGTTCTAGATGAATATTGTCTGGGAAGCAAGCTTTTATTCGAAGATAAATCTCTGGAAAGGATGGTTGAGTTGACAGAAGCAGAAAGAGAAGAACCAACCCTTCCTGTGAAACAAGGTCACTACAACCTGAAGAGCACACACTACAGTGCAATCTGTGCAAGGCCAAAAATAGGATCAACGATTTAGGAATTTTGGTAACCCTACTATTTTAAGCAGAGAAGCATAGGAGGAACAGAAACATGATGTTGTTCAAGGTGAATTCTCAAGAGAAAGGTGACAAAGAAGGGCCAGATTCAAGGGAAGCTTGCAAAATATTGGAATATGGAAACTCTAACCCCTACCCTCCTCTAGTTCCTGATTGCAATTTTAAACCTGTGTCCTCTTGTCCTCCTCTTTCTATGTTTGCAGATCCAGTTCCAGTTCAGATGACTGAATGTTGAGAGTGCCTTTGTACTTGAAGTAGGGATCATGAGAGAGGAATAGGAGGGTGATGATAGTTAGGGTAGAATTTTAGATTTAGTGGTTAAAAGTTTATCAGTGTTGTTGGAAGAGGAGGACAGGAAAACTGGAGGAGAAGCTGGGTCTTTTGGCCTATGAGGGGAAGCCATAGAACTGAAAAAAGGAGAAGACTTCAGATGCTAAAGTCTACTCCAGAACAAGAAAAGGAAAGGGGGAAGGAAAGAAGGCTGATACAGAATATGGATGTGAAACTTAAATGTGTCAAACGATCTGTAATGTTTTTGCTGATGTGCTTGCAAAACAAGGGGTGGAGAGAAGTCAACTATTTTGGGCTCAGTTGTAATTGTTTTTTACTGTTGTTCAATGGGGAGAGTTAAGAAAGGTTACCTCTCCTCTTCTTGTAATTTTGTGTTTAATCAATGAAAGTTTTCAGTTATTGATCAAAAAAAAAAAAGAACAGAAGGAAAGAAGCCTAATCTCTCTCTCTCTCTATATATATAAATATATAAAGAAGGAAGCCTAGGAATTTTCTCCTTTTTATGATTTTTTTATATTTTATTCCATGTAATTTTTGAAACAATTAATGAGATGCTCTCCTTTCCCATAAAAATTACCTAAAATTTCTCTCTCTCTCTCTTTCTCTCTCTCTCCCCCTCCCATACGTTTCCAATAACCTAAATAATCCCCTATCCTAAAATTTCTCCTAAACTACCTCCCCCACTTTCTCCTAAATTATCTCTAATTCCTATTTATCCTCTCACACACTTTTTATCTATATCTATCCAAAGAAGGTTTGCATTAAAAATTTTAAGAATTATTTAAATATTTTAACTAAATTATATAATAACTTTAAAATATTTATTAAAAACACAAAAAATAATTATAATAGATTTAATAATATTCATATTATTAATAATTTTATATTTTTACAAAATTATCTTAAATAACCAAATCTTAAATATTTTAAATACTTTACATACTATTTAAATATTTAGGTAACTAAGTATATTAAATAACAAAATATTTAAAATGACTAGATTTTAAATAATTAATTTAATATTTAGAGATAAATATTATTTGAGATTGCACTATTTATTGACTAATTTAATATATTTATAGTTTTTATTGTATTTTCATTATCAATATATTTTCAATAGTTGTGTATGTTCACTATAAATTTTCAATAATCATTTTAGATTAAACTATTGTTATTTATTAGAGATTAAACTATTAATTTAGCTGAAATTWGGAGAGTTCATGAGTTAGTTCGGTTCGATTGTAAGCTGTTTGGCCAACCAAACCGACTTGGTCAGGTTGGGGAGTTGGTTACCTGAAACGACTAACAATTAGTGAAAACCAACCAACTCAGGTTGTATTGGTTTTGGTCGGTTTTCAATTTGGTTGGTYAGTTCAAAAAATTTAAATTTTAAAATTAAGTTTAAATTTATAAAAATTGCAGTGGCATTATTAAAAAATAAATTTGTGATATAAAATATTTTAGACTAATAAATATAAGAATTTTCCCACTTTCCTGTATTAAAAATTATATTTAAAATATAAAATATTAATATATATCTATGGTCTGGTTATTCGATTTTGGTC
>NW_010729237.1:654169-672660 GCF_000365185.1 Nelumbo nucifera | reverse complement strand
CATTCGGGAACCGTCCAAGAAATCGGTTCCGTTTTATCTCAAACCTGGTCCTTGAGAAAAAACCGTTGAATCGATCAATGACCTGTTGACTCGGGCGACTGAACTGTCGACCCATTCAACGGTTTTTGGCCATTTTTTAATTTTAATTATTATTATTTTTTTAATTTTTTGTTGTCAGAACGAACCATCAACCCAAAAACTGGTGGCCAAAACAGTTCCATTTCCTGGATGTTTTTTAAAACCATGGTTTTGACTGACAACACAAGTGGGGCATGGGTGTCATTACGGCTGAGAGGAAATCAATGATCCAGATGTAAGAGCAATGAACAATTTCATATATCTTGATGTAGAAACAACTAATCATTTTTTTCTTCAATAATCCTGGATGAGTTGTTGGTTTGTGATCTGTGTGATTGTAACTGACTTTGGGAACTGTGGCGTTACAGGATTTGAACTCATGATGCTCAGCTAGGGAGCTTATGTATTAGGCATTAAATTTAATAATATTTTGAATTGTAGGTGAAGGATAATTGATAGTTTGTATTTTCTACTGATTTTAATCAAATAATTAGAAATTTTGATGCTTGTTCATGTTATYTTACTTGTTTTTGCTTATATATTATAAAAATAATAATAGGGAATTACATATCGGGTTTGAACCCAATCAATCAACCTACTCAACCAACCCTCAAATGCAGGAAAGGTAGGGCTGTAGGGGTTGGAAGGGTTCATTTTCATGTGTGGTGAGGGTTTGGATTCTAAAAATTCAACCCCCGTGGATTTTGACAAGGGTACATGTTGGGAGGTCTAGGGGGATGGATAGGGTTTAGAGTTTACAAAACCCTACTTGAACAAACTTTTATTCTCTATGGTGTTTGGTTCTATTTGTCACCTATTAGCTACATTTGTTGTTGAATCCCCAATAGAAATGCTCTAGCTATCCTCCAACCATATTTTACAACATGAATGTTTTTGTTTCCATTTGTTTTTCTCCTTTTCTTTTAATTCGTTGCATAAAAAAAAAAACATTTTCTTGAACTTTATTTTTGTTTTCAAAGAAAAAAATTGGTTTTGTTTTAAAAAACAATACATGTTTTTGGAACTTAAAACAAAATAAATTTTGTACTGATGAAAATACGATTACTAAACAATCTTGCACATTTCTACTAGGAGTTCATGGGCCTTCCTACAGCCACAGAGCGTGATAGATCCAACCAATAGGAACTAGAAGATCTGGACTATGGATGATCCCGCCCTGGCTGGAATAAGGTAATAACAACATTTAGGGCTATACTAGCCCATCCCAGATGGAACCCCATGTTTGATATTATATTTTCTTAGGATAGGGCCCAAGCTAGACATCTAGGCTTGTAATTAGAAATCAATAAAAATATTTGATATCTGACATACCTGGACCTRATTAATAGGGTTTGGGTCAACAAATTTTGGAATCAAGAATAATTGAGTCCAAAGTCCATTTGTTTAGGACACTTCAAGATTCAACGTCAACCTTAGACCCAAATACCTGATATACATTTTTGAATATATAAATCTTGAATTTATATATTCAAAGGGATTTGTTAATTTCCACATATCTGATTAGCTACATTTTCATTGATATCCAAATACATTGGTATCCCTGTTAGAAGGCCTCACTAGGATTTTAACTTGATCCTCTTTTATGGACAACATTTATACTAAATATAAGAAAAATAGAAGGCTATCAATYGGGTAAAATTGTTAGATAATGTGTGCCCTTAGTTCCAATTAGATTGATGTACAAATATATTTATTATAAATGAATAAAAATACATTATTGTTTCATGTTGTCATTGTTATGTTTCTGTGAAATTACCCCTTAAATTAGACACTTATGAGACTCGTGTTAGTTTAGAATGTTCTCAATCGTTGGATAGACTTGGGGAGTTTATTCTACAAAGGCTGACACTGATGTGCTACCAAAGAAATTGGGG
Organism: Nelumbo nucifera; assembly: GCF_000365185.1. Next base: position 670,687 of record NW_010729237.1, on the reverse strand, counting down.
CAACTTGTATCAATTGCTAGGGTTAGACCTGAAGCACATATAGTGTGTATTTGATTGAAGCACTGAACCTGGACCATTTTTCAATTATGCCATGGACCTTGGAGCCTAAGGGACAAAATTGGAAAGTTACACATAACCCCTAGACTTGATTATGGTATTACACTAGGTGTCGGATTGGGCTGTCTTTCATATGCCAATCACTCAGATCCTTTGTGGGTCAAAATTTGGGTATGTTGGGGCAGTCTAAGAATTCACTTAAGTGGGTGATCATTATGATAGGATCTGCCCCTTTGTCGGACAAAGTGAATGATCGGGACTACACTCTCTCTGATGGAAACCTAAACTGTCGGCAATGGATTTTAACCGTGTTTGAGATTTTGTTTTTGTAATATATATATATATATATATATATATATATTATGTTTTAAGAAAAGTATTTGCAAAAGGTTTTAATTCCTGTGATCCATCCGAGCAGAGAGTGTAACACTGCACCTTGCAGTCAGGGGAGAGGTCATTCCCTCCTGGACAGTGTTTGACCATTGTGGGCTGAGAGATTAAGTGTAAGAGACCATTAAAGGATGATTACCTGATGGGTTATATCTTACTTAAGTCCATTATCCTTGGATTTTCATAGGATGGCTAGATTCAAGGATTTTTTAACTGTAAATGTTGGGCCCATTAAGAGCCCATAGTGATGAGATCAGGGGTTCATTGCATTTGGCAATGATTTCAGCCAAGCCTTTTCACAGAGGTTGGGTCAAGCCCATGTGGGCTTATGTGAGGTCATTGTGGGGTCCCACGCTATACAAATCAAATCTAAATAGGCCAGCAACACTCTTGGGTCATGAGCCACTTAACTAATGGGCCTAAAGCCCATGATTAATATGATCAATCAAGATGTCACATGACTACTTAAGTTGTCATATGACATGGGCGAATATGGGTATGGAGCACCYATTCTCTTAAGAGAATAAGACCTATCTCTTGACCAGATCCAAATAAAGATTTGGATTAACATCCTAATTTGATTAGGAAAGGTTCTCCATAAAGGATAAAAGAAGAAGAGATGGAACTGCTCCAGATAACTCTACAATTCAGCCTTCTCTCTTCTCCTCTTGTCACTCAAGAGGAAAATCGTGCTCACCTCCCCAGTTCGATCAAAGGTGTAGGATTGCAGTTTTGCTGAAAACTGCRTTGCTGAACCGGCTTCACTTCAAGTTGAGCCATGTTCAGTGGAAGCTGGCTTTAGTGACTGATTTGAGCGTGAATTACCACCTTGGGAGCTACATTTGTGGAATCCGTATCAGGTATACATCTCCCTCTTGTTTGGTTTCAAATCTGATTCAGTTCCAATGCAAGATCAATCCTAGAAAAATGCAATTTTTCTAAAATCGGGGAATACGATTCCTAGAAGGTTAAAATTGTTTTTTTTTTTAATTTTGCCCAGCCATCTAGCATGGTTTGGCTATCCATATGATGGATCCTAACCTTCCTTCAAAAAACTTCAATAGAGGATTCAGTATAAAGCATATATATGCACCGTGTGGTTGAAAGCCTTCCTAGCAGTTCATAAGGTTCCCTTTTTGATAGATGGTTTGGGTCATCTTCAAGATCCCCCCATGTGGCTAAAATAGGTGTGGTTATGTTTGTCATGCATTCACTAGTTTTTATCAGTCTAATAAAAGCATGGAATAATAAACTAAAATAATAAAACAGATCTGACTTGATCAAATCTTGAAGACTAGTAATGCTTTGGCAAAATAAAAGAATAAAAATAAAATAAATATGCATTATACCTCAAGTTTCCATAACCACTATTCTTGACTTGTAGGGACTGATATCCTTCTTGTATCAGCCTTTGGGCATTCTCCTTAATAGTTGAATCAATACAAGTGTTTCCACTCGAATGCAATATTTTCTACCACCAAGATAGATACTTGATGACTGCAAATACTCTCATGAGTTGGAGGTTAGGTAATAGAGAGGTTGTCTCTCACGAACAGGGGATAGGGGTCTTCTCTCATATTAATTCTTTTTGGGCAAGCTCCACCCACATAATGAGCTCTATTTGGGTGGTTGGATTAGGACCAACCAATCTGGATCATGGCCACTATGATGGGCCATAATTCGGGTCCTACCTATATAGGTATTTTTCAAACAATCTCCCACTTGGCATGAATAGTGGACATAGAGAGAAATCATAAAATGAATTTAGCTTGATCAAGTTTAATGATTATGTAAGTATACACATGTGAGGACATACTGTTTAGTTCCCTATAGATATGTGAGGACATACTGTTTAGTTCCCTAYAGATATCTAAGCACTTTGTTTGCGTTTTTCAATGTTTCCTATTTGGGTTACTTTAAAATCTACCCAGTATTCCCACAACAAATGCAAATGTCAGGTCTTGTGCAAACCTATGCATACATCAAACTACCAATGACTGATGCATAAGGAACTCTACTCATGTCCTCTTTCTCATATTTAGTTTGAGGATAGCTTTCGTTGCTAAGTTGATATCCTTTATAAATGGGAATTGCACTTGACATACAATTTTCCATCCCAAACCGTTCTAAGACCCTTTAGGATAATCCCAAAAATTTATAAGTTCTATCTCTTTGGATCTCAATTCTTAGAATATAGGAATCATCTCCCATATCCTTCATGTCAAATTTCTGTTTTAGAAATTCTTTGGTTTGGTACAATAGGCCCATATCTCTAATAGCTAACAAAATATCATCAACATATAACACTATCATAATGAAACTACTCCCACTGACCTTGAGGTATATACATTGATCCACAACATTTTCTTTGTATCCAAAAGATGTAATAATACTGTCAAATTTGTAGTATCACTGGCCGRAAGCATATTTCAACCCATAAATRRCCTTTTTCAGTCTACAAACCATATGTTCCTTACCCTCAATTGCAAACMCTTTCGATTGCTCCATGTGCATTTCCTCTTCTAGATCACCATTCAAAAAGGTTGTTTTCACATCCATTTGATGTAGCTCCATGTCATAATGAACTACCAAGGCCATGATTATTCTAAATGAATCTTTCTTGGGATAGGAAAAGAATATCTCATTGTAGTCAACTCCCTTCTCTGTATTGTACCCTTTGACCTCGATCCTAACTCTGTAGCTCTTAACTTCACCAGTAGGCGCCCTTTTAGTCTTGAGTATCCATTTGCATGAAATTGTCCGAGCACCTATAGGTAGTAAGTCTCAGACACCATTAGTGACCATAGAGCCAATTTCACTCTTCATGGCCTCAAGCTAGAGTGCAGAGCTGCAACTATCCATGGCTTCTCTAAACATGAGTAGGTCTATAAAAGGACCCATATCAAACTTAGTCTCCTAAAAGCATACATAATCAAAAGATGCAGTACTTATTTTAGTYGATCTCCTAGGGAGTATGGGTTCTTGTGCTCTCTACGGAAGTTGATATTTGTTCCATAGGTTCTTTTAGATGAGCAACAGTTGCTTCTATCTCAGTAGTCTGTTCTACTAATAGTTGCTCTTCTTGTACTACAAAGGAATCTATAGGCACAACAACATTGAAATGTCTCTCAATATTTTGAACTTCCCTAAAGTCAATGCTTTTGGGGTGCTCACTCCCACTTTCCAAGAGATCCTCTAAGAATTTCACATATCCTGCCTCTACAATTCTTGGAAAATTATTTGGACAATAGAACCTAAACCCTTTGGATCTTTTAGTATACCCTACAAAATGTCCGCTGGTGGAGTGACTTCGTGACTTCCGCTGAAGAACTTTTAGTGGGAGTTTTTTGTTTATACCGACAACAGAGAAAACTATCGCTAGAACTTCTAGCGACACTTTTTTTAGTGGCAGTTTTGTAGATTGCCGGTAAAACCTATAGCATCAGTTTTGGGGACTTCTAAATTACCGTTACAAGTCATTTTTCCTGTAGTGGTTGAAATTCTCATATAATGTTCTTGAGGATAGGACATAGGCTAGGGTAGGGGTGAGCATTTGGTTTATTCAGTTAAAAAACAAAATTTTAAAAACCGAACCAAAACCAAAATAATCAAAATTTTTGGTTCAGTTTTTGGTTATTTTGCTTAAAACAAGATTTTAATAATATATACTCTATTATATATATTATAACATATAATATATATTATATATTATAAAATCAAATTTTAGTATATTATATGTTATATTATATATTATATATAATAATAAAAAAGTTCGGTTAACTTTAATTCGGTTAACCGAAATTCTAATTCTAAAAACTGAAACTAAATTAACCGAACCGATTTAACGAAAAATCGAAAAAACCGAACCTAAAAACCAAAACCAAAATTTTCGGTTCGGTTTTTCCGTTTTAACCGATAGTACTCACCCCTAGGCTAAGGGAGCTGAATCTTTATAAATCTTTGGTGTTCTTGGGCTTTTCAATATTGTGTTTTGCTTGTGTTAATCTGTCATATCTTATTCTTAATCTTGCAACAACATTCACATTATTTTACACACTCATGGAAAAGAGGAAAATTGTTTTGAAGAACTCAGTTCCCCCCATCTTGGGTTTGGCCATTGGGCAATGTCATCCAGTTCAATCATTTGAAGGTACAATATAAAAGGTAGGCCTACAACCTTTTCTCTTTGGTGCTTATAATTATAAATTTTTTTTAATAAAGGTTTATAGTTTTTAATGTATTTTGGTGTGAATTAGAGGAGGTAATGAGACAAGCTTGGGGATGTTTTGTAAATTCTACACCTTCCCTGCCTCTCCAAATCTATACAGTCCGTACCCTCCCAAAAATTTGCAACAAATTGGATTTTCAGAATCCAAATCTTCCTCACACATGAAAACGCAAAACCCTTCTCAATATTACTCTCCTCGCATTTGAGGTGGAATGGGTTGAGTCCATAACTCACATCTAATTTAATATGAACAAATATCAAAATATTCAATTACTTGATTGAAAAACATAAACGATCAATTATTCTTCATATACAATTCAACACATAATAATAAGTCCATAAGCCTTATAGCACAATAAAATCAACATCCAACAAGTTGGGGAGGGTCGGGTTTAACCTTATAAGGCTACTACTGTACCCTACCTGTAATTACAGGGTTGTAAAATTCCAAAACCTATTCCCGCCCCAAAATCAAAATCTATTCTTGAAACTAAAAGATRATCCCGTTGAGGTGGATACCTAGTTATTGAATAGGGTGAAATTTGTCACCCGATTCATATTGTTAGCATCAAATATAATCCTTTAATGGTCCTCCATAACCAGTTTAATAGACCAACACAATAACGGTCTACCCTAACCACTTTAATTGTAAATTACCATCAATTATTAAATGTAACTAATAGTAATTTGACAACAACTATTAATATTAATTAATTAAATTAACAGTAAAATATTGATACTAACAATGTCAAAAACTAAATATATAGTAGACCCATTAACGGTCCACCCTAACTGGTTTATTAAATTTAATTAACAGTAATTTGACAACAATTATTAACAGTAACTAATTCAATAAAGTAAGAGTAAAATTATAATATTAGCAGAAATTTAACAATAAATTGTTCAATATTCAAAGTTAGTTATTTGAATTTACTTCAAAATGGCAAACCGAATTCGATTTCGTATTAACAATCGAATATTCGAATTCGATTTCAATTCAGCAAACTGCAATAAGGTCTAGGGTTTAGTATTCTAATCAAACTTACCTCTGTGCCATGTATCACAGATGTAAAGCCTAGAGACTCTTTGCTTCTCTCAGCAGATGAAAATTTGTGCGTTTCTCTAGTGAATGTTTTGGATCTCGCTAAAATTAATGAAGCTTTCAAATTTGCGAGAGAGATTTAAAAGTGAGATGAATAGAGAAAACACGATCCCTTTCTATCTCTCTTTTTKCCGTCACCAAGGGCAGTGTTGAGTAGTAGTGGCAATTGGGCGGGTTGTGTTGGATTGAGTTTGGTTTGGGTTGAGCTTAAATCTAATTCATCTAACTCGTTAATCTATAAATGACCCAATTATATAAAATTAAATGGGTTAGGTTCAACCCAATCTAACCCGTCCAAACCCATTAGTCTTATAATACTAACTCCCACTAAACAAATAAGTTGGTCATAAATTGGTGGTAATAGTAGTTATTATTTACACAAGTTGTGAAGGTTCAAATCATATTACATGGATATTATTTCATGCAAGTGGTTAAGCCATTTGACTATGTTTGGGTTTCAGGTTTGACCAAACCACTTAATTTCAAATTGGTCAAACCAACTTGAACTATATTGGACTTGTCTTTGAGCTAATCACATCAAGAGTGGTTGAATCATTTGAATTTGGATTAGTCCGGTCAGACCAGTTCAGTCAATGGCAGATTGACTTAGATCGGCCCATATCAGGTTGTACATGAGTTTGGGCCAAATTGACTAGTCCGAAGTGGGTCAAGGGAAGTAGACCAAGTCGATCCAAATTTGGGTTGGCTCGACCGATCTGAAATGCGTCGAAGCAAGCATACATGTTGCTTTAGGTTGAGTCGTGTTGGATCTAGGTCGAACCAGTCTGTCTGGAACCACTCCGGATTCGGGTTGGTCTAGATCACCCTGATCTAGATTGGGCTGGGTTCGTACTGGGCCAACCGGCCCAAACAAATCTAATTGAGGTGATCGGGTCTGTTTATATTCAGATTGGGCTAAACTGATCCAGACTAGTCCAAGCTTGAGTCAGGTTGATTTGGATTTAATTATAAATTATTTCACTCAAATGAAGAAAATTAAAAAAATGGATAAAGWATTCGTATTTRCAACTTTAGTAGTTAACCCAATGATTATCTACAACCCAACCCATTTAAATTGACTCAATGATTTATCAACCCATTTACAACTCGCCATGAATTGGGTGATTCAGCGGGTTGGGTGGGAAATCGCCACCCCTAGTGTTGAGGTGGTGTAGGTGCCATCAACTGAGCCAATCCACTTAATGGCCCACCAGTTTAAAAACATGCAGGAAAAACCATTTCCATCATCGCTACGTATTAAAACCATCCAACAAACCTGGCGATATAAACGTGGAGTGGCAAAACAAATTCACTGCCCAATACATACCGTTTAGTCCTTGACATAGATTAGTAGGCGATAGATAAGCAGTTTATCCTACATTCTACAACCTATAAAAATGCCCATTATATCCATTTGTGTTCACTTCATTTTCTTTGTATGTAGTGTGTTGGGCAATACAACATGAGTAAACTGTAGGCAGGGTTTGTAAGTGGTCATCATATTACTGTAATTTTTCTTGTTTATAGTAAAGAAGAAAGCTCTGAGATGTTACTTGTAGATATAGATAATTTGGCTGAACAGCATTAAATTTGGTGTTTTACCTCTTCTCTTCTTTGGTTCTTTGCTATTTCCAATTCCTTTCCTCCTATGTGCATGTATAAATTGTATTGCTCACTCACCATTTCCAACAATTAGTATGACAAATTCAACTCTACCTAGTTTGATATATCAAAATTCAATGAGTCTAACTATACAATTTGGAAACTAAACATAAAGGGTGTATTAGTGAAGGAAGATTGTGTAATTCCTTTGAAAAGAAAAGAGTAGAAACCTGTTAATATGAAAGACAAAGAGTTTAAGAAGAAAAACCAAATAACCATGGCGGATATTCTTCTTACCTTAAAAGATTCTACATTATTCAATGTGTTCAATGAAACCACTACAAAGGGTTCATGGAACAAATTTTAGAATCTTTATGAAGGAAAATCGATGTCTAACAAAATTTTCCTTTGACAACAACTCTATAACATAAGAATGAAGAACTAAACCTCTTTGTAGAAACACTTGAATGAGTTCGACATTTTGATAAGAAAACTAGAAGTTGTTGAGGTGTGTATTGACAATGAAGAAAAGCTTACTATTTTGCTTYGTTCTACTATGTCTGACTCTTGGGATAGTTTGTTAATAAATTTGAGTAATACAAAATATTTGTCATTGGAATATTCTACTATATGATTCTTAGGATTAACACAAGAAATTTTATCCATGTCCTAAGCCCTGACAAATATTATTACGCTTGGGGTGTGGGTCAAGTTGGGCAAGTTGAGATCTTTTAATTTCTTTTTGTTCTGTTTTTTTTTTTTTTTTGTTCATTAAACTACAAAATGAGGGTATCCCATGCCCCAATAACTTTTTGTCTAAAAATAGTTCAAAACCCAAAAATAATGCATGCAAGGGTTGTACTCAGTTTGGCTCAATCTAATCACAAATGTCACATTGCAACATTGCTCTTAGGGGTGCATCCTGGTATGTTAGGTCATGTTGAATATCAGCCAAAGCCCAACCTAAAGTTTTAAACCTCAAGCTTGGGCTTAGATTAATTTAAGAATGACTACAACCCAATTTTATATATTTACTAATATTAAGTATTTTAAATAATTAAGTAATATATACAAAAAATTGTAACATTTAATCATTAATAAGGTAAAATAAATAAAATAGAACACTAATAGATAATACAGAAAAAACATTTTATTAAATAACTAATGTTAATTTATTTTTTTTATTAACAATTACTAATATAATTAATCCAAATTACTAAATTATTTTTGTAACAAATTACTAAAATAAAGATTAATTAGTTTAAACAACAATGCAATCCTTCCTTATAATAATTACTTGTTTTTGTTGTTTCACTTTCCCTAACAAATCTCGTGCATCACACAAGTCCAAGTCCCTGCTAATAATAAAACATTAGAGGATATGGTAACCAATCCAACTCCAGCTCTTGAATGACATTCAAAAAAAGACAAAGTAACAAACCATTTAATTCAAAGATTTTAGATATTATCAAACTGGCCCTTAATGTGGAATGTCTTAATAACTTGATAAGTATAAGCCGGGTCGGCATTTTCAGCCCAGCCCACAAAGTTATGCGATTTTATAATAATTTATACATATATATAGAGAGAGAGATTATGATTATTTTATGTAAGATTTTATATTTTATATAAATATTATACTATAACACCTATAACAAATAATATAAATAATATTTTATCTATACCATATCAAACAGATAGTTGCATTGGTTCCCATGCAAAATACAAAAGTTAAATCACATAATTATTAAGCATCATATATTATAAACTCTTTCTTCTATTCTGTCTCTCTCTCTTTCTTGCCCATAACGAATATTTTGGGTTTGTAAAGCTTGTTGGAGGGGAAATGAAGAGACTTCAACAATAATTGAAGGTAAAACACCTTGGTTCTTTTCCTCTCCCAGTAGAGAACCATTGGAGCTAGCACACCAAATGGAAAATCTCCCTCATTCATCAACCGCCAAAGTGGACTGAACATCGTCCAAATTGCATAGCTTTTCAAGAGCTTTGAGATTTTGAATACTATCTGTGTGTGTGGGATTCAATACTTTGATGGTTAAAGTCATACTAGATAGACAAGAAGAAGAAGTCATAAGACAGATGTCCATCGTAGAAGGAAACCCATTTTGTGTTGTGATGGCCAATGGAGAGAAGCTCCAAGGCGCTAGAAGGTGTATGCATGTTCCTATCAAATCCCACGGCACTACACTCATGGCTGATTTCTATTTGGTGCCCCTAACTGAATACGAGGTAGTTCTTGGGGTGCAATGGTTGAGAACCTTAGGGCCTATGATTTTATGATTTGGAACTTCTCTACAATACACCACTTTTATATGGAGCATGCATTTTTTCAAAAATGGACCTCAAATTTTTAGGGGTGAGCAAAAAAAACTTGAAAACCAAATTGACCGGACCGAACCAAAAAAATTGGTTAATCGAATCAATCAGTTCGGTTTTGGTTTGGTGTTTTTAAAAAAATCGAAGGTATCGGTTCGGTTTTGATTAACAAATATAGAAAATAGGCAGTTAATCGAACCAACGGGTATACATATACTTCTATATTATATATATATATATTATAAATTAATAAATATGCATTATATATACAAATAAATATATTTATATTTTTATAATATATATTGTAAAAATTAAAAAACCAAAAACTAATGAATCAGACCAATGGTTAACCAAACCGGTCAACCAGTTAACTGATTGACTTCGATTCAGTTTCAGTTACCATTTTCCAAAAACTARTAGTACCGGTTTAATTAAAAAAAAACCCACGATTCGGTTACTGAACCGTGAGCACCCCTACAAATCTGGGTACCATCAAATCAAACTCAAGGAGGGTGATGAATACAAATCAGCTCTTAGAACTCATGAAGGACACTATAAGTACTTGGTAATGCCGTTTGGGCTTCGTAATGCACCTTTTTCTTTTTAGGTCTGATCAACCAGTTAACCAATTGACTTTGATTCGGTTTCGGTTATCAGTTTTCCAAAAACCAGTAGTACTGATTTAGTTAAAAAAAACACACACAGTTCGGTTACAAAACCGTGAACACCCCCTACAAATCTGGGTACCATCAGATCAAACTCAAGGAGGGTGATGAATACAAATCAGCTCTTAGAACACATGAGGGACACTAAGTACTTGGTAATGCCGTTTGGGCTTTGTAATGCACATTCTTCCTTTCAGGCTCTCATGCATAAATGAAATTTTGAGAGACTATTTAAGAAGAGACTATTTAAGAAAGTCTATCCTTACTGCTTTTTATTTATGATATATTTTGGTCTATTGCAAGACCTTGTAGTTGCAATCATTGATTACTTGGGCATTGTGATTTCCAAAGATGGGGTGAATGTGGACCCATGAAAGGTTCTCAGCATGTTATAATGGATCAAACCCAAATTACAGAAGGAAGTATAGGGATTCTTAGGTCTCACAAGTTACTACAAGAACTATGATACCAGTACTGGGCCTGATTGACTCCAACACAATAGAATGTGATACTAGTGGACAGGGCGTGGGTGTAATATTATCACAAAGAGGCTAGCCCAGCCCACTATCGCATGGTTTTACATTGTAGGAATGTGTAGCTTTCAACCTACGACAAGGAATTATTAGCTGTTGTGCTTGTGGTTCAGAAGTGGAGACCCTACATTTTGGATAGAAGATCTACCATAATCACGAATCATAGAAGCCTAGGGTATTTGTTGGAACAAAAGTTTCACACTCCATTCCAGCAAAAAATGATTTGCAAACTACTGGGTTATGAGTTTGAAGTCAAATACAGGAAAGGGAAGGATAATCGGCCAACTATCTACAGAAGAACTAAGGGGGGAGTTACAAGCTATCTCAAGGCCCATACCTTGCTTGATTGAGGATCTCGGAAAGAAATAGCCCAAGACCTGGAGATACAGTAGGTTATTAAGTTCATATGGGAAGGAAGGCACAAAAGCTCATTGGGCTTGAAGCGTGAACAAGTACAGACCCACCCATATCTTGTGCTGAGACTTAATTAATTATAATGGGGGTGACGAGAATTGAACACTAAACCACTTGGTCAAAGTGGCTATGATACCATCTCAGAGAACCATTGAACCTAAAAGCTTAAGCTATTAAATGAGGTTTTTAAATAGGTTTTATTCTCTAACACTCCAACAGGTGATATATGTCAAAGAAATATAACTAAGAATTTGCCAATTCTAGGATTGTTGTAACCCTTGCAGATTCCAAAGGTGTGGACAGAAATATCTATGGACTTCATAGAAGGATTACCAGTATCCAATAAGAAATCAGTCATAATGGTGATAATATAACCATTTTTTGGCTATGAGCCATCCATACATAGCCAAGGAAGTAGCACAAGTATTGTTAGAAGGAGTTTTCAATGGGGGTATTCTATAATGTGGATGAGAAATTGGTGAGTATGGACTAGTCCACACCACACTCTATAGCAGGGACCAGTCTACACCACACTACAGTTTACAGCTGTTCTAAACTATGAACCAAATTATATAGACAAAAACGGTCTACACCCACAAAGGGCGTCTACAGGTGTAATGTGGATTGGTCCGCACCACACCTATTGGTTCCATACATCTTATGTATAATTTGTGAGATAATTTTACTCAATTGATCATGTTGGATCAAATAGGGGTGATTCGAATTGGATCTGATCCAATCCAAAAATATGATGGATGGTTATCCGAATATGACAAAAACATGATCAGATTTCGGATCAGACCATGATTTGATCCATTCGCACCCATACAATCATGAATGAAAAAGAACTATAATTTAAGCCAAAAATAATTTAAAATAATAACGGATAAAATAAAACATCAATACATAATTACTAATAATTATAAAATAAATATATATGTCATTGTAATATTATCTTCAGCAATAAATAATTTAAAAAATAATTTCTATATAAATTATAGTATATTAAAAGATTAGTAATTAGACCAATATTACACAAGTGCATTACACAGTATCTTTCCCACAAACTGTTCACACCATAGTGTGACCCGTCCATGATAAAATAATGTGGACGATAAATTAGGGTGTGGCCCATTCCTATTCACGCTATTTTATGAATGGAGACCATTCACACTCAACAAAACACCCTATTCTACAATGGATAGGACCAAAACGATCATATCCACAATATTTTCTCACTACCGAACACCACCTATGTTGCATCATATGCCTATCTTAGTGGCTAGTGACTGAGACCCAATTTTCACAAGTGTCTTCTGGAGGGAGCTTTACCAATTGCAAGGGACCAAATTTAATATTGGACCCGACCCATTGTAGGTTAACCATCTTGGCTCAAAGTCTCACTCCATAACTGCCAACCTGTAGTTGTTGCAGCCTGTCGCATTAGTGTAACCGACTCATCTAATCATTACCAATCATCAGTTATCATTTCTAACACTGTAATGGCCATTATGGCTCACTTCTATTAATATCATCATATATGAAATAAAGGTATCGAGAATTTCAGGTAAGAAACCCTAATATCTTCTTCAACCTCTATGTGGTGGTGCTACCAGGCACCATTCCGCAATAACGGAAGAGACGATCCACTCGGATCAGAGAAGAGTTTGATGCCATTGAGAATTACCATGATTTCACCAACAAACGTCTTAACCAAATCTTTTTTTATTTCTTTAAAGTTGTATTGGATTCCAAAGAGCTCCTACAGATGGATATGAAATTTTGTAGACTTCTAGGGCAACGATTGTCTGAACTATTTTTCCCTTGGAATAAAGCCTAATCTTTGAATAGTAAGGACTAAGTAGAATAAAGGTCTTTGATAATGGTTTTGCAGATTAACACATTTGATTTGGGAACTACGATAGGCTAAATACTATCAAATGTTAATTCAAGTTCATCTTCCATTGATTTTGGTTATAAATCTTTTTGTCCATGTATCCCTGAAAGACAAACGATGTTAATCATGGCTTACTAAATGCGGCCAGTGATAAATCAATGGTCTCTCAATTAATTTGTGCTAAGAAAAGAGGGAGAATGGACTAAAAAGCATGAATAGAGGATTTGGATATTGTATCTTGTAGTTGGATAATCCCATTCAACCATGATTTATCACTGGCCGTATCAGCCCGTATTGGCCCGTATGAATAGTTGGATATTGTATCTTGTATCGGCCGGTATCAGCCGATACATATCATATTAGGGCCTTCCCGGTATGCCCCTACAGGGGTGTATCRGGTCAGGGCATGGTTCAGAGAGTAGTTAGGACTTAAACCGACACTTCCGAATTAATTTTGAAAAAAAAAATAAAACACCGATACAAGCCAATACGCCCTACCTGGCGTATCAGGCAACCTTGTTTGTTGATGTTGATGCATAGTCTTGGTCATAAACATTATTGGCCGTTTGGAGCAATTGGGCGACCTTGTTTGCTGTACTTAGTTTATTTGATGGCATTGATTTAAGCTTTTTCATATATGCCAAACAGAATATTAGAGAGAGAGAGAGAAGGGAGCTAAGGAACTTGGGATAATGAGAGATGGTAAACCCAATCCTGTTTGTTTTTTGGTAAATTACTTATCCAGGTAAGTGTTTCCCAAGAAAGACTTACCCGAGTAACTGCATTTACCCATGTTTTTTTATTTTTCATATAAATAAGGAAATGACCATTTTAGTAATAAAAATCCATTATTAAAATGGGTATTTTTGTCCCATTCAAATGTTGGCAATTTTCCAAGACACACATAAATTTGAAAAAGAAAAGAACATGAGATTCTTGATCAATGAGAATCAAAATCCCATTGACCAACTTTCTCCCTCTCAAAATCCGGAAAAAAAAACACTCCCTTGAGGGTATTTTGGTCTAAAAAAAACCAAAAATCCCCCGCTCATTGTTTTGGTTATTATTTTTAAAATATATTCGAATTTATCATTTAATAAAACTTGATTAATTTTTTGAAAATGTCTTATTTTATAAGAGAATAAGAGGTTTCCTTTTACTCTTTCATCTTTACCTCAACATGTGCATAAAGCATGGACCCTATTATATAATGTATGACAAATTTTATACACGTATTATATGTATTTATATTATGTGCATATAGCATGTATCCGATTTTAGGCCCTTCAGGCTTTGGGCCTAGGCCAAGGCTTTAAGAGGCTAAAAGCATAGGAGAAGCCTAATAGTCCTAAAAGGTGAATCTTAAGCCTCAAAGTGTTGCGAGACATCAAGTCTCAAAGCTTAAGAATAAAATTAATCAAAGTTTATATATTGATAAAAAATATCATATAATATACAAAGAATGTAAAATAAAAATTTATAAGCAATAAATTTTAGTATTTAAACATTAAATAAAATAATAATTAATCAATTAACAATTATAAACATTTCACATATTTCTCAAATAATTAAAATGATCAATTTAGAAGAAAGGAAACATACGAAGAATCACTCATATATATTGGAAATTAGACTTATGGTCATTCAATAGTTTAGAAGAAAGAAAACAGCTTAGTTAATTAGAAAAAATAAAATCTCACTTAACATATTCAAGAGAAAGTGAGAACTTGATAACTTGATTTCACCTACTAATTTTTCATTTTTAATCTTCTTATTCATTTGGCCCATAACTAGTGAAATGATTCTTCCATATATTTTGAATTATTAAAGATGCATAAAATATATATGTTTTTCATTAAATCACCAAGTAACTGGTAATACTTAAACTTACGCCCCAAACTACACCTCACATCTAGCATCAAGGCATGTCCCACGCTATGCCCCTTGTCACAGGCCCCAACCTTGATCACCCCTACAACAGCTAGAACCCCAATTAGTCAATTGAATAGGCTCCAAAAACAAAAATTTTGAAACAGTTCCAAACCAGATAACAGAGAAATATTTCAACAAGGATACAGGTGCTCACTTCTGGTGCCCATCTGCATCATCATCCGAACAAACTGATCCAGTGCCCGCTCTCTCCTTGAGAGCTTTCTTACGATCTCTAGTTTTGTCGTATACATACCTACCCAAATTATAAACAAATCCTCCAACCACCAAAGCAGTGGTAAAAGCCGTAAACCCAACTGCCTGCCCACTGATCAACCTCTCTGTCTTGCAGTAGACGGCGAAGTCCTCGCAGTTGTTATTGAACAGATTATAGTCCCCAAAATTGTTCCCCTCGTACAGCGTATTTGCACGTCTGATGACTTTTGAAGCCTCGTCCGAAGCATGGCTGCTGCACGTCCCCCCTCGGATTTGGGTCATGAACTTGACCACATTGACTCCATACTGGTAGCGGTAAAGCTTGCCGCCGTCGAGGAAACAGTCGAGGCAGCTCTTGATCACTCCGAAATGCGCCTTCCCATCGTAGCCGCAGTTTGGGCAGGGAGTGCCGGAGCCGGAGGAGGAGAAAAGCAGAGCTTTGTTTGAAGTGAAGTGAATGACATATTCGTTACCCACGTAGACCCCTGTTATACCAGACCAGAAACTAGCAATTACGGTAAATTAATGCGCAGGAAGATATGAAGAGAGTAAAGAAATTGAAGCAATCAATGGATACCATGGTGAGAGTAGGTGTATGCTTGTCTGTAGGAATAGATGTGATCGCCCGGCTTGAGCTCGCTCCTGTTGATGGTGTTGGAAGACATCTCTGAACTCTGATCTCTCTTTCTCTCCCCTCTTCTCTTCTCTCTGCAAAGGGAGAGAACACTGAACACCTCAATTGAAGAGGTTCTTCATCTTTATAACTTAAGTGGGAAGTAAACGCATGATGCGAAAAAAAATAGAAGTAAAAGCTCGAGAGTCGAGATAGCGTGACGTGTGGATTATTGCTGGATTCCCAATAAAAAATCAACAGGTGTCCCTTCAGCGTGCGGGGTCCATGAGCGTGCGAGTGCGATTGATCATATCTTGACTCGTCAAATAAAAAAAAAGATTTTCGGTCTTCTGCGTTTCTTCGATCTAACATCATCGAACGATGATCTGTAAATGCTAAATCCTAAGAGGAGATCAAATCAAGAGGAGAAAGAGAGCGGAAGAGAGTCCGATAACGACGAAATCAGTGAAAAGGACGCAAAATCCGAAGAGCGGGGGAAACCAAGTAGTAGAGAAGTGATGAAACCGGAGAAACT
>NW_010729237.1:633736-653889 GCF_000365185.1 Nelumbo nucifera | reverse complement strand
GTAGTAGAGAAGTGATGAAACCGGAGAAACTAAGGTGTGACAGCTTCAGATTTAAAACAAAGGTTTGCAATGACACCGGCTATACGTTTTATCTATAAATGCACCATTGGATTTAAGGCAAAGAAKAGATTGAGAAAAATACATGTATCAAAACGTAGATCAGCAGGTGATCCAACAAGTTAAATGGAAAAACTTCAGAACAAGAAAAACAGAGAACTAGATCTAAGGTTAAACTGTTCAATAGCCATTGATTGGAGAATAGATTGGGGAACCGGAGGGCATTCATGAATACAAGAAAATCAAATACTTAAAATTACAGTAAGAACACAACAAAATCAGAAAACAATAACAAAGAGAGGGATACGAGGAAACCATACCAGAAACTCGCTCCGCTCCGACCGTATCAGGCCAATGGAGTTTGAGTAGAGACCGGAGAAAGAAGGGAAAAACAGTATATATTTTTCTCTGCAAATACAAACTCTGTTTACCAGCAGATCGGCCTGCCGAAGTAAAGTAAAAAATCACTACGAAATGGGCTCGCGAAATTTCACAGGACAATTGAAAAAGAAAAAGAAGAGGTGTAAGGAGAAAAATCTATTTCTTTGTACCTTTTTGGATAAAATATTAAAATATCYCCTAAAGTCTCGTTGGGTTTTATTTTAACAAAAACCTCCCCCGTAGCTTCCAAAGAAACCTAAAATTGGATTACCTCTCTTTTATCATTGTCCCACATGAAAAACATTATCTTAATGCATTAATTTTTTGAAAATGCAATTCATATGAACATTTACTAAACTACCTCCGAAAAACTTTTAACTTAGTCTAGAAGGGTATATTTGACATTTTAAATGTCCTAAGGAATAATAAGGGTAATTTTATAAATTTGGAGATTTGATTAAAGGGAGATAACTATAGGTTTCTTTCCGAACTATAATGGAGGTTTTTGTTAAAATGAAACTTATGGAGAGATTTTTATGATTGTCAGGAATGTTAAAGGGGTTCTTATATTTTTCCCATATTTGGGAAATTTGCTCAAACCTCCCTAGTACGTTGTGACAGTTGTGGTTCCGTTTATGATAATAGCACTTTCTCCCCTAAACTTTATACCCCCTCCATTAACTCAACCTTAGAATGTTAATCAAAACTTCTTATATCTTCTCAATATTTTTAAATGTCAAGATGAAAATATGTGGTTTTACACTAAGCAAAATACCTTGAAAAGAGTCATCCATATCTTACTTGTTTGGGGAATGATTCCGTCAATTACGTATCAAGAATATGGAACCAGGGTCCCTCTTGTTTGGGAAAGGAACAAACATAATTCTTTTAGGCTGCGTTTAGAGACGATGCAAATGGAGTATAAATCCCGGTTCAGGATAAATTTGTATTCTAGTTCATTTTTGCATGTGTTTGATAACATTACATTTATGCATTGACAAATGACAGACCAATGCATATTTACATTGATAATAAAATGTAAAAGTATATCAATGTTTTATTGGAATTCATGTTTGCATCCATTAAAGATAAAAGTCTGTTTGTTAAGAGTGTAAATTTGTCAGTGCAAAACTAACCCAATTTTACAATTTAGGCTCAGTTTGGAAGTAGTACGAATGCAAATATGTGTAGCATAAATACATACAAAATAATATAAAATATAAGGTTTTGCACTCTGAACTCTACATATTTGCATTTGTACTCCTTCCAAACTCAGCTTTATATGAACTGTTCTACATTCTACATATTTGCATTTACACTTATTTGCGTTGTTTCCAAACGCAGCCTTAGCTTTTTGTTAGGAAATATCAATGCCAAATTAAATCAATGGAAAGCTTTTGGTGAGCTTGGCCTAATTCAATTTGTTCTTCAAACAAAATCACCCAAAGCTTTTGGTGAGCTTGGCTTCTGAGTCACTAAAACGATTAACTTAGTCCTATTTAAGAAATTAATTGACATTTCATTAATGAACAACATAAACTTTGGGCTCAAGTTTGAAAGTCTAAATATTTGAAGAACAAAGCTCCTTTCCCCTATCATATCAAATTCAGTGGCTCTTTGTTTTGGAAGTCCGTTGCCCCTACTATCGATGCAAAAACTGCTTCAAGAAGTTGGTTTCCTAGGCTCAGTTTGGAAGTAGTACAAATACAAATATGTACAGTGCAAATGCGTATAAAATAATATAAAATATAAGGTTGTATTCCATCCAAACTGAGCTCTAATAACTCATCCCCCAACCCATTTCCCATCACATTCGGTACACCCCCTGATATCCTATTTCAATGCACAAAGCCAGAATGAAGTCTCACTGTAAGATCATTTTAGCCCCCATGAGATATCAAATATTTGTCAAACTCCCATCTTTATGGAGGAAACCATAGTTAGGTGGATTTGGCTAAAGCATTCTACTAGAATATTTTCATCTAAACATGTTTATATGGATCTTCAACATCATACGTTTTCAGATCTTTCTCCTACCAAAAACTTTTGTTTTAAATGGATTGGGAAGTTACCTCTTTCTCCACGATATCAGTTGTTTATGCAATGTACTAACCAGCTGGTTGATAAGGTCACTTGCTGGTTGTAGCGGAGACTTGAAACCGAATCCTGCCTGCACCTGGGGTGGGGGATGGACTATCCCCGTTGTGTAATCCTTCAGAAGATGCTATCCCGATTGTGTAGCCCTTCAGAAGAGATCAAAAAAAAGAATTCAATTATTTGTGTGGGGATTAATGAATGAGTTTATACCTATTAAAGAAAAACTTTTTGAAACTCATTTTGACACCCAATGTGTGTTGTTGTGTAATCACACAATTGATTCTATTAACCATCTATTATTTTATTGCCCCCTTGCCCAATCGGTTTTATTTGTATTCACTCTCTTATTCAAATGTTTTATCTATTTTAAGCTAATAATCTCTTGTGCATTTTTCTTGTTTTTGACCTCAATCCTTAGTCATGATCGTTTAGCAAAAGTCCCTATTAGACCACTTTGGGTCATGCTGACTGAGGTGCCTAGGAGCTCAGTGGCACCTGGTCCCATAGAGCTCATGCTCTTCAGCCAAGCCAGCCATGAACTTCAGTTGGCTCTGTTCCAACCTCAAGTCGGATAGGTGCCTAGGAGTCTTCGGCGAAGTTGACTCCGAGCACAGAGTTTGATAGATGCTCTATATCCATAAATGGTAGGGGTGTCGTGCCCGTTATGCTCAGCTAGGGCTAGGTCATTGTTGGTGGTTGGTCGTTAGCGGTCATTGTTGGTATTGTGATCGCTAGACCTTGGTCGTTAAGGGTCGATTGACTCGGCCATGCCTTTATGTGTGTTCTCTTATCTTGAACTCTCTTTGGTGGACCACGGCATCGTAGTACTTGGCCATCTTTTGCTGATGTACTGCTATCCTGATGTGTGTTTCAATCTCAGGCTTCTTCCAATAAATCGAGCTCGGTCATAGATCCTCATTGTTCATTTCTTCATTATAGAGCTCAGTTTAGATACGGGGGGATTCGATCTTTGCAAGGATCACTACCTCGGCTCCGAAAAGTCTTGAAGGCCTTGGTTAAAGATTTCCCGAGCAGCTTTGATTACAGGAAATGAAAGATTTCCAATGGATTGAAGGCCTCGGCTCCGAAACTTTCTACTTATTTATATTTTTCCATCTAGGATCTCACACGTTGGGATAGTAGTCAAATTGGGCCTCATAAGTTGGGTTGGGGATTGCAAGTAAATTACATGSTTTAATTTATAGGATTTGCTAGATCACAAGGTTGCTTAACAGGCGGGCTGCGAGGTCGTGGGATCGCGAGATTGAAAGACCAATATTTAAGAATCACGAAGAAGTTATGTGGGATCGCAAAGGCACTGTGGGACCAAGGTTGAAGAACTATGGAGTTATACGGGATTGCAACTGACCCCTAATAAGAATAAACGTCTAGTAATAAAAAATGGGTCAGTGGTTCGACCGTCTGATTTGAATGAATAATTCGTTTCAATTTAAAAAGAAATAAAAAATAATTAAAATAAAAATAGTCAAAAGCTGTTGTTTGGAGTCAAATAAGTCGATGATTTGATTGCTTGGGTAGTAGATTATTAACCAAAGTCAACCGCTTTTGGCCAAAGAACAGGTTAAGAATAAAACAGAACTAATTGTCTCGATGGTTTTTAGGTCAAACGGTCCAACCATTCGAGTCAATGACTGTTTAGAAAAACTACCCAAGTGGATTTCTACGGTTAGCATTGTCCACGTTCACAATTAATAAATACCACAAAATAACAAGAAGATCTACAAGGTTGATTTTGGGGTACTACAAGACTTAAACAAACAAACATGATGACTGGTGGAGCACCAAATGTTGTTTAGCTATTACTAATTTGGGTGTAGCACAACTATTGTGACCTAAATGATTCATGTCGTTCAGGTAGACATGCTCACACGCAAGGCATTTGTAAGAAGAAATTTGGGAGTGACCAATCAGTGATATGTAAGTATCAATGTTTTTGAATCGTCGTTGATCTGGACAGTTGGACCTGTTTAGCCTAGAAATCTCAGACAACTAGTTTCGTTTTACTTCAAACCCAATTCTTGATAAAAAATCATTGAATTGGTCAATAATTCATTGACCTGAACTATTGAACCATCAATCCGTTCAATCTATTCAACTGTTTATAACTGTTTTTTATTTTAATTGTTCTTTTATTTTTCATCAAAACGGACCATCATTTAAATCAGATAATCAAATCATTAACCCGAAAACCAATGGCCCGAACTATTCCGGTTCCGGATCGGTTTTTTGATAAACACAGTAATAGATTGCAAGGGATTTGGTGAAAGGTGGTAAGTCAACAACGTAACTATTTAATGAACTTCAGTTCTAGAAACATAATATAATGTTGTTGAGACTATTAAATTTGATAAAAGAAAGATGGTATTGTTCACCTCTTAATTTCATGTGTCATCGATTCAACCAATTGAATCAAATGCATGTCAGTTGTTTAGGGAGCCAAGAGAGAATAAGAGTTTCATAGGTATGTTGTTAATATATCTTCTTCATGGGTCTCCATGGGGTCTAAGACCCTATTTATAATGATTTTCGTCTTCTTGATTTCAAGAATTTTCTTCAAATTTTCCTTTTCTTATTATATTATAACAGAGTAGCTTTGATTAAAGGAATAATTGGTCTAGAACAGTCTAATCTGACTCGGGTTTGTGCCGGGTCAGTTGGGTTGATGTATTTATATAAATCCACTGCCTTACACATTAATCCTCGCATTATCATTCTAAATAAAATGAATATGTATGTTAATGGGCACATATAAAAATAGGGGTGGGAATGATATTTTGCAATATAATCTATCTATCTATACTATTTATAAAAGAGTGAATGCCTCTTCTTTCTAGAATTTTCATTAGATGTTTTCTGTCCTTTTTGTCTAAATATACAATGGGTATAAACAGGGCATATATGTCCTTTACTCTCATTTTAAAAACTATGCATTTATAACTGTCCACGAATTATAAATAATTTTATTTAAGAGATAGTGTATCATGTGCAAATGCACGTACATATTTACTAGTATATCAAAGCACCCTAATATTTGATTAGTTCTTATTCTCATCATCAAAATCCTGTCTAGAGTTTATTGCGCAAAAGAGTCATCATTGATTGTTCCAAAGCTATACTCACTATTATTCTTTGGTAATTCAATTATTTTCTTCTTCTTGTGTTTTTTCTTCTTCCATTATTGATTTTTATAGTGATTACATAAGATTATTTTGCAACCGAAACCCCAACAACACTTCTTGTGATATGGTTGGGGTTAGAAGAGATAGATAAATAGATAGAGAGAGAGAGAGTCTTTTCTCATTCCAGAACACTTCTTGTTATGTGGTTGGGGTTAGAAGAGATAAAGAGAGAGAGAGAGCCTTCTCATTCCAGAACACTTCTTATTATGTGATTGGGGTTGGAAGAGAGAGAGAGAGAGAGAGGTGGATCACCTTAGTTGAGTTGCAAAACAAACAGAAGAAGTGTGGTGGCCAAACTTCATTCTGATCCTTTTTGTAGGAAAATAATAGCTCAAGTCTCCGAGACTCTGTCAACAAGCTAGCTGGCACCTTCAATGTGTGTTTCTTTGCAAGCATGATTAAAATCGAATACTTTTGGATGACCTGCAAGTGAGTCACCCCTGGTCTGACATGGCAAAATTTATTGCCAGATGGCAAATCAAAACCATGCATTCATATTGAAGCACATTGTGTATTTGTGTGAATTGAATAGGCCAAGTGCAAAATTTGGGCTTTTGGAGCTTGGTACATTGCAAACTTCGTATGTTACTTTTTGGGAATTTTGAAGGACGAAAATTATTAAGTGGCACATGGTAAGCTAAAGGGGCGAATTTTTCTAAATAATGGGAAAATATATATTTGCCACCTGGACTTTCAAGTTTCAAGGCAATGGTTTCGATCTGCCATGTGGCCAAATGATGTCCAAATTATTAGACCATGCCTACATCCACATGTTAGTACATATCCTTTGTGCTCTTTTTGATGCTATTACATGATGATCCGCCATGTGCCATCTTTTTTATGTGAGGCGCATTGGTCATACCATGGAGAACTTTGCAGCTTTGTGGGTTTAATCCCATAAATTGCAAGTGTATTAACAAAAACTCAAGAAAACATCTATACACAGCATTTCCTTTTGTAACTATATCTCAACACCTAAACTCATCTTCTTTATGAGCAAAAACATCGTGACTAGGCGTACTGGGTTCTGCAGATGAGAAACCTTGTTCAGCATTGATCCCAAACTCATATTCTGAGAAAATTGTTCTAGGACTCATTTAATTACTCATATTAGATGTAACTTCACCATTCCTTACATCTCTTGCATGCCCTTCATCTGGAGATTTCTTCTTATGGGATTTATGAGCCGAGATGTCTTTCTTTTGATCAAATTGTTTGATCATGGATGCCACTTTTTGCCTCACTGATCCTTCAGATTTTATAATGTCTCTTTGCTCATGAAGGAATATAAAGAAGAATATGAAGAGGGCGAAACTGGAAGAGACTCCAGCAATGAGAAAGAGCCCCCTGAAGCTTTCCATAGTGAGACTATCAGAACTTACAGTGCTTTCTCTTTGCTCTAGACAATCTACTTGCTGCCCAAACGATTCATGCTCAATCTCTGACATTTTAGCCCCCTCAGTTATGTTTAAGATCGCCTGTGACATGTCAGCTACTAGTGGAGATCCCTTAGGAAAGGCCTACAAGAGGTAGTGAGGGAAAGAGATTAAAATTTATGTACAGAATTGCATTAACAGAAGCCTTTGAAATTTGTTAGTTACTAGTCTCTGAAAAGATTTTGTTTTGATGTAGATGGGAAAAATATTCTCTAAAGCAGAACTGTAATAGAATCCTTCTTCCAGCAATTCCAAGAGCAGGAGCACTGATTTTAGACCTTTCACAAGAGTCCCTCTACTACATCTTATCAAGTGCTTTAGATTAGCTATGCCACCAAATCACCATTAAACATCCCAACTCCCAACTGGGTAAGTCTGACTAGAAATAAAAGAGAACTAGATCACCTGTTTACATATCAATAATGACCCAAGAATTTTCTACCTAAAAGCTTTTCAGATATGCTATTGCTAGTTGTGATAAGTTTCAATTTTCAACAAACGAGTACTGTAAAACTAATTTGGAGGGTACCCATGTTAACTCTCTAACCAAAAGAAAGAAAAAACTCAGAGAGGGAGAGACTTACAAATCCAAAGCCAGCAATCTTATAAGTCCGTCCTGCCAGGGTGTACTTATTGCAATATTTGGCAAGGAAGAGCTTAATATAAGGCATCTCATCCACAATTGCAGAAACACCTCCACACCTGCTCCCTTTGCTGAGGGCCTCATGGTACTCTTCAATAGAGCCATAGGCCCTTAGCTTGGATTTATTAACATTCAAGCTCTCCATAAGCCCTGCAACAAAAGACCCCTCCTGGAAGCCAACATATTCTCCATTCTTTATTATATCTTTGATGTCTGTGATGGTAGGTTGCAGTTGTTCCACAGTCAACATTGATGTCAAACTGGCTGTGTAACTAGATGTCAGAACAAGAACAACAAATACCCATATGATCATCACAAACCTTGATAGATTGCTCAGAATCTTCTCTTCTGCAAATAACAAACCAGGTTAATTACCATCTATTTAAATCCAGTGTACTAAATTGGTTCTTTTGTATAAATGCATAGTTAAACTAGTTCAACTTCTACCCCATTACTCTAAATGTTCTTTTTTTTTTATTTAGGGCAAACTGCTGAGACCTCCCCTGAACTTTTGACACAGTTGCAAGTAGACCCCCTCTGTTAGAATCCTCTAACAAGAGACATGAAAATATCCAAAATACCCGTGCAGTTACTATTGAGGTTGGTTTCTACAGAAGAAACAAATCAAACCTTATAAACAACAAAAAAAAAAAAGAGAATTTAAAACTGTAGCATTTACCTTTTGGTGATTGATATGAAAGGAAAATTTGGAAAATATAATACTTTACTGTACCTTCTCAGTAATAAAAAAAAAATGAAGGGCAAATTTGGAAAATAAATCGATTTTGGGAAAAAGAGATTAAAAGGTTTGGAGTAGCAAAGATTAATGTGAAGAGAAAGTGTGGAAAATAAACATTTTGGTCAAAAGTAATTGCATGGGTATTTTGGACACTTTTTGTGCTTCTTGTTAGTGGATTCTAAGAGAAGGGGTCTCTTCCAAATGTGTCCAAAAGTTCAAGAGAGGCGATTACAATTACCAAACTTCAGGGGATGTTTTAGCAAACATCAGAAAGTCCAGGGACGTAATTTACCCTTTTTAATAGCTATGAGATGGTCAAAGGTCTTTTTCCAAATGTGTCCAAAAGTTCAAGGGAGGTGATTACAATACAATTACCAAACTTCATGGGATGTTTTACCAAACATCAGGAAGTCCTGGGAGGTAATTTACCCTTTTTAATAGCTATGAGATGGTCAAATTAATACTAATAAGCACTAAGTAGTCCTTCCATTAAAATGACTCATATTCAAAACTTGAATGACTTGACCTGGGATGACTCCTGAGTTGGGCCCAATGCTTTTTGGGAATAGATTGGGCTATAACCTTCCTTAAGCCCATCTGCTGCCCAAGCAAAGTTTGACTTGGCCCACAACCTAGCAAATCAGGCAACTTATGGGAAGACCTTATATTCCTATATGGCATGTTTTGTATAAAGAAGTGGAGAAGAATGTATTACTGTGAGCAAACACAAGCGTTGAGAAAGAGAACCAGAAGATCATCCCAACTTGTCTCTGAGGTGGACCCCTGAAATCTGCATTAATACGGTGCTCAAGAACCCACACAACGAAGCCCGTGAAGATGAGAAGAGCTCCAATTGTAAGCCAAAGGTCCATTTTCAGAGGCTTCAAGAAAATCCATGCGTTCTTCCTCTCATCACCTTTGATTGGCACAACCATTGACACCACAGATTCTGTATAAGGCAAGGTGAAGTCCACGTATAATGATCGGTTTCCTAGAATTGTTAGATCTCCAACTACAGCATCAATTTCCTGTGTTTCAACAACTTAATTACTATTAGTAATACAGATATTATGAGAAGAAGAAGTAGAAAGCCCCGTTTGTTTTTCTGGATTTTGAGAGGGGGGAAGTTGGTCGAAGGGATTTTGGTTCCCATTGACTAAGATATCCATGTTCTTTTTTCAGATATATGTGGCGTCCATGAAAAATTTATTTTCCCTATGTATCACTTATCCCAGGTAAGTGATCGTCATTTACATGTGGGTAAGTAATTTTCCCACCTGGGGGAAATTGCCAACACTTAGATGGGAAAAATTGTCCCTTTTAATAACAGATTTTATAACTAAAATGGTCATCGTCTTATTTACGTGAAAAATAAAAGAACATGGGTAAATGAACTTACCTGAGTAAGTGTTTCCTAGGAAATACTTGTGCGCAAGTATTTTCTGGGAAATACTTACCTGGATAAATAACTTCCCAAAAGCAAACGGGGCTGAAGAAGAAGAAGAAAACAGAAACAATGCCTGTTTTTAATTCTAAGCACTCACTAACCTTGAGATGTACTTTATAGACTAGGTCGTTGTAACTCAGTGAGCCCGGACCACAAGCCAACTCGAAGGGAACATACTCATAGTCAATGGAATATGGCAACTGCTTCATTACAGCCTCAAATACACTTATGCAGAAGCCAGTGACATTTGGTGGAGTATTGCTAGAAAGATTTTGCTTCACTTTTACAAATTCAAGGAAACCATCTTTGATGGGAACCCCAACTCTCATTTTCTTTCCACTTGTTGGTATTTCCCAACCCTTTGGCACCTCTTTTCCTTCTCCTGGCCATGTGATATCTCCAAGAATATTCTTCTTACAAGTTGAGAAATTCTTCTTCTGATCATTTGGATTTAATTCCTTAGAGAGCCCATTCCTTGGAGTCCAGAATCCTATTCTTCTCTCCCCTTTTTCTACCACATTTACTATTTCAAAGCCTGGAGATGGTTTCTCTCCATCAATTAGGTGAAATTCTCCATTTAAACCCTTAAATCTAGTCCTCTCAAGTTCTTTAATTAGTTTGTGGCCTACTTGGGAGACCCCAATAGCTGTCAAGCCACTTGAATTCTTCCTTGTGTCAAACTTCTTGAATCCTTCTGAATGAAGACTAACTTGCTCCACTGCCATTGCCAGTGCCCCAAAGCTATCATATGCCCATAAGCCAAAAGCATCTAACTGAACTCTATCTAAATGAATTTCAGGATTTTCCTTGTGGAATTTCCTTCTCCATCTTTTTCTGAAGTTCTTGAGATCCCTGGATCTTGGAACATAAGGCTTCACACCCAAAACTCCTTGCATTGAGTCAATGACAGAAGAATCAAGGGAAAACAAGAAATTTGTAAGCCCAGATGTGGTAATCCAACTATACCCTTTGCTCATCATTCCCACTTCTCTTGCCTTCAAAAATACACGAGAGGCAAGAGAGAGGCTCATATGCACCACATATACTCTGGTTTGTTTGGTCATTAGATTATGAAGTTCTCTCAGAATTTGATCATCCGAGGCCAAAGGAGAGATCACAGATTGGTATGGGACCTTTACATTGATATCTTGTAGAGCATCAGTCAGAAATGGCACAATCCCCCTTCCATAATCTGTGTCTTCATAAATGGGCACCACTTCTCTCCATCCGAAGTGTCGGATAATTGCTAAGATGGGTTGAACTTGAGAAGAGTCACTTGGGGCTGTTCTAACAAAATAAGGAGTTTGGGTGGAGGAAAGGAAAGGGCTTGTGGCAGAGAATGAGATTACTGGCACATGAGTTTTGTTTCCAATATCTGCTACAAAATCAGCCTGTGCAGATGTCTGTGGCCCTAATATAGCTTGCACTCGAACAGTTTTCAACAATTCTATAGCTGCAAAGGAATAGAAAGAGAATAAAAATGAAGTTTGCTTTCTAAGCGTGTATCATGATCAGGGAATTGAAGCATTGAAATTATAGATCATCTACCAAACAAAATGTGGTTCAAATGGACTATATCTCACTAAATCTGTTACAATCTGAAAGAGACAATAATGCCATAACTTGTTTGTAATAAACCTTAATCAATTTATCTTCAACATCAATCAGTTATAGAATTCTAAGCACTTTCATTATGCATCATCTTATTATAGTTAATTTCATAAGCAAAAAGTTTCTACCTAGATAAATTTTCAACCATTGGATATTGATCAAGAAGTTAAAACAGCCTTCCTCATGGAGGCCATAAAACTTCAAATGAACTTGGCCTTGTGGAAATATAATAATTGACATGGATGACAAGCTAGCCTGATCTAGACCCTGAGTATCTCAAGTGAGATGGGGTTGGGCTTTATCATGATCCGATTAAGCCTAGCTGGTTTTTGAACTCTAGTTTGAAAACTTATAAAAGGGTTTTGTACTCTTGAAGAGGATCTGATGTCCCAAGTTCGGGTGTTTTTTTTTTTTTTGTATTTTATGAAAATGGTGTTGTTGAATAAGACTTGCTCAAGAATGAAAAAGATATATATTTGTAGTACAGATCCACATACTTAAAAGAAAGGGTTTACTGAGGATGCTTTAATTTTTCTGCAATTTTTGGATTAGTATTTAAGGTCAAAGTATGCCGAGTTGACTGGTGGGGTCTACAATACTCGGTTTTTGATGAAATTTGGCATCGGGTGGTTTTTTGACCTCCTAAATCTGTTCATGCGGGTCCTACATCTAGTTACTACTACAACTTTTTGGCTTAAGGGGTCGATTTAGGGGTTTTCTCATCTAGTTTTTTGTTGTAGTCTTCGTAGAAAAGACGTATAGGACTCGTCATTTATTGTTCTAGTGGATATAGGGATGGCAACTTTGTGGGAATTTTTGGGTATCTGACCCGTTCCAACCCTAATAGAATTCGTTTATTAAAACCTTATAGGGGTTTGGTTTTGATTTTAGGGTATCCAATACCCGATATCCGGGATGAATAAATATGAACCTACTATATTATATAACATGTATAAATTTATAAATTCTAACTACTAAGATAATTATTCTATTATTAATATTTTATTTGTATAAATTTCTTGTGACTAAAATCATCATTTGATGTAAATTTGGATTTGATAGATTGTTTATTTCATTTAGTTATAAAATGCTAATTTTAAATATTATTCCTTCTAATTTATAGTTTGAATTGTTAATCATATACATGTATTGACTGTTTTGATGAACACAAAAGTTAATAAAATCTATTTTATTTCATTAAATAACACAAAAGGTGAGTAGTGTTAAGAGATTTAGCGCTATCATTAATTAATATGGGTTCAAGTCACATTATAAGCATTAAGAAACTCTTTTTTAGTAGAAAACGTCTGGTCAAAGGGTGGGTTTAACGGGTTTGGGACAGGATGGGCTTGGAAATTGAAGGGAAAAGTTAGACGGATTATTGTTTATTTGTCAATTGTTTTTTCAGATTTTATATCTTTTCCATATCATAGTCGAACCCTTTTAGTACTGATGGGCATACTTGACAGGAAAGGATTTATAAGCATCAAAAGCATTAATGTAATGCTTTAAGTTAGTCATAAGTTCATTCACCCAATTTATTTCAACTCTATATTCACCACAAGTAATGGATCTTTTTGCTTCATGAAAAGTTTCGTTTTTTTTTTTTTTTTTATCAATAACACTTTCATTAAATCCTCAATAGAAGATTTACAAGAGAAAGACAAACACACTTATCTTCCAATAGCAACGAAGAACCTCAAGAAAGGGAAAAAAAAAGAAGAAATTTAAAGAACAAGAATGACCATGTGGGTCAATGTTGAACACTATATTGAATAGTTACTTTATCTATCTCTCTCTCACTCTCACTATTTTAGTTTGCAATGAAAAATTCTGTATCTTATTCATTTTTTAATTTCCTTAGAGAATCAAAATGGTTTATACTTCCCTCTTAATCAAATTAAAGAGTCCTTGGCTATAGGTTCTTAGTTTGATGAACTATATTCACTGTTCTCTTATATAAACTACATAAATTGAAATAATATTGTACTACACTTGTTAGTACTTAGTACTGAAAGACTTTTGGACTTGGGACTGAAATATATTGTAGGTCGTCAATATACTAGGTTTTCTCAATTTATATTAAGATCTAGTTTGAGGTTGTACAGAGATTTATATCATGTCTATGGGTTCTTGATTGTAGAGATCCTTTTGTGAGACAAGGAAAGGATCAAAAGACTAATACAACAAGAAGACGTAAATGGGCTTTCACACAACAATACTAATACAAGGATATTCATAAATGGGTCACTAACTTCTAGTGGAGCTAAGCAATAAATCAAAGAAGAAGAAGAAGAAGAAGAAGAAGAACCTTCAGATGCAGCTTCCACTATGTCATTCTTTGAATCCCTTACATGAAGCTTTAGCCTTGTCTTATGATTATGATGAGTGGCATAGAAATCAGATATCGCCATCTCGATGCAGCTTAAGCCCACCTTCCCAGTCCATGTATCCAAATCTAGAATAACCCCTACATCGATGGTTTCCATTGTATTATTTGGAACGACAAACTCTTCTGCACACAGCTTCAGAGGGAGAATGAAGAGGAGTAGAAGATGGAGGAAGATTGTGTTTTCCTTCTCCATTCTGGAGCTCTGAGACCATTATCAATTGGGTTGATGTTAAAGAGGTCAAGCTAGCTCAAAGCTTCATGTTAACCCTTGTCTTTTATATATACGGCAGAGTAAATTAAACACCGTCTAATACGCCAAGGAGACCGATCGAACATGAATGTTGATTCAAACTTTGAACAGGCACCGTCTTTGGTGAAATGGGAAACTCCATGTCAAATCTTGACCTTTCTCTACGAATTAATTCTGATGATTTATGGAGAACCAGAGCTGGAGTCTGGGGTCTGTGTGCCCACACGTAAGACAATTCCTCTGTCAATGAAGATTGAATTCGGAAGATGTGGAATTGTCAGTGCTTATTAGCCTGCAGAAACTACAATAGAAGAAGGCATATAGATATAAGACAACACTTATTTTAATACTGATGCTATATTTTTCTTTGTTCATTTACCTGGTAAACCGTAGGAGAGTGAGCAGTATTTGGTGGGTTTTCCATTTCTCCCATAGACCGTGGAGGGTGATCTGACTTTTACCGATGAAATCTAGATATACGCGGGATCTATTTGGTTGGACTGATTCTTGTTTTCTTTTCTACATCTTAATACTGTAACTTGTCTAGCTAGTTTACCTTTTGTTGGCTCTTGAAAACTTATTACATGATGATCTAAGGTTAAAAAGTTGAAAGTTGTTATATATGTAGGATTTCAAAAACTGTGTTCATCTTCTTATAGATATCTATCCATTGTTTTTAAAACCGGATTGGACCAAACGGTCCGTTTTACCCTAAAACTACTTTTTGACCAAAAACCGTTTGCTGATTAAGGTGGTTGACCTGAAAACCGGACCCCTGAATGGTTAATAATTTGCCCTTAGCGGCGTTTTAAACCACTATAGAATTTAGAGTCTGTTTGGTTTTAAGGAATAGGTGCTTCGAATCGAAATTGAACTGGCCCATTCCGATTCCTACTATTTCTATAGAAACGAGATTTCTCCATATGGGGTGGTCATGTCCAGAGTTTGTCAAGAAATAAAGAACTCATAACAAAAACAATCTCCTGGTTATACAAAACAGAATCTGTTGTAATCACTTGGCAAAGGCAGTTGTCCACTTGTAAATCTATAAATACTCTCAGGAGAATAGAATAATTTATCAGTTTTTTCCCATTCTTCAATGTCAATTTTCATGGTATCAGAGCCTGACAGACTCTGACCTGTCTCTTTCTGCTTCCTACGTCGTCTCTTTCTTTCTTCTATTTTCTATTCAAACAGCTGTTCTGTTCTGATCTGTATCAATGACGGAAGAACGGATTTCCAGTTCGCTGCGTGCAAACTCCACTATGGATATCAGCTCTGATCCAACGGATTCGCCATTTTACCTTCATCCTTTAGACAATCCAGGGCTGGTTCTCGTTTCTTGCCTTCTCAATGGTGATAGCTTCATCACTTGGCAACGCGCATCTGGATCAAATGTAATTCAACGGTGGTTGCTTGGATTTTTAATTTGCTGGCAAAGGAGCTTCATCACAGTATTTCTTTCACTGAATATGCCTCCGAGATTTGGTATGATCTCCAAGAAAGGTTTGGACAAGGCGATATTCCATGTATATACCAAATCAAGCGTGATCTCGCCCTGCTTCAACAAGGAAACCTATCTATAGCAGTGTATTTCACACGACTGAAAAGCCTTTGGGATGAGCTTGCCTCTGTCACCTAACTGCAATTGTGGCGGTGCGATGAAACACTTTCTGGTTGAACGAGAGAAAGAAAAAATCCACCGGTTCCTCATGGGACTAGGAGATTCTTTCAAGATGATCCGTTCCAACATTTTTGAAAGAACTGATCCTCTTCTAAGTTTCAACAGGATCTATGCTCTAGTTGTTCAAGAAGAGCGCCATCAAATCTCAATCTCTTTGAGAGCTTTGCCCAATCTTGATGCTGCAACCCTCAGTAGTTCTTCCAGACTGTAAAATCTTATATTTTGTATGTATTTACGTTATACATATTTGCATTTATATTCTTCCAAACTGAGCCTAAGGATAATAATCTATTCCTGGAATTTCATTGTAGCAATGGTTTTATGAAGAACTAATCCTACTATGAGGGATCAGTATGATTGAGGGCTATATTGTTTCACTTCAACAGCTAAAGCGATGCAAGCATCTTCTTGTAGTCCTGCACATGTCGGAGAAAGAAGAACAATTGAAGCATGTCATCAACGATTAGGTCATGCAATTAATTGTACGTTTCAGCAAGTAATTTTCAGATTTGGTTTACCATATAGGAGTGGGTCATTTAATTCTAGTGTTTGTGAAGCATGTCAAATGGACAAGATTCGTAGGTTGACTTTGCAGTCTTCTATTAAAGAGTCCATTTGAATTAGTCTTTTCCGATGCTTGGGGAACTTCTCTTGTTAAGTCATTGAATTAGTCTTTTCCGATGTTCGGGGAACTTCTCTTTTTAAGTCAAACAAAGGATATAGTTATTATGTCCAATTTATTGATGATCATTTTAAGTTTTCTTGAATTTTTTTCATGGCCCACAAATCCTATGTTTTTGATATTTTTTCTTTGCTTCAAGCCATCATCTTGAAGTTTTGTTTAATGCTAAGTTTTTTATATTAAATATATTTATTTATTTATTAGGGTAAAATACAAAAACCTCCCCCTTAAGTTTTTGACAATAATAAAAACCTCCTTTATAGCTTCGTTTTAATAAATACCTCGCTTGAACTTTTGAGAAATTCAACAAAAGTCTCCCTTCCATCACCTTTTCAGACGGAAAACATTACACTAATGCACCAAATTTTTTTCAAATACTCATTTTACCCTTTTATAAATTATTTTACATACAAAATTACTGAAATGACCATGTTTTAACTTGATAGAAACCTCCTTTAACAGTCATCTTTTAATGTTTTTGTCGAGTTAAAACAAGGTTATTTCAGTAATTTTGTATGAAAAATAATTTATAAAAGGGTACAATACTACAATGGGTATTTAGAAATAACCGGTGCACCAATTTAATGTTTTCAATCTGGGAAGATGACAGAAGGGAGGTTTTTGTCGAGTTTCTCAAAAGTTCAGGGGAGGAATATGTTAAAATGAAATTATAGGGGAGGTTTTTATGATTGTTAGAAACATTAGGAGAGGTTTTTATATTTTACCCTATTTATTATAGTCAAGTCCATTGGGTCAGACCCGATTATCCCAAGAACCGATCGGTTCAGTTCTAGGTCTGAAAATTACAAACTCTATAAGGTCCAGTTCGGTTCCAGGTCCTCAATATTTCCTATCGGATCGTTTCCGGTTCTAGCTAGTCCCGGCCCAGACCCCATTGGTTGACAGCCCTAATTATTTTTAATGATGTATTTTTGGCATTCATTTAAGTTTTCATAGTGTATGCATGCAAATCTTAATTTTTCCACTTTATCCAAAGGCTATGTTTGGTTTAGATGAAAAGATAGGGAAAAGAAGGAAAGGTTTGTACAGGCTTTTTCCTCTGTATCCAACAATTATGCTTCTCACGCTTATTTGGATATGAATATAATATCAAGGGCCAATTTCTTAAATTGTCCCTACTGTTTAGCTAATTGATAAATTGTATCTTTACTGTTTAACTATTATCTTAAACCATTCCTACTATTTCTGACAATTGACTAGTTGTACCCCTACCGTTAGCATTGTTAATGTTCCATCAAAATCCATACACACTTGACACCATATAACATATGCCTTTTCTTAAAACCAAATATTACCCTTCATCCCTCTTCATATTTCATGGCTCATCTTACCCCCAAACCCAACATAATGGGAACGAAAACAGCAAGGGTAATGTCGTTGTTGTATCTCATATGGCTTATCTACTCTTTGCTGGCAGATCCAAACCCCAATATTACCATCCATCATCTCTTTAATTTGAAGACAAAAGCACCCCCAAACCTAGCAGGGACCTCCTGCTTGTGCAGACTCTCAAAAGGATGTCTGGAGTTTTGAGTAAGGCACAAACTTATCTTAATTGAAGTAATTCGAAGTCCACAGGCCTTTTAGAACCACTCCAATGCTACCGGCGGTTACTCCTTTTCCAAGACCGCTAACGACCCGCCGATCATCAAAACGTATTGCATTTTCTTCCCGATAGGCGATTAATAACAAATTAACAAGCACACAAACAAATAGGCCCCCCTCCACTGTTTCACCAATAATAACTACTGCCATCAACAAGACTAATTCTAACAAACACATGAAATAACAAGAAGAAAAGACTAAGCACAACTCCGTAAGCATGCACTACACTAAAACCAGAGACCTTGTTACTTTTTTATTCTGTATGCTTAAAGGACACGACATTAGGTCAAAAGGACTGGTCGGGACGCTGGTTAAGCTACCCAACTTACTGGAATGTTGATGCTTGCTTTTTGTCTGAAAGACATGAAAGAGAGAAATAAATAAGACAGGGTGGTGGCAGAGATGAAATTGAAACAGGAGAGTGAGGATGAAAGGAGGATTGGATGAGTTTATATAATATATTATGAAATTGAAACGCCAGGGACCTCCTGGCAACACTGCTTGTGCAGACTCCAAATCTTCTCCCCAAGTAGATCGATGGCATCATCAGTCACATAATCGTAGGTCAAGCAACATGCCAACATCCATGCTCACGAGTTCTGGTGAGCATTGTTGAGTGGGCCGACTTGTGTTTAGTTTATTTCCTTTTAAATTAAGATGTTGTTGGGCCTTGGGCCCATTAGTCTTTATTTTCTAAAGAGTTGTAATTACTTAGGTTGAGTTGCCGCCCTACTTAGGGCATCTTTGTAATATCTCATACTTAAGTTAATTATAAATAGAATGAGGGGCTGGCGGCTAGGGTTAAGTCAATCTATCCTAGTCGACCTTCTTCTCTTTTCTTCCCTTTCCTTTGTCTCTTGCTGAAATCCCCAACTTTCTACTCTTCCTTTCACAAGAAGCTTGGCCGAAATCAGCACATAAGGTTTTCTACTTGGTACCAGAGCGGGTTGAAGGTTCTTGAAGAGATTCGGTCCTGCAGCCCTAGATCGGCCAACTGCATGGAGATTTAAGAGGCTGATCAAAGCTTTCAGGTAAGCCCAGTTTTTGGATTTTCTTGGTGGATCTGTATGCCCTATAGCTGGTCTAGGGTTTCTCATCAGAATCAGGAAAAACTAGAGAAAGGGGAAGAGTCCTGATTTTGTTGGACTCTTCAATTTTGACCTAGGTAGTGGCGCCCTATTTTTTTTAGGGTTCCTCTGGGTTTTTTGTAAGGGGCGATTCAAGTTCCATGTGGTTTGGAGGCCTCTAGAGAGGGCGGTTACTTCTTCTCTCTCTTCTCCCCGTCCCACCGAAAAGGAATCTTTCGTGGGAAGAAAGTCTAGGACACCAAAGGAGTGTCGTTGGTTCCAGAAGGTATTCTGTTTATTCTTGATGCATTTTTTAGCTGTTTTCTGTACCTCTTTGAGACACATGAAGGGACACAGAGTTGAATATAAGCCCGGGAATGAAATGAAACCAGTGGAATGAAGTGCTGGAGACCCCTTCGAAGCCGGAACCATTACTACAGTTAGATTGGATGATACAAATTACTTGGAATGGTCCCAATCTGCAAAGATGGCCATTGGGGCTCATGGAAAACTGGGGTATATTATTGGTGAAGAGGTAAAACCCGAAACTGGCAACTCCCGGTGGATGCAAGAAAATTATATGATAATGACATGGTTATGTAATTCTATGTTGCCACATATAASTAAAAACTTTTTATGGGCAAACACTGCTAAGGAGATATGGGATGGGGTGGTAGAGACCTATTCACAGAAGGAGAATGTTGATAGGGCTTATCAACTAAGAAATCAGATTATTGCTACTAGGTAGGGAGATAGATCTGTTGCAGCTTATTTTTCAGTCCTTAAAACCCTATGGCAGGAGATTGATCATCTAGAGACCTTTGCTTGGGAAACCACCAAG
>NW_010729237.1:593168-631341 GCF_000365185.1 Nelumbo nucifera | reverse complement strand
AGTGGGTCGACTTGTGTTTAGTTTATTTCCTTTTAAATTAAGATGTTGTTGGGCCTTGGGCCCATTAGTCTTTATTTTTTAAAGAGTTGTAATTACTTAGGTTGAGTTGCCGCCCTACTTAGGGCATTTTTGTAATATCTCATACTTAAGTTAATTATAAATAGAATGAGGGGCTAGCAACTAGGGTTAAGTCAATCTATCCTAATCGACCTTCTTCTCCTTTCTTCCCTT
This sequence comes from Nelumbo nucifera, assembly GCF_000365185.1. The sequence goes on along the minus strand of NW_010729237.1, from coordinate 631,110 downwards.
TCCTTTGTCTCTTACTGAAATCCCCAACTTTCTACTCTTCCTTTCACAAGAAGCTTGGCCAAAATCAGCACATAAGGTTTTCTACTTACAACCATGATAAAGCATTTGAAAAAAAAAAACAAAGAATAAGAATAGGCTGCCTAACCATCATCTTGAATCTTGATCATATACAAATATACAATGCCGTGTTAACATTTCTCAATTCTAATAATACCAAGTTAACTAACAAAATTGAGCTCTAGCCACTAGTCTTTGGAGGTAATATTTCTCTGAAATATCTCACTGTAATGTAAGAAAATAGGATTATTATCAGCGAAGCAATACTTGCTGCTCTTGTGCCATTGACAAAATTTGATCCGAACTGTTTTCATTCCTGAGAGGGTTAAAATATTGATAAAATATTGTCAATACATATTACATTTTTGGCAGAGGGACATGTTACACCACTGATAAATTATTATACCCCAATTTGACATCAAAGAGCATCGCAAGGTAAGTAACAAGTTATCCTCAAACGAAATTCAGGAGCCTAAGCAAAGAGAATAAAGCATGCAACCGCTAAGAGAGTCATTAATGGTTCTTGAGCCCGAGGTCAATACTGAGGTAAATTGATGGAGAATCCTATGCGCTGGGAATTTAAAAACCAGTTAGAGTAGCATGATGATGAAGTTTACAGCTGCCTTGTCAGAAATCACCTTGGGCTCAAGAAATTGTTGTTTCAAAAAGAATTCAAAAATGTCAAGCCAAATAAATTTCTGGGTCCCATCCACCATATTTTACTGAACAAGGAATAGAACACCATTTCATAGATTGAGTCTATGCTGGTCTATGGCATACAAATAAGAAAAACCTAACTGGCAATTTGTGCCACATTTGGACTAGAGATCCATCGATCTGGCATTACAAGTACATTGTTGCAATAATTAAATCAATTTTAATTATGAAAGTAATATCAAATCATTACATTTGCAGGACGGACTCAAGCTCCTTAGATGATGAAAGATTATCTGCCCCGGCGGTATTCCAGTTGCTTGGTATTCTCCAGCAGTATCTGTCAAGAACAAAGGTAAATATCAATAGCACCCACTGGACTTGTGGAATGTATCAATTTATATTTCCTCAAGAATCGCAGTTTTATTAAACATATTAAAAGAAAATGTAATTTAACTGCAATGAAATATAAAGCTTATGGAAGCAAATACATTCAAATAGCAAAGAGCATGTATGTAAATCTTGCACATGGTCAACCTAGCAAAAACCTCACCTCTCGAATGTAGTTTGCAACTGCTTTGCACCCTTCTATTGCAAGTTGCATGACATTTTCAAAGATGTCCATGGGTAGTTTAGCATCCATCTGTAATAGATTGTTCTAGAAGTTAAAATTCTATGCAAAATTCAAAAAAGCAATAGTCAAATTCAAAACAGAAAATCTTGATTTAATCAAGGACAGAGTGCATGATAAAAGTTGGCAACTTCAAAATGTTGACGCATCCAAAAACATTCCAGATCTGATGTGTTGGTTAAGTCAAAATAAGACCACAGTGAATTAAATCTAATAAGCAAACCTGCATACAAATCTGGGGTCCTTTTAACTGAAAATTTCAGAATAAAAAGTATAACCATCTCTTACCAGTAACCAAAATGACAGTACACATACTATGTCATTTTCAAAAGGAATTATACCGTAGTCAAATATCATGTTTGAAAATTAAGGACAGAAGACCAATCAAAGAAATGAAATATCAGATTGGAACCTGAAGGAGTGTCACTTTATCTGACTTTGATAGAATTCCTACAGTGACATCAGGGCCCCCAGCACTATCTTCTACATAGTTCAGATCTGCCCATATCACAAAAAATAAATAAACAAATAAATGAGAAGTCTAAGAGCTCAAATATATGAACTATGAAATACTTCTGAATAACAAATATAAGGAAAAATACCCAGCAAAGGAGTACTGTTGAGATATCCAGCACTACAGGAAGTGATGAGGTCACACATTGGAATCCCAGCATCTGCAAGAGCCAGAGTTGCAGCATTGATGCATGCAGATCTTGTTCCTACATACAAAGATGACTACTGCAACAGTTTATCAACAAATACAGAAATCGGAATCAAGAAAAAGGAATTAATTGAATCATAGTTAATTAGAAGTTTTTGTTTTGAAGATTATAATTAATTAGAAGTTCAAAATGATAAAAGAAAATATTGTAAAAAGCCATCAACCTCTTACGGTATTTTCTTAGAATTCTCAGGAAGAATTGAAAATAAAAAAAATGTTTGAAATCTAATACTTATTAAACTTAAAGAAATATATTTGATCTGTTTACTCTGCCCGTGTACTGTATATTAATGTCAGCATCCAAAAGGGTTAGACATGCCATCCATTAGGGTGGTTCCCCATGGCTGACAAAAGTGAAAAGAGTTGGGTCACTCTGAACTTAGCCTTTTTTTGTCATTTGAACTTTTCCTTCTTTTTCCTATTTGCATGTGTTTGATAAAGATAGAATGAGTCTTGTCATAAGCTAGACCCAAGATAATTTAGGTATCACCCAAGCTTTTACTTTCCACTTTTTCCTATTGGGCTACATTGTTATTGTTGCTTCCGTAGTTTCCTTTGTTGCAAATTTGCAAAAGAGAGCTTCTGCTTACCTCCATCAGCTTGTAGAACTTGGACAAATATGTCTATCTGAGATGTAAATATAAACAAGCATTAGAAGAAAGAGAAAATATATCTTACAAGCATACAGAAAGGAGCTTTAGAAAATTGAGACCCCAAATAAATGTGGAGAATGTCCCCATGCAGAACAGACAGCTAGGCATACAGAGATGTAAAAAAACCTGAGAACGAGGCATTAGGTGTGTCAATATGCATGCTTCCATGGTTTGGCAAATGACAAGGGATATCTCCATTGATCGCCTATACATGATAAAAGAATCATTTGTGAAACAACAAGAAAAAGAGCCTTTTGTTTATGGAGTAAATCTATTTACAAGATAACAAGCAATAGATCCACCTTTGATCTGGTAAACTATTGCAACATTGGCTTTCTAACAATATGACAAATTTCATCTTGTAAGAAACATCATATAGTACAAATAGTGCAAAATAGTATACTAAATTTCAAAACTAGTGCCAAAGATACCTGTTCCAAAAGAAAGTGGTTAAGCATCCAGCCAGAGCAAGAATATTTTATCATGATAGTTTCTAGACAAAACATCCAAGGGATTTTGGTGATTATAGAAAATTATAGAATAAAGATATTTTTCAGGTTGTGTATATACTCTTATTACTTTGTGAAGATCATTAGCATATTGCTTCTACCCCAGGACATAGATTTGAAAAGGGGTCTAGAAAAAATAATGGCATCTCCAGATTTCTTTTTCTTTGATCAATAACAGAAATTGTATTCATTGAAAGCATTAAGAAAGATGGATGGTCAACTCTTGTATCTCTCCCAAAAGATGAACAGGTTATGAACAAGCCTAAAGTAATTGATTTCTTCCCACCCCTTGTTTTGCCAAAGAATTAGCATCTCTTTTCACACAATGCAAAGTGACCTCTAGCCCTTGGAGCAGCCTTCTAATCCTCCTCTTCTCGTGAATATATTCCCACCATCCCTCATCCTCTTCCTTTTGCAGCCATCTAATCACCAACTTTGAATCACCCTCAATTGAAAGCTTGTGGATATTCAAGTCCTTTGCTTTCTGTATTCCTTCCATGATAGTAAGTATTTCAGCTCTTAGAGAATCACCTATCCATATTGGACCGGAGAATAGAGCAATAATTTTTCCATCCTCAGTTCTGAACACACCTCCAATACCAGATGGTCCTGGGTTGCCTTCACTGCTACCATCAAAGTTCGACTTAATGAGACCTCTTAAAGGTGGGGACAATTGAATCCTATAAGTCACCTTAAGAGAAGAAGAAACAGCAATTTCCTTCCACTTCGTTATCAACTCACCTGCTGGAATGTCCTCAAACAGCTTCAAGGTTTTCACCCAATGAACCACTCTGATGGATATGGCTTCTATCATCGCTTCCCTACTCCTTTCTTTTTCCATCATTATTCTTTGATTCCTTTCTTCCCAAAAAGTCCAACAAACTGCCACCCTTGTGCATTGCCATAGAATTCTACCTCTCTTCTTCAGCCATCTAACAAAGGTAGAGGAGAATAGACTTTGAACAGTAGGTGGGGGATTCCATCTGCACCCAAACAAAGAGAAACCATTCCCAAATTGAAGAATAAAAAGGGCAGGAGATTAATAAATAATAGCAGGACTCACTGTTAGCCTTACAAAGAGGGGCACCAGGAGGGTGAAAGACACCAGCCAAGTCTTTTTCTTTGAAGCAAGTCAATTGTGTTGATTCTTTCCAAATACACTTCCGGCAAAAACCACCAATCCTAGGTGGAATAGGTGTGATCCATACCGCTTTAACAGGAAAGAGCTCCCCAAACTAACCCTAGATTGTATCAAATTCAAGAAAAAGAAGGCACAGGTAAAGGAACCATAGGGAGAAAGGGTCCAAATTCTGCAGTCACTTTTTGAATGATCTGACACTACTTTCTCAAGATTTTGAAAAACAAGTATGAGACACTGCAAAATTCATTCTCCCGAAAACCTCTAAAACCTAAATCCCAGCCAAATGTAACAGTAGAGCTAGAAGGAATCAAATAAGATGAGATGGACTCCCCCCACCAAGTAGAAAGGGCAAGAAGGATGGCATGAATGGATTTCCACAAAGAGGCTCTTGTAGCTCTAGCCAAGATTCCATATTCCCACCCGCTTGCCGCAAGCCCATGGATACTAACAACTTACTTTTGCCCACAATTTATCTCTTTCCAAAGGCAAACTGCAAAGCCATTTCCCTAACAAGGCAGTGTTTCTTTCTTGAATGCTCCCAAGATTTAAGCCAATATGTTTCTTGCTTCTACACAACACTTCCCATTTAACTCTATACTCCCTTTCCTCCCCTGGTTCCCACAGGAAATCCCTCACTAGTTTCTCAACCCTTTTAGTTACTACCACTGGAATCCAGAACATAGATAGAAAGTACACAGGCAAATTAGCTAATGTGGATCTAACTAAAGTAATTCTCCACCAAAGACAAATAGCACTTCTTCCAAGGAAGCCAATATTTTCACAAGTCTTTCAATCACAGGCCTCCAAAAATTACTCCCTCTCGGGCTCCCCCCCCCCCCAAGGGTAAACCCAAGTAGTTCATTGGCAATCGTGTGACTGAACAACCCAGAATTTCTGATCTCTCTCTAAAATCACCCTCTCCTCCATATTTAAACCCAAAAATTTCACAATCCATTTTATATTTCTCACCCATCTAATGTCACCCCCTTCGCAAAAAGGATTGTATCATCAACAAATTATAGGTGAGTAAGTGGTATCTCATTTCTTCCTATCCTCGAACCCCTAGTCAAAGATCTGCCATCTGCTCTAGCAATCAATCTACCCAGAACATCTACTATAATAGTGAAGAGAAAGGGAGATAGTGGGTCTACTTATCTAAGCCCTCTTAATGCAGGAAAGTGGTCCATAAATGCTCCATTCACCAAAATTGAATAATGGAAAGTCCTAACAAACCCTACGATCCATTTACACCATCTAACCTCGAATCCACAGTTCTTCATAACCTCCAATAGGGGGCGATGCCTAGGTGACTAGGTGCTTTTCAAAGAGCACCTCACCCAAACACCAAGAAAATATATGTTAGGCACATGCTTAGGGGACTGAAACACATACATAATATATAATATTTATTAAATGAAAATAGATATAAAATATATAAAATTTTATTGGTTCGTTTTAGTTTTTATAATAGAATTCGTTGCATGTTATCATGTTTTTGTTGTGAGGAAAGTAAAAGCAAAATAATCTTCGAGGGTTTAACTTTGACAAAAGAATCGAACCGAGGAAGAGGAGAGAACAACATCACACCATCATTCCCAGACAGTCCTCTAAGTCAAGGTGAGTTAATCAGTTTCCTGATTAACTCAGCCCCTCTTCATTCTGCTCTCTGTTTCCCGGATTAAAATAATGGTTACACCCCATTTTTCTCTTCCTTTTTGTATCTTTTCCCCAAGTTTTTTTAATCATTTTATTGGACTAAAACAGGGGCTCCACCCCCTTCTTTTGTTCTTAAATTTTTTGCATGTTTCAAGTTTTCATTATCGGTGTCTGAAACATGAGCTCCGCCCTCTTTTATTCTTCATATTCTTCTTTTATTTTAGTATTTTTTTCACCATCTTTTCTAGGTCTAGAATAGGGGCTCCACCCCTTCTTTTCTTCTTCATATTTCTTCTTTTGTTTTAATATCTTTTTACCAGCTTTTCTAGGTCTAGAACAGGGGCTCTGCCCCTTACTTTTCTTCTTCATTTCCTTCTTTTATTTTAGCACTTGTTCTCATCAAGCAACACTGCAATAAATTTAAGCACAAAAGTAAGTGCATAATACATAAAACCAAAAAAACTAGTTCATAAGAGGTAGAAATTCATCGGCTTCTTATTTTTAAATTCCATTGCCTAGGCAAGGGCTAAGCGCCCGCCTAGATGCCTAGGTGCCTAGCTGCCTGGGCGCCCCATGGTCGCCTAGCCTCACCTTGGCACCTTGAAAACTATGGAATCCCCAATCCACCAAAGCATAGTTCTTTTCCAGTTCCAATTTATAAACAAACCCTTTCCTTCCGACCCTCTTCAGCTCCTAGACACTCTCATTTGCAATTAAAATTTGATTAATGATTTGCCTGTTTTGAACAAAGGCCCCTTGTTCATGAGAAATTATAGTTGGAAGGACCTCCCTCACGCTCAAAGAAAGCACCTTAACAATGATCTTGTATAGACTATTAATCAAGTTGATTGGTCTAAACTCTTTCGGGTGCACATCATTCTTTTTTGGTGCCAACACAATGAATGTAGAATTAAGCCTCAAATTGATCACTCCCCTATCAAAAAATTCAAAGAACGCATTTTGAATATCAGCTTTCAAAATCTCCCAACAATCTTGGTAAAAAAGCCATTGCAAAACCATCAAGACCAAGAACTTTAGATTTATCCATAGAGAATATTGCATCCTTTATCTCCTCCAAATCAAAGCTTCTTCCCAACCAGTTTTTATGTTCTTCAAAAAGGGTAAGCCATTCTAAACCATCAAGCCAGATTCTCCCTTCTAATGGATTTCTAAAGATTGATTTGAAATGGTTCACAAAAGCTCTAGCAATATTAGAATGTTGAGTGATTATGTTACCATTCACCGCCAATTTTGATATAAAGTTTTTCCTTCTCCCATTTTTCAGTGCATGAAAGAATTTAGTGTTCCTATCCGCCTCTTCTAACCATTTGCTCCTAGATTTCTCTCTCCAGCTAATCTCTTCCTTGAGGAATATATCCTCTAGTTGCTTCCTCAAAGCCCACCTCTCAGCCTTATCTCCTTCCTCAAAAGAGTCTATACCTTCTTTTGCATCCAAGTCCTCAATTTTATTGATTAATTCTTAATTATTTTCTTCTAGTCTTCCAAAATGTTGGATATTCCACTCTTTAATCTTGCTTTTACTTCCTTCAACTTCCAGTGGAATTTCATGCCTTCACAATTCACCCTTGGGCTACTTGTTAGAAGGGTTAGAAGTCATATTAGACATGGGCGAACCAGATCTAGTGGCTGGCCAAATTTTAAAAATTTTCTAACACATCCCAATAACCAGTTTTCCGGTGATTTTGAAATCTGAAATGTCGAGATCAATCTCGTACTGAACCAGACCAGATTTGAAACCCAAGTTAATTTCTGATCGTACCTGATACAGAGTCCACAAATGCAGCTCCCAAAATGGTAGTCCATGCCCAATGTCAAACCCGAACTGGCATCCCGCTGAAGATGGTGCAATAGTGAAGTGAAGCCGATTCAACAACGCAGTTTCTGCACTTCAAACCTCCGATATTCTTGGGATCGATGCAATAATGTGAGCCTTCTTAGGACTGATGATTTTCCCAAAACACATAGTTAGTAATTGAAGGAAAAACGTCCCTACTAGGGCTGAACTAGGGATTTTATGGGAGCAAGGGAGGTGAGAGAGAGAGCTTAGGATAGAATGGTTTTCCCATCCCTCTCTTCCCTTATATAAAGCACTCTCATAGTCTACTAGGAACATTAAATTCAAATCAAATTTGGATTAGGGTTCATCCTTATAGATAAACTCTATCTTATTCTTATTAGAAGAATGAATGCTCCATACCCATATCCATAACCCAAATTCACCCCATGTCACATGATAACTTAAGTTGGCATTTGCCTACTTAACTAATCATATAGTAATGAGCCTTAGGCCCATTTTGTTTAATGGCTTACTTTGCTATGTGTTGCAATTTGCAAGGCGATGTCCTGAACATTGTATGGTGTGGGACCCACAAATGTCTCACACAAGTTCATAAGGATTCGGCCCCACCTCTGGAAGAGGTTAGGCTGAATTCACTACCCAAGGGCAATGAACCCCTAGCCAATCAGCTTGGGTTCAATTAATCCCGACATTTACATTTAAATGATCCTTGGATTCAACCACCCTATGAAGACCCAAGGACAATGAACTTATATAAGATGAAGCCCATTAAGTAATCAGCCTTGTAATGGTCTCTTACACCTAACCTATCGACCCATAATCATCAAAACACTACTCAGAGGGAAGAACCTCTTCCCCTTACAACAAAATGCAGCGTCACAATCTCTAATTACATGGATCTCGGATTGAAACCTTTTGCAAACCTTTTTCATAAAATAGAAATATAACATATAAATACATTTTGCATATCATATTTCAAATATAGTGGAAATCCACTTTTGGCAATTTAGGTTTCCATCAGAGAGAGTGTAAACCTTGATATTCACTCTGTCTGGCAAAGGGGTCAATCCTATCACTATGATCACCCATTTATGTAATTCCTAAACTGTCTCAACATGCTCAGATATTTGACCCTTAATAGATCTCACTGATTGGCACATCAAAGATAATTCAGTCCAAAACCTAGTGTAGTATCATAATCAAGTTTGGGGTTAAGTGCAACTTTCCAGTTTTTCCCATCCATCTCTAAGGTCCGAGGCATAACTAGAAATTGGTCTGGGTTCAGTGCTTTTTCGAAACACCCATTGGTTGTGCTTAGGGTCTAACCTTGTCAGTTGAGACAAGCCGCTCCACCAATTCGACAACACAACAATACTAGCATTGTCAGGATAAGCCCCCCAAGTTTATCCAATGGCTGAGAACATTCTAAACTAATGTGAGTCTCATAATTGCCCAGTTTAAGGAGCAAATCATGGAAACATACCAAATGTGAACATGAAACAAAAATGTACTTATATTATTCATAAATGTTTGTGTACATCAATCCGATTGGAACTAGGGGCATACACCGTCTAACATTACTTCCCTCCCACCATTCCTTGACTTTCTCAATAAATCCATTAGAACTTAACCACATATTCTCAAATCTGAAAGGAGTTGGACCGTTGGACCTCTACCTCTCACATCAACCTTACATAAAGAAAAATGAGATGCTCCTCTTCTTCCTCCTCCTTCCTCCTCCTTCCTCCTCATCCCCCTCCTCTTAAGGAGGCTTACACCTCCTTGTGTTCAGGAGGCTTACGCTCCTTATGCTCTGAACTATGCCTCACACCTCTAGGTAGTGGAACGCTTCACATCATTATGTTGATGTAGAGATTTTCTTGGCATAAAACTCATTACTTGACGTAAATGGTTAGGATGATCATCAAGCGTATGGTTATATATAATAATGTCATTAAAATAAACAACCAAGAAATGACCAATAAAAGGACGAAGTACCAGAGTCATAACTCTCATGAATTAGTTAAGCGAAAAGTCATAACCAGCCACTCACAGAGGCCATCCTTCTCTTAAAAGTAGCTTTCCATTCATCTCTAAGTCAAATCCTAATTTGGTGATATCCACTTCTAAGATCAATCTTGGAGAAAATTGTAGCTCCAATCATCATATCCAACATGTCATCTAATTAAGTGTGGAATAGGGAATTGGTACTTGACGGTAATCTTGTCGATTGCTCAGCTATCAACACATCCTCCATGAGTCATCCTTCTTGGGAGTGAGTAGAACTGGTACAGCACATGGGTTGAGACTTTCTCTAATGAAGCCTTCTTAAATAGATCATCCACTTGCCTCTTCAACTCAGCATGTTCTATGGGATTCATTCGATATGAAGGCAAATTAGGTAGTTGGGACCCGAGAATCAAGTCTATTGCATGTTGGACATCACGTAAAGGTGGTAATTCGGCAAGCAACTCTTCTGGGATCAAATCTGAAAAATCAGCCAGCAAGTCTCCAACTTTCTTAGGCACCTCTGAAATAGGGGCATGTGCTGGTTTATTTACTTCTTTCACAATTAGGGCATAAACAAGGCCCGACTCTTTTCTCTCCTCACATTGCTTCTTGGAAAAAAGAGAAGTTGCTTCTTTTGTTCAACTACTTGTTTTTGGGGTAGAGCTGCCTGTTGAGGGGTCTTAGCACACTTCTTGATTTCATCAGGTGACATAGGTTTCATAACAACTCTCTTTCCATTAAATAGAATGTAATATGTATTTTCTTTCCCACAATGGTTTACTATCATAAAGCCATGGTCAGCCTAACAGAATATGTGTAACATTCATAGGAACAACATTACACCAAATATCATCAACATAAGACCCATAGGAAATAGAAACAACAGCTCTTTCTTCTACCTGAAGAGTCATCTTGTTTTACCAGGCAATCTTGTATGGATGAGGATGAGGTTGCACAACTAGATTGAGCCTTTCAACAATTGCTGCAAAAAAACCACATTCATGCTACTACCACCATCAATTATTAGCTTGCAAAGTTTGTCTCCACTCTTAACAAAGGTGAGGAAAATCACTATACGAAGACAATCTTCGTTCTTTTCTTCTTTAGAGGATGCTAAAATATGTCTAACAACTCCAACAAGATTGTTGTCATCTTCTTCATGTTCAAATCCAATGCACTCTTCTTCACCAGGCTGCCTTCATCATCTTCCACTTGTCCCTCCTCACACCCTGTGTAGATTTTTATTAGGGTATTGAAATGCATAGTGGCCCTTTCCACAACACTTGAAACAAGTATTTTTTGTCATTCCCCTTTTATTAGCATCAATCATGATATTCTTCCCCTTATTGTTAGTTCCCTGGTACTTGAAACCATTAGACCATATTGGAACAAAATTATGAGATGTAGGCCTAGTGGCTTTATCCTCATCTAAACTCTTATGTGCTGCTGCCTCCCCATCTTGAATGCCAAACCTCCTACTATTAACTTGCTTCAAGCTCTTCTCTATTTTAAGAGCCATCTGAAAAGCATCATCTATATCATAAACTCGTGTAGTCATCATTTCCCTTTGAATATCAGCCTCTAAACCATTCCAAAATTGGGTTAATTTTTGCTTCTCACTTTCTATAGACTGACATCTAATAGTAAGCTTGTCAAACTTTTAAATGTACTCAGACACAGATAAGTTGTCATGCCTCAATGTCATCATCTCATCATGAAGAGCATCTTGGAAGTCATTAGGCAAATATTTCTCCTCTAATTAATGCTTCATACCTTCCTAACGAGTGATAGGATGCTTACCCATATTCTGTAATCTTTTCTCTACACTCCACCATACTTTTGCATTTTCTACATTTTAAGTTTAGCAAATCTAACTTGTCTCTTATCTAACATGTCGAATCAATCAAAGTATTCCTTTAGTCTTAGAAGGCTCCACCAATTTGTCATATAAATCATTTAAAGTACCTTGAGTTTGTAGAGTTCGAGCCCTTAGGGGCTTGATGGCAGTCCTTGGTGGTTCACTTGTGGACAAGCAAGTATATTGGTGTTAGAACACTCTACTTCAGCTCCTCCATGTGGAACACCAGTGCTGTTTTTCTTCGATTGGTCTTCCATCAACAATTTAACTTGAACTTCTAGGATGTCTACTCCATTAATAAGTGCAAGCAACAACTCTTCTTTAGCTTGTTCACTTAATCTTCCTCTCATGTTTCTATTATGGTAATGAGCCATTTGAAACCTGATGCTCTAATACCAAAACTGATGTAGTAGGGCCAGAACAAACCATCACAACATAGAAAGAGAGAGGAAGAGAGAGAGAGAGAGAGGAGGAGGAGGCGGAGAAAGGATAGAGGAAGAGAAAAGAGAGAGAAATCCCAAGGAACCACTACGAGGGTCCTAGAATCACTCTAGGGTTTAAAGGAATCACTCCATACAGAAAAGTTCCAAAGAGATCTAAAGAAAACTTTATTACCTTCAAAAGGAAGAGAATATATCTATTTATAGAGTGACTTGTGTGGCCCAGAATACTGTTCACCATAATTACAAAAAAACCATTCTTTGTCTTGTGCATCAAGCAGCATAATAATTGTCTACCTAGTACTGCAAATAAACTAAAAAATTGAAAGAGAAGCGCTACTAAACTAGAGGAACAAGGTGCTATAGCCCAAGCCCACATGGGACTGGTCAAAATAACAAAAATGCCCCTGATCAGATCAGTCCAAGTCCCAAGAGTCTTCCCCATGCCAAATCAGAACCTGTTTGTTCATCGCCTTCTAATGAGAACAGGTCTTATAATGCCTGAACCAATCTCCATCATCTATCATACCTGCACTCCCCCTGCCTGTCTTCAGGTTTTGAAGTTACATTAGAGTCTCCCCTAATTGGCCAAGGTCCAGACCATCTGCTTCTTAGCTCATTTAATTCCTCCCACAACAAAGGTTTCAGAGAGGACTCAGTGGGCCCATACACAGTGGTAACCAAAATAGAAACATCCATTTGCAGTCATAAAAGCTTCACTGTAATTGAGAAAACCAAAATACAAACATCCATTTCCTAGGTTAACAAACAAATATTAACTAATAATGGATCTCTCCTACTTGCCTATTGATTTTCCTCCTCTCTGGTTATAGAAGGTCTATGGTGAGAACCTACTTACCTAGGGTTACTTTGAGGAAAACCAACCTCCTAAAGATGGAAGAAGAGAGGGCAAGAGAGTGGAGAGAAGTTGGGAGGAAAAAGCAGATCTCTCCTTTTGCTCATTTGAACTTGCTTATATATGGTTTACATCATGGAACACACAATACAAGCAGGAGGTCATAACTACTTGGCCTACATGTCTTCCTATTAGGAATGGCAATTTCTACCCTACCCGATGGGTAACTGCCGCAATGGAGAGAGGGTTTTTTCCCTTGGAAATGGATTTTGGGGTGTGGATGGGTTTTAGGATTTCACAACCCGTACAAGTACGAGTAGGGTATGGTATTAGGCTAAACCTGACCCTCCCCAACCTGCATATTATTGGAAGGCACTTATGTATTAGGTGTTCAATGTAATAATATTTCGAATTTTATGTGAAGGATAATTGATAGTTTATGTGTTTAACATGTTTTAATAAAGTAATTGGAAATTCTCATGTTTCTTCACTATTTTACTTGTTTATTGCTTATCCATATACCTATAATAAAAATAACAGTTTCACGCTCTTACGCTTTTCGTCCATGATCGATTTTTTCTTTTCCATTCTTTACCCCTATTAATGGTATAATGACAGTTCTCCCAAATAAGTCTTTTAAATTTCAAAAAGCACCAGAGAAGAAATGAAACGATGTACATTAAATAGGGAACTGCCACGTATCTATCTCGGTGTTTTCATCTCCAATTATTTATTTATTTACCAAAAAAAAAACTTTCTATTAGTATTTTATTTGGATTCAGATATCCGTAGAGTGAAATACAAAAGAACTGTAAATTTCTATGTGCATGCCCAAAGATGTTTGATTAGTTTATAATTATGGATGATGAATGTATCAAAATCAGTGGATACAACAGCTCTATGTACGAACACCACGAAAAGTGAGGATCACCTCTCATACAAAGAGATGTTTGATTGGTATTCTATCAAATTAGATGGATCGGGTGGTCATTTATCAAAAAAAAATTAGATAGATCGGGTGGTTGAACCAGTTAAATGACACCATGACTCCAGACTCCTCTAGGTGAATCAGTCGACTTTTCTGGTGCATGAGTTAGAGGTGGACAGAACCGATAAATGCAGATTGAGCAAACCCGTATTTGAAACTGATGATTTGACTGCTGTCGATCTATTGAATCATGTGGGCCCCAGTTTTTTTACCAAAATTTGGGAGACTGGAGCCATATGCATCGGTGTGGGTAGCAAATCCTGAGTGCCTCGGAATTTCCCAAAAACAAAGTCATCAGAATTTCAGATGTGTCCATGAACTCGCCATGTGAATCATGATGAAAAAGTTGTGTATTCCTTATATCCATATCTATGTTCAGTAAATCCAAATCCAATCCGATTATTGGTTTCAAATTCGGATCCTAACAGACTAGGATCAGATTCCGATTTAATCCAACCCTGCTTTAATTCTTACTTTAAAAAAAAAAGATCCGGATTTTATCCAACCTTGCTTTAATTTTTAAAAATACAAAAAAAAAATTAAATTGCTTTCTCTTCTTCGGATTTAATTATCCATATCTATCTCTTATTTTCTTTCTATTCTTCTCTTCTCACTAAGAACTCTCTCTTTCTCTCTTCTTTCTCATTGTTATCAAATCAGACTAGTTTTTTTTTCTTTTCTACTTCATATCGGAGCAGTTTTTTTGGAACTTTTTGTGTCTTCCATCATGCAGCCCTAAACCAGCCAACTACATGGTGAGTTAGAGAACTGATCAAAGACTCCAAAAGTGCCCAGTTCTTGAATTTTTTGGTGGATCCAGAACCCTTTATGTCAGATCTTGGGTTGATCATCAAAATTAGGAACTAGAGGAAAAGTATTGATTGCAGTAGGACTCTTCAATTTTGACCTAGGAAGGGGTGCTCTAGATTTTTTGGATTTCTTGGTGACTTCTGAAGAGGACAGTTCAAATTCTAGAGTTTTCTGAGGTCTTCAAAGGGAGCAGAAGCCTTTTCTCCTTTTTCTACCTACTCCACAGAGAAAGGAATCTTTGTAGGTGAAGTTTTTGGGTACCAGAAGGATGGTTGAACCTCTAAATGGGGTAAATCTATTTTCCCTCATCTACAGTTGATTTCCTAAGCCATTCTGGGAATTATGGAGGGCAGTGGAGTTGAATACAAGTCCACAGGTGAAATGGGACTAGGTGGAGTAGGTGCTAGTGACCCTTTTGGGGCAGGAACCATAACTACAGTCACTTTCTTTGAGTCCACACCTTTCTTTTCAGGGAGTCTTTCTCAAGGGAAGTGTTTTGGGGGAGGAAATGAGCAATCCATACCACTTCTTGTTCCAACTCCATTGCCTACTCAAGTGTCTAACCGACTTGTTCCACCTACTTTGCCTGCTCGATTATGTCCTGCTTCTCAATTTTTTACATGACAGTGCCTAGGGCAGCAGAGAGAGGTTGATTCCACAATAGTGTCAATAGTTAAACCCTAAACCCCAACTAACTACCATTTACCACAAGGACTGAAAATGGGTCAAGTAGTAAAACCCTCAACTCTAGCTGTTTGAACCATCAACTTGGCAATGAAATTTAAAGTACTCCCACTATCTACCAAAATAGAAACTGGGTAACTTTTTGTATACCTTCGATTCTCGTTGTTTGAAGGGTGGGCAGACCAGTGAAGACCTATAATGAGATCTCTGGCACCTCCTCTTGTCGCTCCAATTCATGGCACTCTTTTGGAGTCATTCCCTTGACATCATCCTCAATTTCCAACAAGAACAGTTGATGCTTCTTACATCTATGACCAAGGGAGAACTTGTCACAGTTGTAGCAAAACCTACATTCTCGTCAGACCTACATCTCTCACCAGTTAAGATTTTTGAGGGAACCCTACCTCTAGAAGATTGAAGAAGAGAGAAGTGAGGGGAAAGAAATTGTGAGGGAAGAAGAGATTTCTCCTTTTCTTCATTTGAACTTGCTTATATATGGTTTTCATCATGAAACACACAATACAAGCATGAGGCCAAACTAACTTGGCCTACATGTCTTCTGAATATAAATGTATTTGATGGGTGGGGAAAATCTCTAGTCTATGCAGGCTGAGAAGTATGGGCTTGGGCCTGCTTGCTAGACTCCATATCATTAATCTTGACCCTCCGAAGCATCTTAAGTCAATTAAAAGAGTTGTTGGAACATACAAACAAATATTCTTCTAACAAGGAATGGAGGACATATTGAATACTCTAACTATACAAAGAGAGGGGTTGACCTGTCACCCTTTGGTTTCCTCATGCGATCTCCAGTGCTGAAGTTAGCCATGCTATATTCACAGCGAACCTGTACAAAATTAGCATGCCTAATAAGTTCCAAGGCATGAATACTGAACAAATGAAATGATAAAAGGCAGGGGAAAAAATATTACAAGTGCTTGATCACTAATTTGTTGGCTCCTGTTTTGAACCTGGTGAGCAGAATAGGTGTTTGATTTAATATGGTACAAGTTTTTTAATACATAGATATGATACAATTAGGAAAAGAAAGACCCAAAATATTTTATGGCTGTTGTAAAACAAGTGGAAAAAAGAATGTATCATTGTATAAACATGTATTCTGTAAAGATACTATAGTCTACAACCTTCACCCCCACCCCAACAAATACATATATAATTATCTATACCACATTCTATAAAAGTAGCAAGTCATTAATTCCAACTTTGACTTATTTGTCAACTTATTAGATGACTTGTTCCTAAAAAACCCTCATATACCTTTCATTCACATACCTTAGTTCTTAATTGACACTCTTCCTGTACCTGAAGTGATCTATAATCTAACCTTCATGATATTTTCTCAATAATTCTGATGCAGGATTGAGTATAACCCAAGCATTATTCCAAGAAGGTATTGATTGGTTAGCATAGGGTTTATGGATGACTTCAAGAAAAATATATAGGGAACTGTTATAGTTAAAAAGGTTCTAAGCTAAATTATCAAGGACTGCAAAAATTTGAAAATTAAGCATAAGAAAAGAATCTCCCCAACTATCAGCATTGGGGACATTTGTCATAAATGAATAAAAATATCCCTAATAAGGAAAATGTTATGGATGCATTCGTGGGAAGGACATACCGCCGCCGGCAGCAGCAGTGAGGGGGGCCCACACAGCAGCTTATCTTGCCACGTCAGCTCATCTTGCCAGCTCGCCATTAGTTTACTTTATCCAGTTCTGTTCTTACTTATCTATTATCCAGTTCTGTTCTTACTTATCTATTAGAGATAGGAACTAAGTTCTGTTAGAAGTCTGTTAGAAGTAGGAGTTTGATTTAAAGTTCGATTGTCCTAGCTTAGTCGAATGGAATAAGGAATCTCCTCTTGTAATTTCCTATTTAAGGAGCTGTGAATTGGGAATAAAGCATCAGTTTCCAGTTAAGAGAAGAGTGAGGAGAGTTCGGGTGGTCTCTTGGACAAATCACCCATTCAGTTTTTCCACAATAGGGTCTACACGCAAGGGAAGGCGCAAGGGGAAGCAAGAGGTTCTCCCCGTTGACCGACCCGTGACGAGATCCTACGCCCGGGCCCATAACATTCTGGTATCAGAGCCTACCGTCATGGGGGAACAGGAGTTGTTGTCTTCCAGGGTCCACGAACTGGAGCATAGGCTCGCAGAAACCGGCATGGAGGTTCGTGAAGTCAAGGATGATGTCCGGGAGCTGCGACGCCTGCTAGAAGCGTTCTTCTCCAACAAAGAAAGAAGTTCTGAGGGAACCGCCACCACCAACAGTCGTCGTCCGGACTGGGCAGAGACGTCCAGCGAACAGCAGATCGCTACCCCGACAGCCGCAGTTATTCCCAAGTATAGCTGGCTGGAATTCCCGTCTTACAACGGCACCGGAGACCCGTTAGGATGGTTGTATCGCTGCGAACAGTTCTTCCGTAATCAACGCACTGATGACAAAGATAAGGTCAGTCTGGCCGCCTTCCACCTATCGGAAGAGGCACAGCTCTGGTTCTACCGACTGGAGCAGGAAGAACCCGGGCTCAGTTGGGAGCAATTTAAATCATATTGCCTCCTCAGGTTTGGACCCCCGTTGACAAGCAACCCGTTGGGCGAGTTAATCAACCTCAAGCAAACTGGAACCGTGGCAGAATACCAACGTCAGTTCCAAACCCTTCTCGCCAAAGCAACCTCGGTTTGCGCAGATCAGCAAGTCGATATGTTCACCGCGGGGCTAGCAGAACCCCTAAGGGTGGATGTGGAGATGCAACACCCTCCCAACCTGGTCACAGCAATGAACCTCGCACGCACCTTCGAACGGAAGCTGCAGCTCACACACGGAACCCTCAGTGCAGGTCGGCCAACAACGACCTGGACTCCTTCAAAGGCAGCAGGAGTGCCTCCTTCTTCAACCGCCAGTAGGGAACCGAGGCTTCCTACCGGTAATCCTTCTAGATCGGCATCAAGTATAGGGAGTAGCAGGACAGCACCCCCTATTAGACGACTATCCCGAGTCAAGATGGCAGAACGGCGCGCAAGGGGCAGTGTTTCAACTGCGATGATCTGTACTCCTCCGAGCACAGGTGCAAGAAGCTATTCTGTCTTCTAGTAGACGAACCCGAAGAGGACGAGGAGGAACCTGCAGCATCAGACCCCGAGATCTCCCTCCATGCAATCACGGGGATCAAAACCTCACAAACCATGCAACTAAGGGCGCTGGTAGCAGGGAAACCAGTACGCATTCTTGTAGACTCCAGCAGCACCCACAACTTTGTCAATGAACAGGCTGCCCGCCAGTTAGAACTACCGATGGAAATCAGGCCGCAGTTACAAGTAGCCGTGGCAAACGGGGAAAGAGTTCACAGCCCTAGAATCTGCAAGGACACCAAGATTCAGGTCGGATCAGAATCTTTCCTTGCTGATTTATTCGTGCTCTCCTTGGATGAATTCGACATCGTCCTGGGAGTCAAATGGCTGATCACTCTTGGGCCCATCCTATGGGATTTCAGCGCCCTGACAATGACATTCCAGCTGAACAGAAAACCAATTACATGGCAGGGAACCAGGATAAGAGCAAAGACGCGGTTGAATACACTTCAAGGTGAGAACTTGTGCACCACAGATATGCAGAGGCTCCTCACGGATTTTTCTGCAGTATTCCATGAACCCAAGGGGCTTCCACCTTCCAAAGCCTGCGATCATCGGATCCCTCTGATTGCCGGATCGGATCCCGTCGTCGTCCGACCCTACCGCTACCCACACCGACAAAAGGATGAAATAGAGAGGTAGTGTGTGGATATGTTACAGCAAGGGATCATCCGTCCCAGCCGCTCCCCTTTTTCCTCTCCGGTTCTATTGGTACCCAAGCAGGACGGGACTTAGAGGTTTTGTGTGGACTACAGAGAGCTTAACAGCAAGACGGTCAAGGATAAATTTCCGATCCCCATCGTAGATGAGCTATTGGACGAACTCCATGGCGCCCAACACTTCTCAAAACTAGACCTCCGGTCAGGTTACTTCCAGGTCCGGATGACTCCAGAAGATATAGAGAAAACGGCCTTCAGAACACACCATGGCCATTTCAAATTCCTAGTTATGCCATTCGGCCTCAGCAACGCTCCTTCCACGTTCCAGTCCCTGATGAACGAGGTGTTCCACGCCCACCTCCGCAGATTTGTCTTGGTATTCTTTGACGACATCCTAGTCTATAGCAAGTCGTGGGTGGAACATGTGCAGCATCTACGGATCGTTTTTGAACTCCTGCAACAACACCAACTCTTCCTTAAGCAATCCAAATGCTCCTTTGGGGAACGTCGGGTCCTTTACTTAGGACATGTGATCAGCGGGCAAGGGGTCACTGTGGATGAGTCCAAGATTCAGGCGATCAAAGAATGGCCCAAGCCGCAATCCGCCAAAGCTCTTCGCGGATTCCTAGGGTTGACGGGTTACTAACGCAAGTTCGTACAAAATTACGGACTTTTGGCGGCACCACTAACCAATCTGCTCAAGAAGAATGCCTTCCACTGGGATCATACAGCCGATGCAGCCTTTGCAAGTTTAAGAGAAGCCCTCTCCTCCACCCCGGTTCTACAGTTGCCAAACTTTGAGCTCGAGTTCACAGTCGAATGCGATGCATCCGACACTGGCATCGGCGCCATACTACAGCAGCAAGGACATCCGGTCGCCTTCTTCAGCCGCAAGCTAGCTAACCGCCACCTTAAATTACCTGCCTACGAACGGGAACTGATTGGGCTGGCTAAGGCAATACAGCACTGGAGGCCATACTTATGGGGGAGGTCCTTCGTCGTCAAGACGAACCACTACAGCCTCAAACATCTGTTGGAACAACGGCTTACCACTTCGCCGCAACAGCATTGGGTCAGCAAACTACTGGGTTTCGATTTCCGGGTAGAATGCAAGGCAGGAACCTTGAACCGTGCAGCAGATGCCTTGTCTCACCAAGCAGAAGAAGACAGTATGCTCCTCCATGCGATCTCCCAACCCCGAGCCACCCTGCTGGAAGACATCCGGAACACGCTACCTCAATCACCAGAATGGAATGATCTTGTCCAGAAGATACAGTCCAGCACGACCAACCCAAACTGGTCCATGCACGACAGGTTAGCACTCTACAAGGGACGGATATATCTCCCAGCCGACTGTCCCTTAATTCCCTTTGTCATCTCCAGCATACACAACTCCACGCATGAAGGTGTCCAGAAAACATTACACCGCATCCACGTCGATTTCCACTGGCAGGGCATGAGGGCTTCGGTGCGGGACTTCATTCAGAATTGCTCGATGTGCCAGCAACAAAAGTGGGAAAACTTGCACCCAGCAGGCCTTCTCCAACCGCTTTCACTTCCAACTCAGATCTGGGTCGATATTTCCATGGATTTCATTGAGGGCCTACCCAAGGTTGGTGGGAAATCGGTCTTATTCGTGGTGGTGGACCACTTTTCCAAGTATGCTTATTTCCTTCCCTTATCCCACCCATATAGCGCAGTCTCAGTCGCCCACGCCTTCTTCACCCATATTTTCCGATTGCATGGTGTTAGCGTAGGGGCATTTCTGTCTTTATACCTTGATTGATGTTGTTGATCTGTAATGTTGTGTTGAAACATGTGCTCTTAACTTAAGTAAGGGCACATAGGTCTTTTCAGTCATGTTTTAATAATAATATAAATACTTACTGGTCGACTGGGAGAAGCTAAGTTGACTCTTCCAGTTCGAACCAGAATTCTCTCTTCTCTCTTTCTCTATCACTTTTTCTTCTTCTACAGAACTGAACTCAGTCAGGCCGAACTCTAAGGCAGACCTGAATTATAACACATGGGTTACCCGAATCCATCGTCAATGACAAGGACTCGGTTTTTACCAGCACCTTCTGGAAGGAGCTATTTCGACTGCAGGGAACGGCCCTAGCCTTCTCCTCCACCTACCATCCGTAGACTGACGGCCAAACGGAGGTGGTGAATCGAACAATAGAGATGTACCTCCATTGTTTTGTGGGAGACCAGCCACGGCGTTGGGTGGAGTACCTCCCGTGGGCTGAATACTGTTACAACACATCTTATCACTCCTCTCTTGGCATGACTCCCTTCCGGGTTGTTTATGGTCGGGACCCTCCCCATCTATTGTCTTATGAACTGGGTTCAACACGGTTGGAAGAAGTGGATCGAGGCCTGCAGGACCACGATGCTCTCCTCGCCGAAGTCTCCCTACGCCTACAGCAAGCCCAGGCACGCATGAAGAACACCTACGATCAGCACCACAGAGAAGTAACCTTTGAACCCGGACAATTCGTATGGCTGAAGCTCCAACCCTATCGGCAGCACTCCCTCAGGAACAGAGCTTTCCCTAAACTGGCCCCCAAATTCTACGGGCCCTTCAAGATTTTACGGCGGATTGGGAAGGTTGCATATCAACTCGAGCTACCAGACCACAGCAAACTCCATGACACCTTCCATGTTTCCTTACTCAAGCCATTTACAGGGACTCCTCCGGAGAAGATACCTCCCCTGCCACCCTTAAAGGACGGCAGACCCATTCTCCAACCTCGGGCTCTTGTCCGGTCCCGCGTCAATCGGGGAACCTTAGAAGTGCTAGTGGAGTGGGACGAACTACCATCAGTTGAGGCCACCTGGATTCCCTGGTCTGATCTTCACAACGCCTATCCAGATCTCGAGCTTGAGGACAAGCTCGTTGCCCAGGAGGGGTGCGATGTTATGGATGCATTCGTGRGAAGGACATACCGCCGCCGGCAGCAGCAGTGAGGGGGGCCCACACAGCAGCTTATCTTGCCACGTCAGCTCATCTTGCCAGCTCGCCATTAGTTT
This sequence comes from Nelumbo nucifera, assembly GCF_000365185.1. Next base: position 608,779 of record NW_010729237.1, on the reverse strand, counting down.
ACTTTATCCAGTTCTGTTCTTACTTATCTATTATCCAGTTCTGTTCTTACTTATCTATTAGAGATAGGAACTCAGTTCTGTTAGAAGTCTGTTAGAAGTAGGAGTTTGATTTAAAGTTGGATTGTCCTAGCTTAGTCGAATGGAATAAGGAGTCTCCTCTTGTAATCTCCTATTAAGGAGCTATGAATTGGGAATAAAGCATTCAGTTTCCAGTTAAGAGAAGAATGAGGAGAGTTCGGGTGGTCTCTTGGACAAATCACCCATTCGGTTTTTCCACAATAGGGTTTGCACGCAAGGGAAGGCGCAAGGGGAAGCAAGAGGTTCTCCCCGTGGACTGACCCGTGACGAGATCCTACGCCCGGGCCCATAACAGAAAATGCCCAAATTCTGGAAACTAAGGCTTTAAATGGAGTTTTGGCAATAAATTTAGTAAGATCAAAAGCAATAATGATCTACTGGGGGCTTTTGGCAAATTTTCAGTTTCAAATGTAAACTAAAGAAAAATGTAATATGGATCAACTTCAGTCCTTTAATGATGTAGAATGTTAGAGGAAGAATTTTTATAAGCTGTTGATAGTTGCAATACTGTTTCCAGAACCAGGGAGAAGATGATGAGAAAGAAGAGAGAAAACACATGACTAGACAAAATCCCTCCTATATTAAGAAAACCCAAAATTATGATTTTGCCTCTCATACTCTAATACAAAGAAAACTAAATAACTACTAAAGCGCTTAACCAATGACTTTGACATTTTAAATATAACTGAACTATTACAACATACAAAATCATAGAAATACCCTATCAACTAAAAAAAATACATAAAAATTCAAAAACAAAATCCAACTTTTACTATTTGACTCCATTATTCTTTGTCAGTTTATAGAAGTTCTTGAAGTTGCAGGAACACACTTGGACTATATAATAGGCTCATAGCGTGTAACAAGAAAAAGTTCATCAAAGCAGCATATTTGAAATATTTTTGAGAAGAGACAAAGTATGATTTCATTAGAAAATAAAAAAATAAAAAAAACTACAACCAGAGGATGTACAGCGGAGAGAAAACAAAAAGAAAATCAGACCACTATCCCTTCTGTGTTTACAAAAGGATTTTCAAAATCAAAAATGAGAGTAATAGTTTTATCTATCCAAAAGAAATTGAGCCATTGACCAAGAGAACAGATTGCTCAATACTTTCTGCCACACTGTCTCAGATTGACAAACTTCGTTCTGAAAAACCCTTGAGTTCCTTTCCTGCCATACAACCCAGAACACTGTTCCTGGAATCATTTGCCAAATTCCTTTTCCTTTCTTACTCAGACCTTTGGTCTGCAACCTTTCAAAAAGTCTTCAATAGATGCTGGAAAGGATCCCTTAAGATCAAAGATCTTAAAAACTCTCACCCAAGTGTATTAAGTGAAATTACAATGCTATAGAAAATGATTGACAGACCCTTCCACCCTGGTGCATAGGACACATTCTGCCTGAATCAAATGCCATTCCTATAATTAACAGGTTGTCCTTAGTCAGGAACTTATTCAGATAGGAAGACCAGTCAAAGAAAGCCACCTTTGAGGGAATATATTTGCACCAGATTATGACCATAGGAAAATCCTGCTCCTTTTCCTAGGTTAATTTGTTGTATAAGGATTTTACAGTAAATTGCCCAGATTTTTCCTCCAGCCAGTCTTCTATCTTCTAATGTTGTGTCAATTTGCAAGCTCTAGAATCTCTGAAGCAGACCTCTGAAAGGTTCTAACTCCCAATCATTCAAATCTTTTCTAAAAAGGGGAATCCATACACACTCACCATTTGAGGACTGCAGATAGTGGCTACTTCTGCATCTTTATCAGCTGCAATTGCAAAAAGCTCTGGGAAATCACCCATTAGGCAATGATGGCCACACCACATATCTTTCCAGAACTTGACTTTGGCTCCCCTTCCCATTTCAATCTTAACTCCTTTGCTAAAAAAATCTGTAGCTTTTTTCAATTCCCTTCCACACCAAGCAGCCATAAGATTGATTTGCTTCTTCAAGATCCCAGTCCTCATTTCTTATGATATAATTTGCTTGAATGACTCTCTTCCACAGGCTACTCCCTTGGTGCCAAACTCCTAAAACCATTTGCCTAAAAGACCAAGGCATGCCTTTGAGAAATAGTTCGCTTAAAACCTTGTCGACTTATGGACCAGGTTAAGGGTCTCCTTTTTGCCCTAATCACCAGCTAATGAAATGTATTCTCATGCTCATCAAATGGTATACAAGTCATACCATTTCTTTTACACAACAGAAATACTAAGTTGAGCAATATCATGTTGAATTATATGTAATTCAAACAGTTAAAACATAGTTTATGGATCAAGCACTGTAACAGTGCAAATAGAATTGTATCAAAGATGGAAAGCTTCACTTCACTATGTGAAACTCAACAAAATTGAAAAGTAATATTCCTTAGTCAAGTTGCTGCTGAGTTTCAATAAAGGTTACTACTTACTACCAACTGCAAACAATTAAAATTCATGGAAATGACTTAACCAAAACATTAAAACTCATTTTTCTACTTCATATGGTATTGGGAATTATGATAGCTTCGTTAAGTTATTTTACTTTTAAATATTTCTCTTCTATGCTCTGCCATATGAATAACATCTAGCAAGTGATAATTAAATGTCATTTTTCAAATTCCTTCCCTTGCATCCGTGGGGCATGGACAATTCATAAAATCTTGATAAAATTCGAACAAGAGAACATAACATAAATCCTCAACAGTTCCCACATCATTTACAAAGAAAATTAAAGAAAAAATAAAGAGTTGTACCTCTCTAGGGCCATATACTGCAGCTATAACTTTAGTATTCCCCATCTCAAATGAAGCAGAACTGCAAAAAAAGACAGGCATTATTCACACCTACTTAGTTTCTCAACTCTCAGAATAGATAAACAATATATATATGTTTATATATATATATATAATATACATCTTAAATTATATTTAATAGTTTAAATGCACAGTAGATTCAAGAGAAAAGATCTGTATCTTCCAAAGAAAAGAATAATTAGGTAATGACAAAATACCCATCTGCCTTAGCCACAACACCAATCTGTGCACGGATCTGCCTCATCTGCAATTTCAAATTGAAGCTTAAATTTTGAACAGAGAAACAAGAAAAACTATATTTATCTACAAACACACACACACACACACACATAGAAGCTTACTTCCATAGGACGACGGCCATCTAAGCGAAGACCTTCAGGGCTTACGAATTCCATTATCAAAAATGTGTTAGAGAGAGAAAGCAGGAGGGGGTTGTTTACAAAAGTATTCAAGTCCTTTTTTCAAATTGGCTTCCTCACTTGCTCAATGTTTTAGCATGAAACAGAGAAGAGACCAAGCAGCAAATACACCAAGCCACCCAGAAATAATTAGTGGAGCACCTGTCAATAAGAAAACCCTAACTAGTAACACAGGTTTCCTGAAAACAGAAAATAAGATAAAGATCAATTCAACAGAGATTATATTTTGGGCAAAAACCAAACCCTGACAACAAGCATATTTGGTCTTGTTCACTCTTGCTCTGGAAAAGAATGAAATTATAGAATAAGCAAGAAGTGGTAGAATGAACAAAGTTTGCTGCAAACCAATCACTTTGCCAAAAACCAAGACAAGAATTGAGTGAGAATGAGCAAGAATGGAGATAAACCGGTGTTTTCCTCTATGTGTGCTTCCTTCCCAACAGTAAATTAAAGAATAGAGTAGATCACTGATGGTAAAGCAAAGAATGGAGATAACGTGGATGTTCTAGTATGCCTCCCTCTATCTTGTGCTCTTCTGGTTCTCTAATGATTGCAGTGATGCGGCACCACTAATGGTCGGATGAGGGTTTCATGCAGCAATGGTCAAATTAGGGGTGGCAAATGGGTGGGTTGGGTTGGGTTGGGTGTGGGTGTGCACCCATATTGACCCACCCTCACCCTCACCCTCACCCACCAGTATTCACCCTCATCGAATATAAATGCTTGTTTATTTTTAATATGCTTCTCCATCAAATGCCACAACCAGGTCAGGTCAACCCATATACCCAAAAATGAATTATTCATTCTTTTTCATGACTACCATGTGGCAGATACAGGTCAGGTCAAACCATATGCCCAGAAGTTGCAGAAATCTTGTAGAAAATGCAGTAATTTTGCAGAAAGATGCGGAAAATTTATAGAAAAAATTGCAAAGTTTCTGAAAAATTTGCAAATTTTCTGAAAAATGCAGAAATTTTGTAGAAAACTGCAAAAATGCAGAAAATTACACAAAATTAAAGAATGATTGGAGAAAATACAGAAATTTTAAACAAAATATGACCTTCATCTTTTCCTTAATATAGAGTTTCAAGGTAGTAGTTCACCACATTGCCTAACTGTCAATACCACTTTAAATCAAGCATTATTAGTAGATAATATTATATCCTAGGGTTGTGTTCTGTGATATAACACCTACTTATCAAAAACAAAAATGAGATGTTTTCTGTTACACCTAGGTGATTGTAGAATAGCAGAGGAGAATCAGGAAGATTCAGCGGAAACCTATAAGGGGATGACAAAGAAAGCATCAACAAGCTTTGAGTCTTTTAACTGACTTTTGATGCATCAACAATTTAAAATGCATGTATAAGTTCAATTCAAATTGCATTTACATCAAAATAGGTTAGCAGAAAATTAAATAAGGTAATCAGAAATTCCGATACTAGAAGGCCCTAGTGCATCACAATTGGTAAAACCAATTAAAGGTTCCCTAGGATTAACACTACATATTTCGGAAGGAATCGACAAGTTACAGTAATTACGCAAAGAACAATTACCTTTCTTTTACCTGGATGATGTTACATCCCTTTGCCATCTATTTACAGAGAAGAGCTCAAAGTTCAGACCAAATGATACTGTTTTCCTTATTTTTTATGCAAATAAAAACATATTTGAATAAATATAAAACAGAGCACAGTGAATAACAAAAAATTAAATTCAGAAAAAACAGAAGAAATTGGAAAAGTTTAACAACAAAATAGGGACAATTTTTGCTTATCTTGATAAGTTATGGAACATGAATCCATCTTTTGAAGTGGAATACGAATATATGAAACTCCAGTGGAAAAGGAAAAGAAATAAGGAATCACCAGTAGAAACAATCTACAGTATAATGTCTGAGGTTCTTAATTTTAAAAAAGAATAGATTAAAGAATCTGAACCAGACAGAAGAACTCTGGATTACCTCTTCTGTTGATCCAAAAGGGAGAATGAACAGAGCAACATCAAACGACATCTGAAGCGACGGAGAGGCGAAGCGATGTCTGACACGACGGAGCAACGTCTGGGATGAAACCTTCTAATAGAGAAACACCAAACGTTTGCAGAGAATAACCTTCGGCTTTGAGCAGCTACCTTCGCTAAGAACGGCGGAGGTGAAAGATTGGAGAGAAACCTTCAAACCCTACGTCTAACTTACTGTCACTGAGTATGGCGGGGAAACCTTCGAAGTTCGAAGTTCCGACTTCCGACTTTCGAAACTACGGGTGGATTCGAGCCGAGCCGACCGAGGTTGTATAAGGCTCGAGCTCGAGCTCAGTTCGAGGTAGAATATTGAGTTCGAGCTCGGTTCGAGTCAAAAACTCGTAAGCTCGATTTCGGCTCGGCTCGAGTTCGATTTAAGAAAAAATATTTTATAAAAATAAAAATTATATATAAGAAATATTTTTTATTTGATATTTAAAAAATTAAGAATTATAATATTTTTATTATATATATTATTTTCTATAATTTTATTTTATTAATCAAGCCTTTAAATTGGGCTTGAGCTCGCTTAAAAGTTTGGTTGAAACTGAGCCGAGCCGAGCTAGAGCAGCTCGTGAAGAGCTCGACTCGTTGCCACCCCTATTCAAAAGCAAAACAAACCTTTGAACCTTCAACCTAATTGACCATCCCAACCCCACCTTGACCCTTCTCCCTGGAACGGGATCTACTTCACACACATGGGCACTTCACAGGAACTTCCCATGCATTGGGAACATCTCTCATGAATATTAATTTATAAGTACGGGAGATGTTCCCAATGCATGGTAGGATGTGCGTGTGAGGTTGGTGTGAAACGCCCTATGTGAGTAGCATATTCGGTCTCCTTTTCCCTACCCTTAAATGGGTCACTTGATTCATATTGACGTGCCACTAAAATTGATGGGTGGATAGAGGTGTAAAGTGGGTGGTGCCTGGCCCGCGGACCATTACGGGTCGTGCTGCCCTTTCCGGTGAAATTTTGGGGGTTGGCCTGGCACGGCCCACAGCCTAGGCCCGTGCGGGCCCCGTGCCATGCCGCAGGGTAGGCTAGCCCATGGGCCGAGCATTAGGCTAGGTCGGGCCATGCATCGGGCCACAACTATTTATTTAAAAAAATTGACAAAAAATTAAATTTTAATTTTGAATATACAATTGCTTATATATACAATAATAAAATTAAAAAAAATATATTATATACTATATATTATTATATAATTATAATTTATATAATATTATATATATATATATATAATATGTATAACTGGATATATAATATATACGGACCATGTTAGGCCGTGCTAGGCCATGGGTGGCATGGCCCGCTCGGTCGTGTTGTGTCATGTCGGCCCATGGACCTAAAACTCTAGGCCCAGCATGGCCCGCATGATTGTGTCGGATCGTGCCGGCATGGCCCGATTTACACCTCTAGGTATGAATGGGTTTTCAAGTGGGTGGGTCGATTGAATATGGATATCTTGCCAACAAAACACATTCCAACACCTTAGCCTCCGCTTGGTTTGTGGAATGAGGATGCAGAAAAGGTGGGATGTGAGATTCCAAAATTGTAGAATCGAGGTCGCACCAAAACAGTGCGACCCTAGTAGAAAAAATCGGGAAACCATTATTCATTGCCTTCCAGCGATGAAGGCAAACGACAACAAATAGTGTGACCCGATCTATTGTCCACGGTTTTCTTCTCCAAATACTGGCAAGGAACCACTATTCATTGCCTTCCCCGTTCGAAAAGAGGAGGTGACGGTGGCAAGAGAACCGGGTAGCGACGGTCTGCTACTATCGAACAGAAGAGGCAGCGACAAAGGAGGTGGTGGTGGCAAGAGAACCAGGCAACGACGATATGCTATCATCGAACAAAAGAGGCAGTGACAATGAAGGTGGCGGTGGAAAGAGAACCAGACAGCAACGATCTACTACCTTCCCTATTCTCTATCTCTCCCTCCATCTTCCTCTTCTCTCTTCTTCTTCCTATTCTTCCTGTCTTCCTCCCTCACCTTCTTCTTCTTCTTCTTCCGGCGAAAAACTAGGTTGTGATAGTGCTTTTCCTATTATTTTACCATATATAAAACCAAACAACGGAAAGTTAAATTTTTACACTTTCCCATCCCATCCCATTCAAATCTCCCACAAACCAAACAGAGCCTTATATTATATGATGTGACATCACACATTTCATATATAATGGGTCCCATTTTTATGCGGGTCACTTTTCATGGTGAGATGTGTGCTATCATATCATGTTAGTAGGTATTGAAACGTGTTTTGTTGGCATGAGATCCAATTCAGGTGGGTTGGGATCAAAATTACCAATTTTATCCTCATATGTTAGGTTTAGCTGTTTAGGTTCATGAATAGCTAAGGTCAGGATGATCCGATCTTATTGTAAACTAGCGGGGACCTATGTGTTGCACGGGATTTATCAAGGAAAAGTAAACCAATGGAAACTAATAATTATATTAATAATTTTAGTAATAAATAATTATTTTTTCATATTATTCATTAGTGTTTTATTTTATTTATTTTATTTTATCAATCATTAAATGTTCTAATTAATGTAATCTATAGATTAACATTTTTAGTCATAATTAAATTAATCTAAGTCCAAGCTTAAGGTTTAAGACATAAGTCCAAATCTCCTACCCACAAGAACTCTTTTGCCCATGTATTCCCACATAACTCTCAAGCCACACATGGAGAACATCTCATCCTCCTACATAATATTATGCATGGAGAGATGTTCCCAATGCATATGTATTGTGGGTGGATATGGGCAAGAGATCCAGAGTCTTAACTATGAAAGAAATCCTTGTTCCCATCCTTAGTTGGGCATCATCATCAATCTCCATCCCTACCAAGGCAATTTTCATCCCCAGCCCCATTGGGTCAGGGAAATTGAGTACCCAATGGAATGGGGAACATTGCCATACCTATTCACATTTGAATCATATTACTTGGTTAATTGTCATAAAAATGTAATTTGAGACCTAATAAATAAGATTAAATTTTAGCAAGTTTTTATCTAGAAACTATTAAAAATTAAGAAAATAATAAAAATTAGTAGTTCATAAAATAATAACAGTAATAATAATAACAACAACAACAACAACAACAACAACAACAACAACAACAATAATAATAATAATAATAATCATCATCATCATCACCACCACCATCATCATCATATAAACCACTTGCGTACCATGTAAAAACTATAAAATTTAATTAAAATATTAAACCTAATAATGACCTAACTATAAATGTCTTAAGACTACTACTTAGGGATGCTCATTTATAACTTAGCATAAACTTGATTAAACCAACAAATTTTCAGACTCAAGCAACTATTTTCTTATGAGTTAGGTCTAACTCAGATTTACACCAACCCCACACAATGTAGATAGAAAGGATTGTAAATGGTTTGGATTTAGATCAAAACCAATTGAATCTGTGTCTGCATTCAATTATGAAATCTAGATCTACATTCACATATGAGTATTATGTTGGGTTTTGGATCATCTTCGCATTTAATCTGCAACCATTTTATTGTGTTTAAAATGACAAAAATTTAATAAAGTTAAAAAAAACCAATTTTTTTTAAAGTATATATGTATAATAAACATATATAAATATAGAATATTAAATTTATCAACTATAAACTTTATATAGTTATACATAATATATATGTATACATAATTATTGGATTTTGATTGCGATTGTTTGGTTCATTTTACATATAATATATATACATAATATATATGTATACATAATTATTTTATTGGTCTTTAATAATTAGTGTCTTAGTATTTATAATGAATATTTTATATTAATTTTTTAGTTATACTTAATATTATTTAATTGTTAATATTGATATTTTATTTTATTATGTATTTAACACTTAGTAAGTAGAAATATTATTATAACTAAAATTATTTTTTCCTACCCTAAAATATGTTACATAATTATTTTACTTATACATTATTATTATTATTATTATATTTAATAATTAATATCTTTGTTCAGTATTATTATTTTAGAAATATTTTATTATTATCTTATTATTAATTTAATAATATTTATTATTTTATTATTATTAGGGCTTTGGTATCATGAGTTCTTTAGTCCTTAATGGGGACCTAAAATACCCAAACGTCCTAACATCACCCCCTCTCTCTCTCTTTAATAATACAAATGCTCTCTCTAATAATATAATATATTGGTAATAGTGTGCAACTTTAAATATTAATGATATATAACTTTGTTAATGACAATAATTATTATTTTATATTTTTAAAACAAAAGAAAATAAGAAGAATATAAAAAATGAGAAAATGGATAAATGCTTATGTTGATTTTTATAACCATAAATATAACTATCATTTTATATTTATAATAAATGGTTATTTTATTATTATTTTTTAATTTTTTTACTTTTTATTATCAATTTTAATTATCCTATTAATATTACTTATACTAATTTTTATAAATGGTCATCCCTAACTACAAATTAATACTAATTTTTATTAATTTATTTACTTATAATAGTTGCTAGATAAAAACTTGCTAAATTTTAATATTTGTGTTGTTGTTGTTGTTGTTGTTGTTGTTGTTGTATGTCATGTACCACACGTAACGGGTTTTTAGACAAACCGGAACCATTTTCAGAAATGGGTAAACACAAATCTGTTTAGCTTGTCTTCTTTGTATAAGTGATAAAATGGATTCTACACTTAAAATTCCATTAATTTTTTATTTTTATATAATTTTTAATGGGTCTTATATTTTATATAAGTCTCTTATGTAATATGGGTACTATGCACAATATTATATCAAACCCATATTTAAATCATAATATTATTAAAACTATCAATTAAAATTTTTTGTATTTAAACTTCTTCTTTTTACTAGTGTTTATTAAGTTTGATTTTAAAGTGGAATTGAAATGTTTTTTTTATTTTATTAGTGGAATTTTATTTAAATTTTTATTATTAAGTTTTATTTTTATTATTTTTTAATTTTTACTAAGTTTTGTTAATATTTATTAGTTTGAAGTGGAAGTTTAGTCGATTTTTAAATTAATAATTTTTAAAATAATATTTTTATTTTTGTTATTTTATGTTTGATTGTTTAACTTCAACCTATTTATATTATTTGATTTATTAATATTTTACTTTATTATGTTGTATTACTCCCTCCCTCCTGACCTTCTCTCTCTCTCTTAAATGTCTTTTCTTCATATGTATTAATAACATACATTAAAATAAGAGGCTTTGAAAAACCCAAAAGTCTCTCTCTCTCTCTCTCTCTCTCTAATAGTATGTAGTTTTATCAATCTAATCAAAATAGATAATGATTATTTTTTTTTTTCTATTTAAAAAAAAAGAAATGCAAAAAAATTGAGAAAATAGATAAACAACTTCTCTCAAAGGAGAGACATGCTGATGTGGACCGTCTATAAATTAATAATTTTAAAATAATATTTTTATTTTTGTTATTTTATGTTTGATTATTTAACCACAACCTCTTTATATTATTTGATTTATTAATATTTTACTTTATTATATTGTATTACTACTCCCTCTCTCTCTCTCTATTAAATGTCTTTTTTTAAATGTAATAATAACATGCATTAGAATAAAAGGCCTTGAAAAACCTTGAAAAACCCAAAGGTCTCTCTCTTTAATAGTGTGTAGTTTTATTAATCTAATCAAAATTGGCAATGATTACTTTTTTCTATTTAAAAAATAAGAAAAAATGCAAAAATTTAAAGAAAAAAATAGATAAATAACTTCTCTCAAAGGAGAGACATACTGACATGGGCCGTCCAATTTTATTATATTGACCCAATTATTTATTGGGACTATGGGTCTTACACAATTATAATTAATAACTTTTTTTTATAAAGCCAAGAGGGGCTATACAAGATAAGGTAGCTCGACCCCATAAATCAGCAAAACAGATAAAAGAAAGAGATCAAGGCAAAAAAGTCAAGGAAAAACTCAAGAGCTCTAAATCTGATGAGAGAGCCTAGTGTGTTAGTCAGCCCGCTGCTTGATTTGCTTCGCGATAGGTGTGGCAGTAAGCAACTTCTCCTTGTAGGTGATCCTTCATTTATAGACAATTGTGAATGATGCTTGATTTGGGAACTCTTTGAAATTCAATGCCAAATTGTGGGGTTCCCAAGCTACCCTCACTTCCACTAGATTAATGGAGGAATTTCCTAATTTGTAGGCTTTGTAGTCCAACACTCTCTTGGTACAATCTCTAGAAATGGCAGCAATCGAGCACGTTTTATATGAGTTATAGGAGGCATCCAAATTTCATATCATTTGTTTCCACTCCTTTGAAGTAGGATCACTCTTTGTCTATTGGAGGCTTTCCGAGAATAAGTTGAGTGTTCTCTCGAGAATAATAAGAGGGGGGCTCCTCTATTATCAAAAACCTTTCTGTTTCTATTTTTTCAAATTGTCCAGCAAAGGTACACGATTTTTTTCCTTGTGGAGCGGATCATTTACCCTTCTAATTTTGCTAATTCTTGCCCACCAATCTAATAACGATTCGATTGGTCATTATCGTTAGGACATTCAATGTTTGAGTTGACCAAAAGCCATATTTGCTCTGTAAAAGGACAATCTCTAACAAAAAGCCACTAGTCTAATAAGTTTTCTGGAGAATGACAGTTCAGCCCAGGGTCAGAATTTTTAGACCCAAAGCACAGTTGGGGTGGGTGCCAGCTCGAAATTGATGCCAAATCATGGACGGCCATTGGTGTATAAGTGTGGGTTTTTGACATTTTAAATGTTTATAGCTCTGTAGTAGAAATCAGAAATCTACATTGGGCATGTCCATGCTTTTCTGTAAGTTTTCTTTTTTTGAGAAGAAGCATTTAATTGAATAATTATGTGTGTGCGCCTATGGGTGTAAATTCTTTTCAAAATTGTGAGTTCAAATTCGAGAATTGACGTAATCGAACTCAATTCAAATTATTCAAATACCATAAATGGTCAAATATGAATAAGATATTTTTACTGATTAATTTATTAGATAGAATTCAAATAGGACTTGATTCGATTTAATTATTTATTCTTTATATATTATATATATAAAAATGAGGGTGGTGACAATGTTTCGTTAAAAAGTCTAATTTTCACTTTCTATTTTTATCCTTTATTATGTTTTTTATCTTTTACAATTTTATTTAATTAACAGTTAACACTTGTAATTGGATAAAGCAAATAAAATAATAATGAAACCGTTGTGGAACCTACTCCTCCCTCCCCTTAGGCCTTATATGATCTTCTCCCGAAGCACCTACTTGACAAACCTCTTCACTAATTAGAGCCAACACGCGTCAAGTATCAGATTGTTTGCCCAAACCACGAATTCAAATTGAAGGGAGGAGTGGATTTTTCGACCTCCCTGTTTTCATCATCAAACAATCAATTAGATGATTAGATGAAGCTTTGTTTTGTTTCCTCCTTATTTTGGTAGGTATTTTTCCCATTTCCCCTCTATTTCAATTGTCTCCATTAATGTAATAAGTTGTATTTGATCAAGAAATGCATTTAGTTCATTATGTTGATTTGTTTTAGGGTGTTTTTTCTCTGCTGAGCTATCACTTATGCCGAGTCATGTCCACGTGTCTCCTGATTATGAGGTCGGGCCAAATTCCCCTTCATCAATTGCCCCCCACTCCCCGAGCTAGGGGTCTTGACCTAGTACGGGGAGTTCACGATGTGACAAGTGGATTTGGCTCGAAGTCTAGGCCACCCTGTCAGATAGGTTGTGTGCAGTTTATGCGCGGACGTCACACGATCTATGAATTCCGCGGACGCCAAAAAACGCGCTAAACTGTTTTCGATCTCGAGGGTCGTGTAATCGGTTTTCTTAGGAGCCGTCGCATTGCTCTGATCTTGACCGTTGCTTCTTTAGTACAGTGGCTATAAATAGGAGGGCCCGTGACTTGTTCTTCTCGCTTTATACTCTGAGATTGAGCTCTCTCGAGGTCGCGTTAGATCCTTAGCTCGGTCTTCCCTTTGTTTCCAGAGTCGTCTTTTCCTTTGGTGAGTCTTCGTTCTTTAGTCTTTTTTCTGTTCTTTAATTATGTCTAGCTCTAGCGTAGGGAGATTGTTAGATATCTCTAGTGAGGTGGAGGGTGCCGCTATCCCTACTGAGGAAGTCAGCTCTCGGTAGGGTGCCTCCCCTCTTCGGTCTTTAGAGGGAACCTCTAACCTTGAAGTCGAGCCATCTCGGCTCGGGGAGACCGAAGCTCAGGAAGAGGGTCCGTCCTCTAGGTCGGAGGCCCCATCTTCTTCTCGAGGTTGGGATCCCGATGACTTCGGTCCTTCTAAACTGTCTTCGGACAGATTGCTGTACTTAGTGTCCCGTTACCGCCTTCCCGACAACTTAGTTTTTAGTCTGCCTTTAGGTCAATTCCCTTGGGCTCGTGATCACCATGAGCTCGCCATCTTTGAGGAGCAGCTCGCGGTGGGGCTGTGCTTCCCTCTTCACCCCTTTCTGATAGAACTAGTTAGGTTCTACAACATTACTACTGACTAGCTTCATCTGAACTCTATTCGGAACATCGTTGGTACTATTTCTTTGTTCCATGCCTATAACTGACCTCTAACCCTTAACATCTTCAGCTCGATCTACTCGATCAAGCAAAACCCAGCCTGTCTGCGCGGGGACGTAAGACAAAGCTAATACATCTCTTCCAGGCCCGGATTAAAAATCCTGTTCGGCTGCCCGAACAAGGTTTCGGCCTGGAAAAGAAGGTATCTCATCGTTCGTAACCTGGAAGGGTGGTCTTTTCCAACCCACTAGAGGGTGTCTACTCAGGACCCCGGGGTGAGCTTGGATGCAGATACCAGGGCAGTGATTAACTCTTGGAGGGACCTCGGCCTCAAGATGAAAAGGGGTAGGCTTCTTTTCAAGTATTTATTTGAAAAAGTATTTTAAGTTCTTTGACTGACCTTTTTATTTGTGCAGTTACGATGCCGGTCAATGTAGAAAGTCTCTTGAGAAGTTCCTAGAACGGGAAGAAGTGGAGGGCTGCAAAGAAACTCCATTCAGCCCCCTAGGGAGAAGGCACGATCAGCACCTCCCGAAGTGGTAGTGGGTGAGGACCGCGAGGGGGGAGCTCGTCGCCAGGAGCTGGGAGGCTCGTTTGTGCCTGAGGAGGCGGACACTGATCCGGGGAGCGCTCCCGCAAGCGTGCAAGAAAGTATACTAGACCACATGCTTGCGGTGCGTAAGAGCCGGGACGCCGTCTTCCAAGACGAGGTCACGAAATGGGCGGAAATGCCTACAACTCGGCTTTTGGGACTTGCCACTAGCCATGGTGTGGTGGTAAGTATCCCGCCTTCAATTCTGTTTTTTTTTTTTTTTTGACCTCGGTCTTCTTTTGCTAGGCCAACTCTACTGTTCATGCACTAGCCTGCCAAACTGTGATTCATTCGAAGGAAGCTCAGGATGCCAAGGCAGAGGTGCGGAAGCTTCACCGCGAGCTGGACCTGGCTCGGGGTGAAGTACTTCAAGCCAAAAAGGGAGCTGAGGGCCAAAGGCAGCTGATCCTGGCCCAGGAAGGGCAGATCTTTGAGGTGACTGAGGAGAAGGCCCGACTTCAGCGAGAGGTCAGAAACCTCGAGGCCACGGTCAAAGAACACACCGAAATCTTTGTAGCCGCCATTGCAGAAGGAAGTAAAAAGGCCATCGAGAGCTTCAAAGAATCCCCGGAGTTCGAGGCCCTGCAGGTTGAATATAGCTCGAGCTCCTACCGCTCTGAGTTCAAGTTGTGCAGGTACCTAGTCCGATAGAAATTCCCCGATCTCGACCTTGGTGGCATCACGATGTCAGGCTTAGCCTCCGGAGTGGCCCAGGCAGCGGACGAGGAGCCCGACTCGTCAGGGGAGGAGAGCGATGACGAGGTTGATGTGGTGGACCCCTCCGCGTGATAGCTTATTGTTCTTTCTCTTCTTTTTGAATTGTGGATGTACACCCCGAAGCCATTGAGCTCGGGTCATAGTAAAATTCTTGTACTTGAACTTTTTTATTAATGAAATATACTGTTTATGAGTAACCTGAGTGCAAAATAATTCTAAGTGTGAGTGAGCCTCGAATTGGGCAATTTAATGTATAGGTTACACGAATTGTCGAGCTACCGAATAGGATAACCAGTAAGGATAACCAAAATAAAATTTGCCCAAGTGTTTGTTACTCCAATCTGTGTGGGTTACCCCGAACTGTCGACTTACCGAGCTTGGTAACAAGTAAGGGCAA
>NW_010729237.1:579314-591393 GCF_000365185.1 Nelumbo nucifera | reverse complement strand
TGAATGTTGGCGTGCCTTTGGCATTTATCGCATTTCTTGACGAGCTCGAGTGCGTCTGCCTTCATCGTGGACCAATAATATCCTTGCCGTAGTGCTTTCTAGGCGAGAGCCCTACCCCCTAAGTGTCCGTCGCACAACCCTTCATGAGTGTCGCGAAGAACGAGCTCAACCTCTGAGGGTCGCAAGCAGCGCAAGTAGGGGAGCGTGTAGGATCTTCAGTACAGTCGTCCGTCTATAATGACGTACTTGGCTGCCTGTCGCTCTACCCTTCTGGCTGCGTTGCGGTCTGCAGGGAGGGTCCTGTGAAGCAGGTATCTTGCGAGTGGGTCAATCAAGCTCGGCTTTGCTTGTGCAACAGGAGTGACCTCTTCTGCCCCCCCGAGAATGCTAGGCCGAGTAGGCTTTCTATAAACATGGCCCTCATGGAGTTACTACTTGTGCTAGCTAATCGGGATAGTGCATCGGCCTCAGCGTTCTCGGACCTTGGAATCTGCTTGATGAAGTATGACTGGAAGCCGCGTAGAACTTCCCTGCCCTTGGCTAGATAAGCAGCCGTGGTGGGGTCACGAGCTTCGTAATCACCGGTTACCTGGTTGACCACGAGCTGGGAGTTGCTGCAGATGACGAGGTGCTTCGCTTGTACTTTGTCGCTGGCATGAGCCCGACTATTAGTGCTTCGTATTCCGCTTCGTTGTTAGATGTTGCGAACTCGAACCAAAGTGCGTATTCCAGTTTTGCCCCACTTGGCCCATACAGAATGACTCCGGCTCCGCTTCCTTGCTGATCTGATGAACCGTCTACATGAAGGATCCAGGGCTCCTCGTCCCAGGTTGACTTCGTCCTAATCGGGACTGGTTCCGCACTAGTTGAAACTTTCTCCCCGTGCTCGGTCTCTGATTCGGGGACTGAAGTGCTGAAAGTGCATTCTGCTACGAAGTCGACCAAGGCTTGGGCCTTAATTGCTGTTCGGATCTCGTATCGGATGTCGTATTCACTGAGCTCTATAGCCCACTTCGTCAATCTTCCAGATACCTCAGACTTGAGTAAGACTTGCCTCAAAGGTTGGTTGGTAAGAACGACGATTGTGTGGGCTTGAAAGTACGGTCGAAGCTTTCGAGCTGCTGCGACCAGCGCGTACTCCAACTTCTCGATCTCCGAGTACCTGGTTTTGGTGCCCTACAAAACTCTACTCACATAGTAGATAGGTCGTTGGGCCCGATCTACTTCCTTTATTAGTACCGAGCTGACCACCTCATCACTCGTAGAGAGGTACAACTTTAAAACATCTCCCTCCTCGGGTCGGGTCAAAACCGGGATGCTTATCAGGTAATTCTTCAGCTCGTCGAAGGCGAGCTGGCCTTCTTCAGTCCATTCAAAGTCTTTATTTTTCTTAATTGCCTTGATAAAAGGCAGGAAACGATCTACTGAATAGGACGTGAATCGGCTTAGAGCAGCCATACGGCCATTCAGCCTCTAAACCTCTTTCAACTTGCAAGGTGGCTTCATATCCAGGATAGCCTTTATCTTCTTGGGGTTTGCTTCGATGCCACGTCGGCTAACTATGTAGCCCAGGAATTTACCTGAGGTGACACCAAAGACACATTTGTTAGGATTCAATTTCATACTATACTTGCGCAGAATTTCAAAAACACATTGCAAGTCACTTATTAAATAGTTCGAAAATTGGGTTTTGACAACCATGTCGTCTACATAGCATTCAACCTTGTCGCTGATCAATGACTTAAAAATTCGGTTCACAAGTCTTTGGTAGGTTGCCCTTGCATTTTTCAGCCCAAAAGGCATGACCTTGTAACAGTACAGGCCCAGTTCGGTAATAAAAGCCATTTTTTCTTTGTCAGCGGGGTCCATCTTGATTTGATTGTAGCCCGAGTACGCATCCAAAAAACTCAGCAACTCGTGCCCTGAGGTCACATCCACTAGACGATCGATCTTGGGGAGCAGGAAACAATCCTTTGGGCAGTTTCGATTCAAGTCGGTATAGTCGACGCACATGCGTCATTTTACCGTTGGCCTTCTTTACCAGAAAAGGGTTGGCTACCCAGCTCGGGTAATGGACCTCCCTGATGAAATCAACTGCAAGAAGTTTCCTGACCTCCTCATCGACTATCCTCCAGCGTTCCGGGGCGAGGTTGCGTTTTTTTTGTCTAACTGGCCTGACTATGGGATCAATATTTAATTTGTGAGTTATTATCTTTGAGTCTATGCCGGGCATTTCTACCGTGGACCATGCAAATACATCTAAATTTTTTAGTAGAAAACTTACCAGTTGAGCTCGAAGAGGTTCTTTGATTGCTGCCCCGATCTGGAGAGTCCTGGCCAAATCTTCTTCTGAGGTTGGGATGAGGACTGTTCCTTCGGTTGGTGTAGCTCGCTCCTCAGGATATTCTATGGGTCGTTCGAGCTTGACGCCTTCCGCCAACTTGGCTTTCCCCTTGAGTGCCACAACGTAACACTTCCGGGACTCGAGCTGGTCGCCTCGAGCTACCCCTACCCCGAAGTCCGTGGGGAACTTCATGGTCAGGTAGTAGGTAGATACCACCGCGTGAAGTGCATGGGTGATGGGTCATCCTATAATGGCATTGTACAGGGAAGGTGTTGCGACTACTAGGAAGGCATGCTCAAACCTCACGATGTTGGGCCATGTCCCGACCTATACGGGCAATGAAATTCGCCCGAGGGGCTTGACTTCTTCTCCGCTGAAGCCCACTAAAGGAGTACTTGCAGGCCGGATGTCGCTTTCCTAGAGCTATAGCTTGTCGAAGGTGCCTTTGAACAGGATATCGACCGAACTCCCCGAATCTACCAGGATGCGCCTAATTCCGAAGTTGTTGATCTTCATTCTTATGACCAGTGCGTAGTCGTGGGGGTATTGAATCCCGCGCGCGTCGTCCTCGGTAAAGAATATAGGGTCCTCAGGCCACGACCTCTTTGGAGGGTTCTGCTCTTCGCACTCTAGTTCACGGACTGAAGTCTTTCCTGCTGTTGTGGAACAGCCCGCGACAACTGACCTGCCGGTAATCGTATTGATTATCCCGTGGACTGGTCTTTCTTCAGGCAGCAACCTCTGTTCGCTCGGCCTGTTGCTGGGCTCGGGAGCATCTCTCTTTTGCTCCCCTTGTTGATATGTCTGGCCTTTATTATTCTTTTGTACAAAGTTTCTCAGGTATCCACGACGGATGAGCTCTTCAATCTCGTCGCGGAGGTTTTTATAGTTTTCGGTGCTCTGACCGTGGTCTCTATGAAAGTGACAATATACATTTTTATTTCTAGTGGTTGGGTTCCCTTTCAACCGGGGTGGTCACTTTACAAAAGGGGCGTCTCTAATTGCCATAAGAATTTCCCTTCGCTTTGCATTGAGGGGGGTGAAGTTTGTTCTTTCAACCGGGGGAGCTCGGGGATGAAAATCTGACATGTTCCCTCCCCTGGTTGGGGACTTGCTTTTCTTTCTTTTGCCGCCACCATTGTGCGACCTGTCGTCTTCCCTCCTCCTTTTCTCCGCTGGAGCTTTGGTTTTTTGGTTCATTTCTTCTTCAGTCTCGATGAATTGATCAATGAGCTTGAGGAATGCAGTGATGTCATTGGGCTTGTTCGCCTCCACATGCCACTTGAACTCTCTGTGAGTGATTCCTTTCTTCACAGCCACGAGTCTTACAACGGGGTCTAAGTCCGGGATCAGCAAACATGTGTCATTAAAGCACTTGATATAGCTCTGAATGGATTCTTCCTCCCTTTGGACTATGCTAAGGAGGCTCTCTTGTGACCTTGGGCACTTCTTACTGGTGATGAAGTGTGAGGTGAACATTTGCACGAACTACACCCAACTCTTGACAACTTCGGGTGGGAGGTTTCTGTACCATGTGCATGCTACTCCCCCGAAGGTCATAGAAAAGGCCACGCACATACAAGCTTCGTCAGCCCCAGCGAGGTGCATCTGGGACTGGAAAGAGTCCACATGATCATTCAGATCGAAACACCCGTCATATTTGTCCAGCGAGGGCACTTTGAAGTCCTTCGGCATTGGAGTAGCCAAGAGCTCGGAGGACAGAGGAGACGGCACAGAGAGGAGCGGGGCGGCTTTTACGACTTCCGAGCTCGCCCCTACCTTACCTTTGTGCTGCACGGGTCGGCTGGGTTCTGCGAGCTAATCTGGAACTATTGCCTGACACACCTTTGGACGCCGTCTTCGTTGCTTCTTGACCGGGTCTGTGTTGGTGCTGCTTGCTTCGGTGCTGTCAAGCCGTGTCTTGGCTTGAAGAGAATCAAACTGTTGATACTGGCTTTCTCGAGCGGAGGGGTCTCGCGTAGAGTCCGTGGCCAAGGCTTCGAACTGGTTTCTTGTGAGTGAAGCTTCCAGTTTTGCGTGCTAGGGCGGATTGGCTTTGGTGGGCCGAGTATCTCTCAACCTGTCTTGTTGCTGCAAGGTGGGACGGGCTACTTGTTTTCCCCTTTTGCTGCGGGATGAGACCTGGGAAGTCTCTCCTTGGCGAGGAGGGTGGTTGCTCTGACGGTGGTTGAGCTGCTGTTGGTTCTGTGGCGTCACCGGACACCGGGGTGGAGCTATCTGCTGGTTCTGTTGTAGTGGTGGGCTTGAATAGCCCGCACACAATGCACCAGGTCGCTTAGTTGGTTCTGCCCGACTCCGGGGGGAACCACGGAGGGTTCAATGGAATTTGCACCCTTGATAGGAGGAAGTGGGGCGTTCATGGGCACAGTTGGCTGGGGCATAGTCAGTGCTGGGATCCCACCCGCGGAGAGCGGAATGGTAAACTGACCTATGCAAACAGACGAATACTGGGGTTGCCCCTGGAGACGTTCACTTCGTTGTGTTGTCCGGCGTTGCTGGAGGCAGCCATGGATGAACTTGAGGTTTTTGAAATGAAGATAAGAGGCTTTTAGTAACAGTTTCCCACAGACGACGCCAATTGATGTGGCGTAATCCGGCTACTCCCTGCTGGACACAATCTGGCTGCCAGCAACGACGAGGACTGAGGTTTTTGAAAGAGGTGAGTCAGAGATCCCGGGGATGCTTACCCGACGGGGACACTCCGATGGCTAAGTTAGCACTTTGGTAGTAGAGAGCTTGAAGATGATGACAGTGAATTAGAGAGCTAGAGAGCAAGATTACGCATTACCTTTGCCCCTGGGGGGTGAGATCTTTATATACTAGGGTCCTGACGGGTTTGGTGGAATAGGTCCCTGAATTTCCGTTGCGTCAGGTCCGTTACCGTGTTAGTTGGGAGTAACGTCTCCCGCTGTGAGGTTGGCCATCCCCGTTTGAATCGGGGAGTGGGTGAACTAATGTAGCCGTTACAAAGTACGGTCCCGTGGGATGCAGAGTACGGAGGTGTTTTCCTCAAGGTTGCCATGCGGAGGTCTAGGCAGCGGGCTGTTTGTGAAGTGTTGGGCTGCTTGGTGGCGAGCTACCTATTGGCGAGCTGCTTGAGCTCGCATTCCACAGACTTGATCTGCCCTGAATGTCGAAATGCTTTAGTACCGAGGTGATCTTGCACTGAGGTGGGCCTGTTCCGAGGTGGCTCGTCTGTCCGAGCTCGACCTGTAGTGGACTTGGCACTGCTATCCTGGTCGCGAACTGGTACTGGGACGATCTTAGCCCGAAGTAACTTTAGTTCGGGGTACTATCATACCCGAGGTCGCTTTGTAGCGAGTTGATTTATGCTGAGCTATCACATATGCCGAGTCACATCCACGTGTCTCCTGATTATGAGGTCGGGCCAAATTCCCCTTCATCACCCTCTTTGTATGGTATATATCTTATCCATTCTCCCTACTTCATAGTAGGAAAGAGAAAGTAGAAATGACATTTCTCTTATCCTAGCACCTTTCTCCTCAAAATGAAGAAAACAATAGAAATTACAAGAAAACCAAGAAATACAAAGAAAATTTACAAAAAAAATATAGAAAATCATAAAAATTTCTATATACCATACTAAAAGAATGAGAGTGTTGCAATTGGTATGGTCAAAACACCTTGATTTTACTTTTCAACTTTATCCTCAACTTTCTATTTTTTCTCACTATATATATGTCATTGCAAAATAATTATGAAAAAACACATAAAATGGAGAAAATAATATAAATTACAAGAAACAAAGAAATACATAAAAAGTTTACAAAAAAATATAGAAAATCATAAAAATTGAAGAAAAATAACATAAATTACCATTTTGTACCATATTTAAAAATGAGAATGCTGCAATTGGTTTGGCTAGAAGACCCCAATTTTACTTTCCAACTTTACCTTCAACTTTCTATTTTTTTTCCATTGTATATATTTTCATTGCAAAATAATTGTGAAGAAACACATAAAATGAATAAAATAATATAAATTACAAAAAACAAAGAAATACAAGGAAAATTTACAAAAAAAATAAAAAATCATAAAAATTAAAGAAAAAACAAGAAAAAACATAAATTACAAAAAAAATGAACAAAAATTGTAGAATAAAATAAAAATTTACATTTACTACCATATATAAAAAGGGAAAATTCCTGATTAATTCCATATACTTTGGGCTTAGTGTCACTTTGGTCCCTAAACTTTAAAATGCAACAATTTAGTACCTCAACTTTTAAATTGTGTCAATCCAGTACCTTTTGTTAACCAACCGTTAGGTGGTTTTTGAAAAGGACACAAATGCCCTTCTATTGTCATCTAATTTTTTTTATCAACCATCGAAACATTAACAAAAAATTAATAGTTCCAAATCCTTGCCTCTTCTATTCAAGAAAGTTGCAGACACTAGAAGGGCATTTGTGTCTTTTTCAAATACCACTTAACGGTTGGTTAACGAAAGGTACTAGATTGACACATTTTAAAAGTTTAGGGGACCAAAGTGGCACTAGGCCCAAAGTACAGGGTAGGGGTGCATTTGAGCTGAACTTTGGCATGTCTTGGCTCGACTCGACTAAAATACTATTGGGTTCGAGTTCGAGCTCGAGTTCTACTCGAACTATATATTCGAGCTTGAGCTTGATTTCATTAAATATTCAATGAGCTCGAGTTCGGCTTGAAAGCTTGAAAATAAATATATTTGTGTATTTTATAAATGATATTTTTTATAATATATAATATATTCTTATATTATATAGAATATAAAAATATATTTTATAATAGGGGTTTCTTCAATTAGCTCCCCTTCAGAAATTGAAATCTCGATTGGGGACGTACGAAAATTGAAACCCATGCCACCCCCACCCAACAAATTCAAAATTTGTTTCGGCTCCTCCCCCCTCGTCAGCATAACTTTAGTGTTATACCCATTATACCCCTTTATGAATAGATACAACATGTTCTCATCGTCTCAAGAGCGGGGAGAAGTCTCCTGGACGTCTCAAGAGGAGGCGAAGATGCCTTGGGCCTAAAAGGAGGCTTGACGGTGGGAAATGATGCTTTTGCAGAACCACCTTTTTCCATCATTGGCCTGGGTCGTCGGGCCTATGGGCAATCGAAAAGGTGCCGAGATGCTTGGTGGGTGAGTGGTAGTAGGAGGGAGTGGTTTTGCTGGCCATCGATCCCCTCCACACCCGCTAGAGTGGCCTCGGGGTGATTCTGGAATTGTTGAGAAGTGGTCCTGAAGGGGGTGCGGGGGTAGATGGGGGGCAGAACCATCTCCATGGAGTGAGGAGAGGTCTCCTACACGTCCCAAGAGGAGGTGGAGATGCCCCATTTCAATGGGGAAGGCCAATAGTGGGAACAATGCCTTTGTAGAACTACTATTTCCCACCATCAACTTGGGCTGTTGGGCCGATGGGTGATCGGAATGTATCAGATGCTCGATGGGTGAGTGGTAGTAGGTGGGAGTGGGATTAGTGGCCATCAAACCCCTCCGCACCCATTGGGGTGGCTTCTAGGTGATTCTGCCATTTTTGAGAAGCGATCTCATAAGAACCATCCCCACCCCCAAGGTTGTTGGCGGTCCACATATCATTTGGCTAAAACACAATATTGTGTTCTTTCTTCTAATTTTTTTCTTCCCCCATTTAATCTTCGTGTCAATAGTTATGACTGATGATATCTATATTTTTTTTGTAGGTGTGCCTTCCATTAACAAACACATATGGACCCCAGGGTGGATAAGTCAATCTTATGCATTTGCAACTTTAATGGCGAATCAATTGGCATTGTTATAAACCAGAGTACAGAATTAGATTCATTCGTGTAGAACATCTATCTACGTTTTGTGGTCGACCCACTCGTTGTGAAGATAGATTATACAATCCAGTGCGAGGAGAGACGTACCCTAAGACTTCAGCACCAAAGCGACATACAGACACTTATTTAATAAAACACCATATCCTCGGACATCACAACCTCATTGAATGAACCAACGAGGGATGTGGATTGCTTGAATGATTGCGGAGAACCTGATTTCGACGATGACCAAAGCATGCATACGTGTGTTGGCTCAAATGGTATATTTGAAAGCGGTAGCACGACATCAACAATGTGGCATGGCCTCATAACCAGAGTCAACCAAGTATTCGAAGACGCAACTGCATTTTGAATTGCCCTATCTAAATACTCCGTAGCCCATAGATTTTTCTATACATATAACTGGAACGACAATACACACATTCATGCACAATGTAGTATGGACAATTGTTGGTGGGAAATTCGAGCTAGTGCACTGGGAGGAGGGCCTATGGATCGAGTGCATAAATACCAACCTAAACACTCCCACACTGCAGGTGCATCATCCTCTGTAAGTCTTCCCAGGTCGAATAAGTTTGTAGGAAATCTTCTTGTTGAGAAGGTATGAGACAATCCATCAAACGTAACTACACCTTGCAGTTAACATATCAACGGGTATCTTGTTGGGGGAAAGAGGCCGCAAAGGTTCTAATTAACGGAAGCGATGATGACTCTTACTCATGTATTCCATGGTTCTATGAGAAGATTGTCGAGTCCAATCTAGGTGCGTACATCACTTATAGTATCGAGGAAGATGGCCATTTCAAGTGGCTCTTCTTAGCATTCCATGCATATCTCCATGGATTTCTCTATGGGTGTCGGCCACTGCTATTTGTAGATGGGGCACACTTAAATGGGAAATACCAAGGGAAGCTACTAACCGCCACAGTGATAGATGCCAATAATGGGATGTTCCCCGTGGCATTTGCCATTGTCCCCGCATAGTGCCTTAAGGATTGCACTTGGTTTATGGGGCATCTTACAACAACAATCAGTGATGATAGAGATGTTGTGATTGTTTCAGATAGGGGTAATAGCTTGGTGGATGTAATCCAGCGGATTTTTCGACCATATCTGCATGCCTTCTGTTATTGACACCTTGTGGAAAATCTAAAATCGTACATGACATGGTTTCATTTATTGAAAGAGTTGCGTGATGCAATAAAGACTATAATGTTTAAAATCATGCATGCGAGATCTACTAATAAGTATGAGTCACTAATGGGGAGGCTTTTCATAATGAATGAATGTGTTGGCAGTTGGGTAAAGACCATTAAACCTGAGCATTGGGCGAACTCCAAGTTCCCAAAATGCAGTATGACCAAATGTCATCCAATATTGCAGAGACGTTCAATGGATGGGTGTCAGACATTCATGATCAGCCTATAATGACCATACTGAACACATTTCGGTTGAAATTGATGGAAGTCCTTTGGAAGTGACATTGCAAATCCCAAATTGCACAACACCAGTCGAGAGAAGGATCAAAGAGAAGTTGCATGTGACAATTTGCAATAGCATCTAGTTCTACGTTGTCAAAGCGAAGTTGCAAGTGACAATTCGCAATAGCATCTAGTTTTAGGTTGTCCATGCGTCTGTTCATGAGTTTGAGGTCAGGAAGGGGGAAAGGCAGAATACCGTCCGATTGGACCAGCAGATGTGCTAGTGCAAGGAGTAGCAAATGAATGGCCTCCCATGTGCACATCCATGCACGGCCATATCGTATGCGCGGTGGAATGTGTATGAATTTGTTGACCCTTACTACATGACTGAAAAATAGAGGGTCATATACTCTCAGCTGATACACCCTATGTCATTCAATGAGTTGCCTTCAACAACCATGTTATCGTCTATGAATGTGGACATAAATACTTCATCATCTGCTACACTTTGCCCACCGAAGACCAAATGACCACTGGACCGACCCTAGACCAAATGGATTGAATCCCAGCCTATTGAGAGAAGGGAGGTTCATTGTGGGTGATGTGGTAACATGGGACACTATAGAAGCACGTGCAAGGAATCCATTGAGTAGGGGTAGGTCCAACAAAGTTGAAAGGTTAATCATTTCTTGCCTCCTGTCGGAAGGTATCTTCGATGAATTTACAAATATTTCTTAGTCAACAAAAAAAATTATCTTCTAAGCAATTTATGCTTATATACTTATATTTAAAAGTCGAATATAACTACAATAAGATGTCAAAATGTTCACCAACGTGAAAACGAAAGGGGGGGGGGGAGTCTTTCAATACAATCATAAAATTACTGAACCTACATATTCACCAATAATGATAAACTATTTCCACAAGACTAGTATAAGGGGAATAATAACAAAAAGAAAAAAAACAAGTCTCTTAACTATAGCCATCCCTTTAGTAGCTAACTCATGGGCTCAATATGTCTTATGCAAACATCGAATGCTCTCTTCACATTTCCAATGCGTTCTAGAATATCACCATGACTATTTCTAGATGTAACCTCATCCAACCAACCTCAAAGAATTGCCCACTCAAAAAATTTTCAACCGCCAACTAAATCACTTTCAATCGTCGGGCTATCCAACACTTGCTCCTGCAAGTGTAACACATGTCACTAGCAATATAATGCCTTATATCAATGCTAATGAATAGTATCATCCAACTAAAAATATTACCTCAGATTTTAATCGATAGCTATAAAACAACTTCTACGGGTTATTCTAAGTTGAAATTCAAAGGATGCATTTATGTTTGCAATAGCAATACTTAGTATCATACTGCAAACTACTCGGAGATTGATTTTCGATACTCCGTTGGCTATTCATACCAACAAATGTTTAATAACACACAATAATGTCATCCATATCTTAATCAACATTAAACACTTCATTTTCATTAGCACTGAACTAAGCAACATTCAAATCTTCATTTACAGATGTCCTTATGGTAATCGACCAAGTAAAAACATGTAACAAAGTAAATTGCTTGTGATTGAGCACCGTCATCAAATGCACAGGTGGCCAACAGAATGCTAAACCACTAGAATGAACCAGAAACACAGGGGGCGCGTGTCAGAAACACGGGGGAACCACCTCCACGGTGGTTGAATGCAGGGGCCTAAGAAACCTTCCAACCGCCGCTAAAACTAGCTTCAAGCATCCTTTCAATGGTCAACGCAGGGTGCCTTCAATGGATGGTGAACAGTAAACCGATGCTCCATCTTCCTCCGAATGGTGAATGTTGAGTGCCATCCACGGCCGATGACCGGTGAACATAAGGTCAACATTCGAAATAAGGAAGACTGGTGATGAAACGAAGAACATAGGAAGAGATGAAGCTTCAGTGATGAAACGACGAACACAAGTAAAGATGAAGCTCCGATGATGAGTAAGAGATGAAGCTCCAATGATAAATGACTGAGAAATTTCGAAATGGGGAAAACGTTGTAGATCTAGTGATGAGAGATTAAGATCCAACAATGAAATGGCTTTGAGAAATTAGCTCTGATGATGAGAGATGAAGCTCCGGTACAACTTAAAAAATGGAGAAGACACTGTAGCTTCAAAATGGGGAAGATGTTGTAGCTCCGGTGGTGAGAGATGAAGCTCTAGCGATGAAACGACTCTGAGAAATTAGCTCCAGTGATCTGGTGATTAACGACTCTGAAAAAATGGAGAAGACATTGTAGCTTTGAAATGGGGAAGAAGACAATTAACGTTTAACATTTCATAGAGGGGTATAACAGGTGTAGCACTAAAGTTACACTGACGTGGGGGGGGGGGAGCCGAAACAAATTTCGAATTTGTTGGGTGGGGGTGGCATGGGTTTTGATTTCCATATGTCCCCAATCGAGATTTCGATTTCTGAG
>NW_010729237.1:474787-579194 GCF_000365185.1 Nelumbo nucifera | reverse complement strand
TGTATGACCCCAATCGAGATTTCGATTTATGAGGGGGAGCTGACTGAAGATTCCCCTTTATAATATGTATGTATGTATGTATGTATGTATGTATGTATGTATGTATGTATGTATGTATGTGTGTATATATGTATGTATGTGTGCATGTGTGTATGTATGTGTTAATCGAACCAAGATTGCGAGCTTTCAAGCCAAACTTTTTATTGGTTGAGCTTGAGCTTGAATAAGTAATTGAGCTTACCTCAAGGTTCGAACTTGACTCGAGCTCAGTTATAATCAAACTCAAATCGAGCTTAATCGAATTTGAGCCTAGACTATTTGATAAGGGCTCGATTTGATTGCTACCCTAGTACAGGGCACTAATCGGGAATTTTTCCTATAAAGATGAGAATGATTCAGTTAGTGTGGTTGAAAGACCTTGATTTTTCATACTAATTCTACCCCTTAGCGTTTTGGTTATTTGGGTTGAGCTTCAACCCAACCCACCTGACCCATCAACCCGCTAATGACCCATTTTGGGTTCAACCCAAACCCACCATAACCTAACCCAACTTGTCCAACCCATTATTTTTTTATATAATACAAATTCTAGAAAAATATAACTATAAAAAAAATACATAACATGTAAATAAAGATAGAAAATGTAGAAAATAACATAAACTAAAGAAAAAAATAAAAATCATAAAATAATTATGAAAAAAAATAGAAAGTGAAGAAGATAATATAAATTACAACTTGTGAGATCCATCAAGGGTCAAATACATGGGCATGTTGGGGTAGTTTTGGAAAGTACGTGAGTGGGTGATCATAGTAATAAGATCAACTCCTTTATTAGACAAAGTGAATATCAGGCTTTACACTCTCTTTGATGGAAACCTAAACTACCAATAGAGAATTTCAACTATATGTAAAATTTGATTTGCAAAATGTAATTTATATGTTATATTACTATTATAAAAAATGTTTGCAAAAGATTTTATTCCTTGGATCGATTCAAGCAAAGAGTGTGACATTGTGTTTTGCACTTAGGGAAGAGGTCCTTCCCAATGGGTAGTATTTAATGATTTTGGGCCAAGAGGTTAAGTGTAAAAGACCATTAAAGGGCTGATTACCTCATGAGCTTTATCTTACATAAGTCCATTATCCTTGGTTTCTTCATAGAGTGGCTGAATCCAAGAATCACTTACGGGTAGACCTATTCATGGGCCAGTCCGGGTCGGGCTTTTACTCCTCATTAATAGGATTTTTTCAGGCCTGAGCCCAGCCCGACCAACGGGCCAACAACTTGGGCTTGAGCCCAACCCTCTTAAAAAGCCCGAAGCCCGACCTAACAATGATTTTTTTCACTTTTATTAAAGATCGCATCGTGAGTTTGCTAGTGAGAATGAGTTCACCTAAGTTTTCCAGAGTTCACTAGTGGCACGGGTGTTCACTAGTGAGAATGAGTTTGCTGGAGTTCACTAGTGGTGCCGGTGTTCACCGGCGAGAATGGGAACATTGAGAAGTGAGAAGATGGAAAACACACACACACACACACACACACACACACAGAGTGAGTGAACTCACCACTGCAGTTCACTGGTAGCGCCAGTGATGAGTTCACCTCTGAGAGGGTTCACCAATCACCAGTTCCTGAGAGTTAAGACATAAGGGGCTGAAACTTGAGGGTGTGAATGAGATCAATGAGAACTGAAAAGGGTTAGTCGATTTAGGATTATTAGGGTTTAAAGGGGATATAAAAGTCAGGTCAGGCTTTTGTGACAAATCTCAAGCCCGGCCCATAAAATAGTTAAGCTCGAAATTATAGGCCCGAGGTCAAGCCCGTAGGCTAAAGTCCATGCACAACCTGTCCGGGGGCTGGGCCGGCCCGTCAGGCTACCCGACCCATGAACAGGTCTACTTAGGTGTATATGTTGGGCCCAAATTGAGCCCAAGTTGATTGTGTCAGGGGTTCATTGCCTTGAGTAGTGAATTTTGGCCTAACCACTTCCAAAAGTGGGCCAAACCCTTATGGACTTGTGTGAGACCTTTGTGGGTCCCACACCATACAATATTGAGGCCTAATGTGGCCATGCAACACCTTGGGATGTGAGCCAATAGAGAAAATGGGCTTAAGGTCCATTACAAATATGATTAGTTAAGTGATCACATGACAATGACTTGGCTTGAAAATGAAGTTCAAATCTGTGCCCCACTGCCTTTTGCCCCAGAGACGCCCCACACATCGAGCGTTTGCCACCTGTCCATTCGCACACGGGTGCGGGGCTAACGGGATGACCATTAACTTGTCCTATTAGCCCTAAGACTAGTATGAAATCCTCGTTTCAACATTCTCGCCCCCTTAACCGATCCAACTACATTCCCGCCCCCTCGTTTCTACATTCGCACATGGCTTTTGGTTGGATTTTTTGACCATCCTTCAAAAAAATGAAGATCCTTTGTAGTTTATAACATGCTATCTCATTTAGATCTCTACATATTTCTGCCCTAAAGGATGGAGCTGTGTATTTTATTGGCATGCATGAACATTTGATTCATGTGCTTCAATTGCTATTGCTCATCTTTGTATCTGGCCATCTGGTAACATGCATCCCTATTTGCCATTACCTCTGGTAATCGAACTTTCTGGTAACAAGCATCCTCTTGAGTTCTAGCAATATTGTGGAAAATTCTCCTAAGACTAAAATTATCAAAAGAAGATTTTGTTATCTGTTACTTCGTTGGAAGATCGCC
This sequence comes from Nelumbo nucifera, assembly GCF_000365185.1. The sequence continues at coordinate 576,461 of NW_010729237.1, read as the reverse complement.
GGTGGCAGTGAAATGGCCGGTGTTTTCTCTGATTTGAAATAAAAGAAACAAAATATTAGAAAAAAAGAAAATAAGAAAAATGTGTGAAAGAGTGATGATATGAGAGATGGAGAGTATTTGTGACAGTGAAATGGCTGGATGATCGCTGATGGTTTCTCTAATCTGAAATGAGAAAACAAAATATCAAAGAACAGAAGTTTAGCTGATTTGAAATGAAAAAACAAAATAGCAAAACAAAATATGAGTGTTGGAGAATACTTGGTCAAGGTGAACTCACTGGAGCAGTCGCCAACGTCAGAGAAGGAGAGCTCGGGTGGAGGGGAGAAGAATAGGGGTCAGGGGATGACCAGTTCAAGCACAAGTATTGGTTGAGGGGGTGGGAATGTAGAAACAAGGGTTTTGGGCTAGTTTTGGGGCTAACGGGACAGGCTAATTGCCATCCTGTTAGCCCCGCACGCAGGAAGCATTCTCACATGCAAATGGACAAGTGGCGGACACTCGGTGTGTGGGGCAAGAGGTGGTGGGGTGCAGATTTAAACTCTTAAAAATGAGTGTGGATCTAGGTATGGAGAACCTATTCTCTTAAGAGGATAATGCTTATCAATTAAAGATAGAGTCCTGATCCAAATATTATTTGGATCAACTCCTAATTGGATTAGGAGAGTGTTCTATATAAAGGAGAAAAAGGGGAGAGTCCAATTCAGCTTATTCTCTCCACTCTCTTGTTCTCTCCTTTTCTCCCTTGTCACTTAGAAACCTTAATTCAACCTAGCATTGTTAGGGACTGATTTTTATCATTCATCCATTATCATTTTGCAAGAAAAACATCAGGGTACATTGGTTCACATACCCACTTTGATCCAAGCAAGTTGGAGACCGGTTTTTACTGAAGTTGTGTTACTAAATTGGCTTCACATACACATTGTTCTATCTTTAGTTGGAGGCCGATTTTGAGACTAATATTGAGCATGAACTACCACTTTGGGAGTTGTATTTTGTGGATTCTATATCAGGTATGATTAGTTTTAATTTGGGTTTCAATATCTGGGTAAGATTGATAAAAAAATTTTGTAAATTCGACGAACCACTAAACTTGATTCGACCATATCAAACCTTATTTCTAACCCTTCAACAAGGGTAGACTCCCCAAGTGAAGAACTTTCTAAACTAACATAAGCCTTATAATGTCTAGCTTAAGGAGTACTACACAAGATACATACTAAGCACACAAACATGAAATAATAATGATCTAAATTTATTAATTCATAGAATTTAGTATAGATCAATCTGATTGGAGTTAAGGGAATACACTAATTAACAACTCTCACTTGCACTTAGGTCCAATTAGGTAAAATTTGTAGTCTCATACTATCCACATGTCCCTCAAACATTTTTTTGTGTTAGCACCTTAATTAATGGGTTTGCCACATTTTTCACTGATAGAATATGATACTTCTTCTTGATGTATTTAAACTTCAAGTTGGCCCTTGGCTCCTTAGATTGAAGAATGACCCTAGTACTATCACACAACAGTGGAATGGGTGACTTGTTGGAAGGTTCAACTCATAATTCTTGGACAAATTTCTTCCTCTAAGCCGCTTTCTTGTCAATTTTACCAAACAATGTACTTATCTTTGATCATGGAATCTATTGTGGACCCCTATTTACTATTTCTCCAACTAATAACATAAGATTCCAATAAAAAATTATACCCAAATGTAAGCTTTTTATCATCTGAATCTAACTAAAAATTTACATTTATATATCCGAAAATGTATAATGAAATATGTGCTTTTAAGTATTTTGCCTCCAAAATTCTTGCCTAAAGAGAAAACCTATTATTGAGAAACCACCCTTATTAATTTAGCAATGAAAGGCCAGATTTTTCATCCTAGAAGCACAAAAATACAAACCGCCACTCTCTCTAGCATTAAGCATAGCTGTCCATGCAAAGAGACGAACCTTATTGTTTTTTTGTGTATGGCCCCACCAAAAGTCACGACATGCCAAGTTGATGTCCTTGGGCAAGACAAGTTTGATCTTTCCCCTTACCCATGCATCTCCACTTGTTGACTAATCAGTGTTACATACGCCACAGTGATATCTGGCTACAAGTCGGCTTTGGAAGGAAACCAAGTTATGGAAGATTAAAAGTCCAACAAAGATAAAACATTTTCTGTGTAGAGTTGGGGTAGGGGCTCTAGCCACTCATCAAAATCTTTACGACTCCTCTATGTGTCCGATCTACGAGAAAGAGGAAGAAAGCATCGACCACACGCTTCTTAGATGTGATGTGGTCCGTGCTACGTGGTTCCTCTGTCCGTTAGGAATTAGGACAGAGGAAATTGCAGAGGATTCAGCACTCAACTGGATAAACTCTTGGTTTCTATCCTCTCACCCTGCAGCACGAAACCAAATTGTCTACCAAGGCATCTGTCCCGACCCCAGAGTTACATATCTCAACGATGCAATCGCCTCCTAAAGGAAGTTTGGTCAACTGAGCCTAGAGAGTTCCCTACAACTACTCTGACACAGGATGACTTGCACATTCTGCCCTCCACAACATTCGAAAACTACATTCTTTGTGATGCAGCTTTCTGTAAAACTTCTCTGAGAGCGGGCGTTGCCTGTGTGATCATCACTGGCTTGTGGCTCGGGATCTTTCTTATCTGCCTCTGGTGAGGTTTTACATTGTGGTTCGGCTCATGAAGCTGAATTAAGGGCCATCAATCTGGCCAGATGAGCAAACTTGAGTTCTGAAATTCAGTCATCATTTCGAATGCAAAAGCGGTGATGCAGCATCTCCAAGAGCAACAGCAAAGCTTCGATCCTTTACTTCCAGTCATCAGGGACATCAGAACTAAGACCCAGAATTCACCAAAAGCCAACCCTTCGATTCTGGAAAAGACACCACAATGTAGTGATGCAAGTCATAGCTGGATTGCTCCTTTCTTATCGGCCACGTATGAGGCCCTCTTTTCACCGTGATTTTCGTTATGTTTGTATTTGCCTAATGGGGGCTTTTTCCTTAGGCTTAATACATACAAAATATAAGGTTTTTGCACTTTATATATTTGCATTTTTAATCTTTCCAAATTCGCCTTAATAAAAGCATTCTTAGTTTTTTAGCAAATAAAAAAAAAAAAAAAAAGAAAGAGATATGATTAAGGGTGACAATGAACCCGTTTATTAGCGGGTTGGGTTGTATTTGTTAATCATGGGTCTTTAGCGGGTGGGTCACCTAACAAAATTATTGGGTTGGGTGGGTTTGGTCATGGACATCAAACGGGTACCCAATAAGTTAATTTCTTTTTTATTTGGAAACATCTTTACTCGTGTTTTCTACAATTCTTTCTCTCTCTATATGCCAAGAGCTACATTTCTTCGTAATTACTGCAATTGTTAGAGAACATTCCTTTCGACATTAGAGTGCATCGTGGATTCTTATGGTGATGTAAACAGTATTGGTGTTGTTGCCTTAGGTCGTGGAAGACGGAGGTTCTACTAATATATTGGTGAAATTCTATAAGGAGTTCGAGACTAACGTGATGTCATTGTTTTTTGAAGTCGTTGTTCATGCTAGAAATTTGATAGTTGTGCGGAAACTACTGGTAGAGGTGTAAAATGGGCTGTGTCGCTTTCCTCTGAGATAAGGCTTATGTGGGCTCATGCCATGCCATGTTGTGTCATGGGCCAGACTGACCGGCGGGCCAAGCTTTGGATTAGGTCAGGTCGTACATTGAGCCAAAGCTATTTATTTAAAAAATTTGACAAAAAATTAGTTACACTTTTATAAAAAATTCAACGAGTGACATTTTTTCTGACCTTGGCTCAATTGTTGTTGATAACCTTAGTTGTTTGTCCTTGGCACATGTTTAATTTGCAGGTGATAAATTATTTGTAATTTATTTTAAATTCATTTTAAGGATAGGCTGAAGGTTTTTCAAAATTATCTTTAATTTTTTTCAAGATTAGACCGAAGGTATTTTAAAAGACAGGTGTCAACATTTTATAAGTGCTTACGTTTACCATGTGTGCCTACCTGATCCGGACGAACAGCAAAAACCAAAGCCCATGTTCTGTGTTTTGTGAATCTCAGGAGATGGATTTTTATTCCTACAGTCTTACTCTTAATACCAGACCAACCATGATATAACTGTTAAGCATTGTTCCATTTTTAGTAAACGGGGGTGGTTAAGTTGGCCAGCGCAGGAGTTCATCAATTTATCCATGTTAGTGTTTCAGTATTAGTAGGTATCCCATTGCTTTCCTTTTTGGTTGAAATCGATTAAGGCTGCATTTGACATTTCTTATGATAATAAGCTTAGTATTCATCACATTTCAATTGAAGCATCCCATTTACCAACTGATTAGGTTCTGACTTGTTAGAGTAGAGACCTGGGATCAAATCCTGCTGCCACCAAAGGTTGAAAGGAAGAGTTGAGTGAGGGAGATGGACTACCCGTGTTGTATAGTCCGTTTAGATCAGGTAAGCACAATGTTACAAGTACGGTGAATGAATATAAAGAAATTTTTTTGACACCTGTCACTTAAAATACCCCCAACCTATCTTTAAAAAAAATTAATATCCACTTTTGACAGTTGTCAAAATATTTATCAAGTATTCATTTAATATATTTATTTTATTGTGCCTATTAGATCCAATCCCATTTTGAACAGGATTGTCTTTATTGTGTTAAATTCTTTTGGCCTAATCCGTTTGCGGTCCAATTTCACTTACATAGATTGGTGCAAACGTATGAAAATGCAAATGATTTTGTATGTAAATTCTGTTTTAGTTTTGTTTTGCCTTTTGTATGATTTTATTTGTTTGCATTGCAGAATTAAAATAAAACCTAAAGTCAAATAAATAAATAAAACCCAAAATAAATATAAACTGGAGATTGACAAAATATCTCATGCATTTCGTTTCATTTCCACTCTCATGCATTTATCACAAATGTCGCCTGTGCTTGACAAAATATCGCATTAATGGCGTAAAAGCATGGAGTGAAAATGATTTTGTATGCAAATTTTTATTTAATTTTGATTTTGCTGTTGTCTTGATGGAGTCAAATAAAATCTAAAGTAAAATAATAATAATAATAATACAGAAAAGAAAACATGTTAATGGTTATTCGTGTTTTTTGTTTTCAAAAATGAAATCAAATTAAAACATCTTGACCGTTCAGCTCAGAAAAAAAACATGTTTTTATTTGATTATTTAATATCATATTTCATAAATTATAAGATTTTTATGCTACAAGATTTGTTTTTGTATTTTTGGTAATAAAATAAAAAAAAATTATGACAAAACAAAGAGACGAGAGAAAAATAGAGATCAAATCAGACCCCCACAAGACTGCCCCCCACAACGTCCCACAACACATCCCTGCCGTGTATTGAAGATATCTCCCGATCATAGTACCAGAAATGATGATGTCATCATCGAAGGATGTTTCCAATACACAACTTATGATAATCATAAAACAAAAAAAAAAAAAAACAACCACAACCCACCAAAATTCTATCCACCCCTACCACGAGAGACCTGTCATCACATAACCTATTTTACCTTCCCATCCAAGGATTGAAATTTAGATATATACATATCATATCAGGGGCTTTCCGATGCGCCCCTATAGAGAATATTTCGGGGTTTAACCCCAATTCAAAAAATAAACAAGCCTTAAACCGATCCCTCTAAACCAAATTAAATAAACAACTAAAGAAACAAAGGAAATCAACTTTGATACAAGCTGATACACCTTTACCGACGTATCAGCCATATCGATATTATCAATATTTTGAACTTTACTCCCACCAATATCAATAAAAAGGTCCCTTTCATTCCTTTGATTTCCTAGAACCCAGGATACCTCCCATGCCATCAAATAGACAAGCTCGTCATCACTATTGACAGAACTAGCAAACAATCCATACCAAGAATCAATAGAGACAGTTGGAGAAGGGAAACGCCTGAAAAATTTTGCTGCCCAACTCCTCCCCACTACGAAACTCCAAGCTCAGACAATTACCAACCTACAAACCTGATTCCAAGTCTGCTACAAACTCAAGATATACCCCTGCTAAAAGAAAAAAGAAGAAAAAAGATCCATCTATATACCCATAACCAGGAGTAGCTAACCTATCCCATATATCCTGACCCAATTTGATTTGTTCAAACCACAATTAATTCATTATTTTTCCCTGCATCAGTCCAATTTGTTTGGACTGGATTTTTGGACTTGAATTCTAAAAACTTACTTTATTTTGTAGAATTGCATTGGGCAATGTCTTAATCTTAACCTACTCTGAAATTAAATACATAAAACAAATGCATTGTGAAAAATTTGACCATTCCTAGCTATCAATTAATTAGTCCCTGTCCTTGAAATTTCTGCATCTTCTTGATTAACACCGACCTCATATGGGTTCTCGGAAATCACTGATCTTGACCACCGGATTGCTTGCTGAGACCGTTTCCAAGAGGTGTATTCATACCCTTCTTTTTAACCATAAGAGTCGAATACCATCTTCTTTTGTGAACCTCCTCACATAGGGTGAATAAGCTTAATTTCTTAATGGGTATCATGGGCAAGCTTCAGTTACAGAAGAACAATCAACGCAGCTATCTATTTCTACTTGTTTTAAGTTTATCCCTAAGCTTGCACACCAACATGGCCACGGTCGATGGATGCAACAGTGTCAACTACACTAGCTTGTTTCATGTTGGTATGGTTCTTGACTTGAATTCGACAGTCGGAAAGTTTGCCTGGGGAAGCATTGAAATGGCACTTTCCGACTTTTACACCATTCATCCAAGCTATGGCTCCAGGATTGTATTCCAAGTAAGGGATTCAGGGGAAAAAACCATTAAAGCAGCATATGCAGGTATGTAACATTTCACCATTCATGACTTTCATCATTCCTTCAAATCATGTGTAGAGAAAACAAGCTTCTTTTTAGATCTGATTATCGAATTCTTCATAAGTGGCAGTTTTTTTTACATAATAATGGTGGGATGTGGCTGTAAGACTGGTGTGAGGGCACTCTATGGGGAGTAGATCCAAATTCGATTCCAATTGGTTCAGTGGGTATTTCTTTCGTTAGAGGTTGGGCCTTGGACCAAGAGCCAAATGAAAGGAATCCAGAGAGTCCGGCTCTTCTCACATATTACTCCTCACACCGACCTAACAACGTGTCTCAGCTACACATGGGGAACATCTCCTGTACTTTGTGTTGTTATATACTCATAGGAAGATATTCCCATTAAACGATGGTATATGGGAGTGTGTTTGGTGAAGAGTAAACCCGATTCTGAGTTTGGGGGTGAAGGAGTTGGTTAGTAACCTACTGATGCAGTGATGCTTGTTACATCCAAACAAGAGTCGAGAGAAGAATGGCTGGAGATTTTAAACAAAGATTCTCAAACAAGAAGCTTTAGGGCTGGGATTTTGTTTCATTTCTCTCTTCCTGGAGTTTGGATCTGCTGAGATATTACTAGCCAGCTCGTCCAGCTGCACATTGAAGATATCAGTGACCATAATACAACCGATGCTTCATATGTGTGGCTGGGTGAACGTATGTGGCCAATATTGCGTTGTGGTCAGCATATCCAGATTCTCCTCCTGTATTATCTTTCTTTTTATTCAATTCTAATAACATAGCTATTTTTATTTAAAAACCTTGGTTTCTAATTTCTAAAACCTTAACCTTAACCTCTATGGACTGAAAACCTAATTAGTCAAGTCAAAGCCTTTTTTTGAATAAATTGCTGAAACCTCCCTTGTTGAAACTTCCCCTAAGTTTTTTTGACATAGTTGCAAGTAAACCTTTTCTTATAAAATATTCTAAAAAGAACTATGAAAATTAAATGTCCAAAATACTCATGCACTTCTAGGAAAAATGTCTGTTTTCTAAATTTTCTCTTCATATGAATCACTACCCCAAACCCTTCCAATCTCTTTTCTAAAATTGATTTATTTTCCAAATTTTTATATCAATCACTCAAAGGTAGGGCAGTAATTGGATTGGATTCAACAAAATCTGATATGAAATCTGATTGAATTTGAAGACCTCATATTCGAATTCTAATCCTAATAGACTCATATTGCATTCAGATTTAATTTGACTCCGTTTTAATTTTTAAAATACCCAAAAATAAAAAAATTAATTACTTTTCAACTTTTTTATATAATAAATTAATATAAATATAACATACTAAATTTATTATATACATAAATTCATATATAATATAATATATAAAATATTTTATAATTTTAAATACAATAATATAAAATTTATATATTAAAATCAACAAATATGATAATATAATTGGATTCAAATTTTAATTGGATAAGATGGGGTCAAATATGAATCTAATCTGATTATTAATCAAATGTAGATTGTATAAAATACATCATCCAAATCTGAGATAGTCAGATCAGATATCATATTGAGCTTGGATTTTTGGGTATTATTGACAGGTTTACACAAAGGTATAGTCGTAACTTTAAATTCTCTTTGTTTTTGTTGTTCTTAAAGTTGCTTTGGTTTTTTAATAAAAATCAACCTCAATAGTAACTTTCTGGGTATTTTGGACATTTTCATGTCTATTTTTAGAAGATTCTACCATAGGGGGTCTACTTTCAACAAGTTTAGGGGAGATGATTGCAAATACTAAAATTCAAAAGAGGTTTCAGCAATGGTCAAAGACTTTTGGGGAGGTTTCAGAAATTTACCCTTTTTCCTAAAAGAGTTCGAAAGTCATTTATAACTAACAAATTAATGGTAGGAGATGTACCATTTAACTTAACTTTGGTTGCACTTAAACTATACAACAGTCTCTTTCAAAAAAAAAAAAAATGAAAAAATACGAACGGATCCAATACAAATTTCTGAATTTCATACAGAGCTATAAACATTCAAAATGTCAAAAACCCCCACTTTATACACCAACCCCGCCCGTGAATTAGATCAACTGAACCGTCATTCTCCCAAAAAACTCTGTGATGGTCGATTTAAAGTTTCACCCGAAAATGAAAATGTTTCCTACTCCCGCTCATACTCTCTCAGTTCACACCAACCCATCTTCTGTAGTCCCCATTACTCTCCACTACCACCATCCCTTTTGACTTTCATATTTATAATACCTCCATCCATCCATCCCTCTCTCTTCTCTTTTCTTCTGCTCTCAAAGAAGCAAAGTAAAAACAAAGAAATTGAAACAGAGAAGGCTGCAAAGTAAAAACAAGAGCAAATGGTAAACTAAAAACACAGACATGTGGCAGACTCAAAGGTCTCATCTTTTCCTTCCTCTACTTCTTCTGTTTCTCTTCTCCCTCTCATTGAAGCCCTCTGCATCAACAACAACTGAAGCCCAAGCTCTGGTCAAGTGGAATAATAGTTTAACTTTCTTTGGTGCTCTCAGTTTTTGTTCCCTCACCAATATCAGATGCTTCTGCAATTGGAACGGCATCGTCTGAAACAAAGCCGGAAGCATCACAGAGATAAACCTCCCGAGCTCCAATCTCAATGGGACACTCAGACCAACTCAATTTCACGTCGTTATCCAATCTCACCGACTTTGATCTCAATGACAACTCTATCGATGGAACACTTCCCTTTTATGTTTTTGTATTGAAAAAAATAAACTCAACAAAACAGGTCGAACATGTGAGAGAAGAGATTGGATGAGAGGGACAGGGAGTACCTCTAATGTGTCTGCCAAAATAGTTGTCGACGCTAGCGGTGGCAATTGAGCAGGTTGGATTGGGTTTGGTTTGGGTTGAGTTTCAATCTAATCCATATAATCCACCAACCCATTAATCACCCAGTTATATAAAATTAAATGGATTGGATTTAACCCAAACCCGTTTTAACCCAATCCAATCCGCCCAAACCTATTAATCTTATATTTATGTACTTAAGACAAAAAACTAATTCCTTATTAACAAATAAGTTGGTCATACCTTGGTGGTAATAGTAGTTGCTATTTACATAACTGGTGAAGGTTCAAATCACATTACATGCATGCTATTTTTACACAAGCAATGAAGCCATTTGACTATGTTCGGGTTTCGGATTTGACCGGACCACTTAGGTTCAAACCGGTTAGACCAACTTGAACTATCTAATTGGATTGTCTTCGAGCTAATCACATCAAGAGTGGTTGAACCATTTAGATTCCATTGGTCCGGTTGGACTAGACTAGACCGATTCAGTTAATGACGGATTGACTTGGACCGACCCATATCAGGTTTGTGCACGGGTTTGGGACCGGACTGCCTGGGCTGAGGGCTCAAGAGAAGTAAATCGGACTGGTCCAAATTTGGGTCGGGTTGTATAGATACAAGACAAACCAAATGATCCAAACTGGGCAAAGCAAGCACATGAAGTTAGGGTCTGGAGCGACCCAGATTGGCATGCCCTGGGTCAGGTCAGGTTCGGATTGGGCTGACCGACCCAAGCGAACTGAACCGAGGTGTTCGGATCTATTCATATTTAGACCAAGTTGAGCTGGTCCGAACTCCGGTCAAGTTCATTTGTATTTATGTATATTTGGGTGAAGTGTGTTGAACTGAGACAAAACTAATTTTAGTCAATAATTAATAGAAAATTAATGCATTAATTAAAAATTATTTCATTCAAATAAAGAAAATAAAAAAAAGGCTAAGAAATTAATACTTATAACTTTATGGTTAACCCAATGGTTATCCACAACCCAACCCAACCCAACCCATTTAAATTGACCCAATGGGTGATCAATCCAGCCAAGTTGGGTGGGTTCAGCAGGTTGGGTAAAAAATTTCCACCCCTAGTCGACGTCGTATTTCTTGCCAAGCTCAGATGGAGGAGGAGGTGTATGGGTCAAGGTTACATAGGTCAGGTTGAGAGACTAAGAGTACGAGTGGGAATAGGAAACATTTTCATTTTTGGGTAAAATTTAGAGCTAACAACCATCCCTTTAGCTCCATAGAGGCTAAGGGGGGAATGCGTATGAGAGGATACACAGTAAAATTCCATTGTGTGGGACGTTTTTGATGTGCAAGGCCATGGGGCGCAGATTCGAACTCCATGTTAACTTCTATGACCACATTAGGGAGCATTGATACAGATCATCAGTGAATTCCAATGTTTGGTACATATGGTGCTCACATACTGATCAGGTCATGGCCGAGCTGGTCCTGCGAGACATGTGGCCGCCCAACTATCGCCCTGCCATATCTTCCTAACTCGTCCACGCCGGCACATCTCGGCCACGTTGGCATAGGCCGACCACGTTGGGCTAGCTCAACCACGTCGGCGTGGCACAACTGAGCTACTCTATCCCGAATACCTCATCGACTAACCTTATCCCGACAACCCCGGAAGCCCAATCTGAATAGGACACGAATCTTTGGCTATAAAAAGGTACTACATGCTCAAGGTAAGGGATCCAACTTTGAGACCTACACAGCTACTTAGCTCGGACCGGCATCCTTATATCTCGGCCCGACCATCCTACCACCACCTATTGACTTGAGTGTCGGAGTTCTTACTTGGGGATAACTCCTCGGGTCTCTGAATTCTGTTTCCTTGATCACAGATCTTGAAGCACGGCCTCGTCCTTGTAGCTTGGCCCTGCCCTGCCAACAAGGACWATTTGATCTCCTTCCTCGGTTCGTGCACTACCTCGGATTGAGCAGCATTAGATTGGCACCGTCTGTGGGAAACGCACAAAAAGCCTTTCCCTAAAATCTCATTCCTCATTGCGCAATTCAACGACTCGAGCACTTCGACATCCAATAGATCCCTCGGGCTGAGGATGCTCGAGTTGATGCCCTTTCAAAGCTCGCCAGCTCGTCACAGTTTGACCTTAACTAACCGTCCGGCTAGACACGCTGGCCCAACCGAGCATCGCACAATTAACCATCCTCATCCTTCTAGTTCAACATGGCTCATCTTGGATGGACCCCATAATCGAGTATCTTCGAGATGGCACCTCCCCAGAAGATCGGGCAGAAGCAAGAAGACTCCAACACAGAGCAACTAGGTATTGCCTGATACAAGGTCAACTCTATTGCCGCTCCCACACGCTTCCCTACTTGAGGTGCCTCCCCCTAGCCGAGGCAGACTACGTCCTTAGGGAAATACATGAGGGCATTTGCAGAGATCACCCCGGTGCTTGCACACTAGCCCATAAGGTGCTCCGACAGGGGTATTTCTGTCCGACGATGAAGTAGGATGCCACCCAACTAGTCCGGAGGTGCGATAGTTGCCAACGTCACTCTAATCTACATCACCAGGCTGCGGCCCCTTTGAGACTAATCGCCAACCCATGGCCATTTGACCAATGGGGAATGGACATCCTCGGCCCCTTCCACCGCAGTTGCGTAGAAGTTCTTTCTTGTAGCAGTGGATTACTTCACGAACTGGGTAGAAGCCGAAGCCCTGGCGTGCATCACTGCCCACAATGCCCGGAACTTCCTTTGGCAGGGAATCATCTGCCACTTCGATATCCTGTGCATGCTCATCACAGACAATGGAACCCAGTTCACCGACAAGAAGTTCGAGGCCCTATGTGCCGACCTAAGGATCGATCACCGGACTACCATGGTACACCAACCTCAGAGCAATGAGCAGACCGAGGTAACCAACTGCATTCTACTACATGGCCTAAAAACACGCCTGGATCAGGCCAAGGGAAGATGGGTTGAAGAGCTGCTGAGCATTCTCTAGGCTTACAAGACGACCCCGCAAACTGCCACTAGAGATACCCCTTTCACTTTGGCCTACGGGGCCAAAGCCATTATCCTTGTGGAGATAGGTTCCCCGACCCTTTGGACCAAGCTCTTTAACGAGGGACAGAATGACGAAGATCTATGTGCAGAGTTGGACCTAGTAGAAGAAGCTCAGGACCGAGCACATGTGAAGATGGTTGCACAACAGCAGAAGATGGCATGGAATTACGAATCTAAGTTAAGAACACACGAATTCAAGATATGCAACTTCGTTCTATGCAAAGTCATTGTACCCACGCTAGGAGAAGGGAAGCTCGTACCAAACCGGGAAGGACTGTATAGGGTCACCAGAGTCCTCGGACTGAGCACTCATAGACTTGAAGACTTCAAAGGTCAAGCAATTCTGAGGAGTTGGAACTCGAGAAACCTCAGGATGTACTACTAGTAGACCCACAAGCAATGAAAGTCTTCTTTTAAGCTACTTCTTCGACCCAGAGGCGCGCCTACGGCAACCACGCACACTACACACATGCTAAGTCACCCTACCAATTGAGCTGACTCTACCGATCCCCAAAATGGCTGAGCCCATTACTCCCAGCTCGGCAACACATTGCCAAGCAAGCTACCCGACTCAGTTGCCAACGACTAAGCCTAAACGTGGAAGAAGAACGCCTCCTCCCACCAAGGCCTGAGGGCAGTCGAGGAACTTCGCACTATCGCCGGCTTAACGACTGAGCTAGCTGAGAAATGACTAGCCCTAGAAGGGCCCAAAAGGCTCATGAGACTAGAAACTGAGCGTCCCATGTGTGAGAGCTTGGAGACTAAAAGATCTCAGACAATGACACCTCGATCAGCACAGGATTGGGGACGCCAAGGCATAGCCCGGCCGGGCTACACCTCGGCCAACGACAACCTCGATCAGCACAAGACTGGAGACGCCAAGGCATAGCCCGACTGGCTACCCGTTGGCCCGTGGTAACCTTGCTCAACGCAAGACAGGGGACGTCGGGCCTCAGCAGGGCCGGTCATACCTCGGCCAACCATGCCTCGGTTGACTATACCTCGGTTAACAAACTAGAACCGCGAAGTACAAAGAGGATGCCCGAGGCATAGCCCGGCTCAGCCCACACAGTAGCCCATCCGGCCGCACCTAGGCCAGTGATAGAAAAATGATACAAGTAATAAGAGGCCACGGCATAGCTCGGCTCAACATGCGTAATAGCCCAACTGGGCATTCTTCGACTAAAAAAAATGCACATGCACAAGTATAGCAACAACAACAAGAGATATATATAGTCAACATGAAGAAGAGGTGATATTCAACTTAAGACAGTCTATTACAATTGTTTAAGGCTCAATATACCAATCCAACCAAAAAAAACACCAAAACAACAAGAATATTGAACATATGAGGCCGCCGATTAGTCCTCGGAAGCAGAATCAATAGTGTCAACAGTAGCTTTGGCCTCATACTCAGCAACCTCGGCAGAGCCTTGCGGAGAATTTTGATCAAAAGCGTCCTAGCCCTACGACTCATTGGCCAACTCCGGGTGACAATGAAGGATCCTTCGTCGGAAAAGGTTGAACCCAGTCGCAAAGGAGGCCTTGACATACTCATCCATGTGCAGTTGCTTCTCCTCCGACGCCTTGTAATCGTTGATGGCTTTCTCGGCGGCCTCTTGCCTTAGCCTGTCCCGCTCAGCCTTGAGCTCAGCTTTTTGTGCCTTCAGCTCGGCCACTTCCCCCTCTAGCATGACCGACCGCTCCCTAGCAGCCTGGAGTTCGGCCAACTGGGCCTTCTGCCACAGATACTCAGAGTGTTCCCGCTCATACGATTATCGAACATCCCGGAGACAATCAACTAGAGCAACCGCCACGCAAGCATTCTACAAACAAATATGATTAGTACACCGAAAAGGAGAGCAACACACAAGGAATAAAAGGAAGAGGATGTACCTGGGCAGTAGACCGAAGTAGGGCACACTCCAACCAACCCCAACCGATTCTTGAGCTATGGACATGGTCATGATTCCCTCCAGTAACTACTTGGGAACCCCGGGTGTCTCTAGATTGTCGTCCATGCGAACCGACCACCTCAGCATGTGCAGACCCGAATTGCTTCTTGCCTCTTTTCACCAGCGTACCAGTAGGACGGCAGACCCCTTCGGGGTCAACCACAACAATGTCATCCTCCTTGAACTCTCATTGTTGAACCCTTCTTAGCCGATGAGCCACCCTATCTTCGGATCGTGGCTGCTCATCTGCCTCGAGATGAGCCTCCGGTTGCACACCGACTCATTCCTGCCTTTGTCGGAGCGCCTTCATTCGATGAACATTTTCTTCCTCGCTGGCCATGCTCGCACTTGCAACATAGGAGGCCTAAGATAAGTACAAAGCAAGCAAGATAAAGTCAGATCGACAAATAGAAGTAAAAGGAAACAAACCGGCCACCCTTTCCATCAACCTGGTGAGCATCAACATCTCCGAGCATGTGTAGTGTACATGATAACGTCGATTTCATGGATCATGCTTAGGGCCAACCTCTCCTCCCAAGTAAGTGCCAACCATTGGGGTTGCAGTAGAGGCGTCCTCAGCCCCCGCAGCTCGGCAGGAAGAGGGAGACCCCTGGGGATTCGCACAAAGAAAAATGACTCCTTCCAGTGCTTTATAGAAGAAGGGGCTTCAACCAATGACCGAATGTTCTGCCGGGTGGAGAAGTAGTAGTACCCCTGCTGGTGGTGTTTTAGCTGGAGTATAAAGCTCACCATCCCTAGGGTCAGATCAATATCGTGGACTGCACAATAGGACATGAGGCCGAGCAAAAATCTAAAGGAGTTTGGCATCAGTTACACCGGCAACACCCTGTACCAATTTAGCACATTGGCGAACCCCTCGATCAACAGGAACCTTAGCCCAGCCTCCAAGTTGTGCTCATAAACACACAACTCACTGGGATGAGCATCAGTAGCCATCTCCCTGGGCAGCGGACACCTCATATGGTATTCTACGAGAATGGCATACGTAGCTCGGATCCGAGCCATATCCTTGAGCGTCAAGATGTCGGGCGTGGTACCAAACCGATGACCTGCCCGAAGAGGAAGCTCTTTCTCCATCCCAGAGGGACCAACTTCAGCTTACTCAATTTCGACAGCCACAAAGTTTCTTAGCTCAGGTTTGTAGGCCGAGCCGCAAGAAGAGCTGGAACTAGAACTACTAGAGGACTTAGATGAGGAAGAGGACCGACGAGATGAAGAGTACATACTAGGAAATTTGCGGAGCCGAAGAACAAAAGCTACCGACCTATCTACCGAGTTGTCTACTGAGCTGTCTACCGAGCTATGTGACCAACGAATCTGCTGAGCAGTGGATGCCAAACTCTTGCAAGCGATACTGAGGATGGAAAGGGGGGACCACTTTTCCCTTTTATAGTCATCAGGGGCACGAATCGAGGAGAGATCAATGGTACAGATGAAGCACCCCTAACAACGCCTTGGAAGGCCAACCAACAGAACAAATAACGTACATGGGGAAGCCTCGGAAACCGAAGCGATACCCTTGGCAGGAAATAGTTGTGTCAGTTCAACTACTGCACCGGTCCAACCTTCGATGTAGAGACCCACCGTACTGGTCCAGCCTTCAACACAAATCCTCAGCTAGGCCGCGCAATGGTCTAACCAAGCATTTCCCCTCCTCGATAGTAGAACTAGGGGAGTGGTTCGAGAACCAAAATTTCAATTCTTATTTAAGTTCTACAGCCAAGGATTGGAGGACTCCTCGGCAACGACCAACACGACACGAATGATACGCATACTCGGAAGTTCATTAGCCGGGCAATGAACCTTGGAGACTTCATTCCTCGACTGAGGAACTAGGGGAGTGGTGATTGGGTCATGGCCGAGTTGGTCCTATGAGACACGTGGTTGCCCAACTGTCGCCCTGCCACATCTTCCTAACTCGGCCATGTCGGCATAGCCTGTCCGAGCTACGCTATTATGGTGGCCCCCCCATCTTCTCCTTTCAGCCACATCAACTACACGTCACGTGGATGAGCACAACCACGAATAAAGAGGAATAAGGAAGATGACTCCGCTGGGGAATGGGACTCTATCCCGAATACCTCGGTGGCTAACCTCATCTCGACAACCTCAGAAGCCCAATCCGACCAGGACACAGAACTTTGGCTATAAAAAGGTACTCCATGCTCAAGGTAAGGGATCCAACTTCTGAGACCTACATACCTACTTAGCTTGAACCGGCATCCTTATAGCTTGGCTCGACCATCCTACCACCACCTACTGACTTGAGAGTCAGAGTTCTTACCTGGGGATAACTCCTCGGGTCTCTGACTTCTGTTTCCTTGATCACAAATCTTGAAGCGCAACCTCGTCCTTGTAGCTCGGCCCCGCCCTGCCAACAAGGACTATCTGATCGCCTTCCTCGGTTCATACACTACCTCGGATTGAGTAGCATCACATACCAATGTTTCAGCATGTTCACTTGTAGTTAACTGGTTTTGTAGCCTTGCATTTGATACATAGTGGTGCAAGCAACATATCTAGACTTGTTTGGAAGGGTTGAGCTGAAGATTCAGCTAAGTTGGTTCAATTGTACTGAAGTGCTCCAGATAGATTATTCAAGAAGGCTGAAGTAGATGGTCCTTCAAATGACCAATTGATAGGCCAGTTTGGGCTGTCTAGATTTTTCACCAAACATAGTTTATAGGTTGTTTGTGGAGGGTTGGTGTTAAAAAGCTAGAAACCCATGCACTTCAGCTCGCCCATAAAATAGATAGCTAATACTTAAACCTTCAATGACCGAGATGAATGGTTGAAATAAATGTTTAGAAAACCAGACCAGGGGGAGAACCGTTTTCCCCTCTAGGTTGAGCGTTATGAGTTTGACCGCCTAGGTTAAATTCTAATCTTTTACTTACTACTGTAAGTTGGATAAATATAGTTATTGGGAATGGGTCATTTCTATTAGACTTTTCAATACCATTCATGGATTGCAAGGATATATTGATGGACAAGTCAAGGAGACCAAAGTAGAAGAACCAGGTTATAGGACCCAGTGTAGAGAGAATGCTGCCATAATGTCATGGTTGTTGTTATCTATGCAACCTAGAATAGGAAGGACTTTTCAAAATGACTCTATATCTCACAAGATATGGGAGAAGTTATACAACACCTATGGTCAATGAAAGAATAATGCAAGAGTTTTCAGGCTGATCCAAGACATTGGGAATTTGGTTCAAAGAGATATGGCCGTGGAAACTTACTTTTCTATGCTTAAGGGCTTATGGGAAGAACTTGGCTATCACTTAGTTCTTGAATGGGACAACACCAAAGACAAGGAAATACATAATAAACATATTGAAGAAGGAAGGATTTTCAAGTTTCTTACTGGCCTTAATATGAGAACATTAGGGGACAAATCTTGGGAAGAGATGAGCTTCCAGATTTGCATTATGTTTACTATCTCATTAGGAATGAAGAACTAAGGAGGAAAGAGATGGGACTCAAGATTTCTCTTTAGCCAGGTGAGCAATCTACTCTCATTTTCTCTACATCTAAGGCAAGAAAAGGGATTAATAAGAAGAACTTGAGGTGTTCATATTGTGGAGGTGAGAGGCATACTAAAGAAACTTATTGGACTCTTCATCCATACTTGAAACTGGCAATTCTAAGGAAAGATAAACAAAGCCCTCAAAGGGTCCAAACACATCTGGGCATGTTGCTACCTCCAATGTTGTAGAAAGTATACCAAAAGATATCCACTCAAGTTCTTCACACTCGAGATAGACCACTACTCCTATGGAGGATTTTTTGAGTTTACAACTGAAAGGGTAGATTTTCTCAATTGAGCAATGGCTCGATTGAAACGACGCTTTGTCGCTTCCTCATTTTCAAAAATCGGTACTACCTTTGCTCTTAGTGCTATCCAATTATCATCCTATGGCACTTTATTCATTGACTTGGGAAGAGTTTGCTTCTTAAGTTAGCCTTACATATTCGAAAGTTTGATACTAATTTGTTCTCTGTCTCAAAATTAACCAAAACATTGGATTGCATTATGACAACATGGGATAGTTGCAGTGACAACATAATCTTTGGCATGCAAGAGTAGGTCATTTGTTTTTTCCTTTGTTAAAATTTTTGTTACCAGATTTATTTAAGGGTGTATCTATTGAGAGTCATTTTTGTGATGTTTGTTAGTTGCCCAAACATTGTAAGACACATTATCCTAGTTCTAATTGTAATGCTATTGCACCTTTTGATTTAATTCATTTTGTTGTGTGGGGTCCTTCACCTATTTTATCTATGGATGGCTATTTCTATTTCATTAGCTTTATTGGTAATTTTTCATGATGTCCTAGACTTATCTCAGTAGAGAATGTCATGAAGTCCCTAGAATCACTTTGATTCTTTGCAAAATGATTGAAATTCAATTTGGAAAGAATGTTAAGCAATTCTGGTCTAATAATGTAGATGAATACTTCAAGACTTTGCTTAACCTATTATGTAAAGATGAATGAACATTACATCAATCCCCAACTCCACAACAAAATGGTGTGGCAAAGAGAGAGAATTAGCACCACCTTAAAACTGTTTGAGTTCTTTTATTTTAGCCCAAATACCTAAGTATTAGTCACATGTTGTATTAACAACATCATATCTAATTAGTTAATAGGATGCCATCCAGGGTACTTGGGATGAAACTCTTATCTATATTCTGTCCTAATGATTTTGTGTTCTCCTTATGTCCAAAGGTCTTTGGTTATGTTTGTTGCATATATGTTAAGGATCCTAGGAGGATGAAATTGGACCCGATGGCTATTTGTAGGGTATTTCTTGAGCTATTCACCCATAGAAAAGGAACACAAGTGCTTTGATCCGCATTCAGGAAGGAAATTCATCACTAAGGATGTCACATTCTATGAGTCACAGCCATTTTCTAAACCACCTCGAAATTATCTTCATGGGGAGACTAGTCAAATAAAGAGAATATCTTAGTGGTTGGTCTTTTTCCTCTTTCATCTTCTCCTCCTATCAGCCCTTAGTCTTATATTAGTACACCTATTTCACCCCTTGTTGTTTCTTCATATTCAAGTAATTTACCTTTTGAGATTCTTGTTGCTACTACACCTATCATGCAAGATGAAGTACATGGAAAATAATTGTGTTTATTTAAGGACGAGAATATGATATCCTACAATTTCCAACTACAACCAATTGAATGTCTCTAAAGCTAATCAAGGTACAATTCTTCTTACCTTTCCTTCTAAGTTTGATATGAATCTTCCTAACACATCAAGAAAGCCTATTCATTGATGTACCTCCATTCTATTAACATGTTTGTTTCCTATTCACACTTTTCTCCTACCTATCATTCCTTTGTTTTTGCTTTATCTTTGGTGTCTACTCCTAGATACTTTAAGGCAATGACGGACCCTAAATGGAGGAAAGCAATGAATGAGGAAATGAAAGCCTTATGAAAAGCAAATATACGAGACTAAGTGGATCTACCAAATGGGAAGAACACCATTGGGTGCAAGTGAGTGTACATTATAAAACACAAAGTTGATGGTTCTATAGAAAAAAATAAAGCTAGATTGGTAGCAAATGAGTTTACATAGGAGCATTTTGACTATAAGGAAACCTTGGCTTTAGCTGCAAAGCTTAATATTATATGGGTGTTGCTATCTCTAATAGCTAATTAGTCTTGGGAGTTGCATCAGCTAGATGTTAAGAATACTTTCTTGAATGGGGACTGATGAGGGTAATTTTTTTCTCCAAATTACATCACGACATGTAGCATGTCTGAATAGTTAGATGACATCTCAGCATTGAGTAAGTTGATTACCATGGCAGAATGGCTAGCAGTAGCTCGACCAGGGCCGACCTGTAATACCTCGGCCTTGCCGGTCTAAGACCTCGGCGTGAGGAGAGACCTCCTCGAGCATTTTCTGAGTTCACTAAGGTCCAAGTAGAGACCTACGAAATATCTTCGTCGACCTCTTCCTTAAGCAAGTTACTATTTCTGACTTCTCTGAGGTAACAACGCTCAACCACAAGGCCTGCCTACCCGCAATGTTTGCATCAGATTTGATCAAGTGGTCCTTAGCCCTGTGTGTGGATCGCGTAATTGACTGAAAGATCCTCTTCGAACTTAGTGGGAAAGGTTCCCTAGGAATCTTAGACTCGTTTGGTTCCTTACACCTATATAAAGGCATCACTTCCTTGAGAAAATATATGCGTAGTTTAGCTTTTGTAGTTCTCTAAATCTCTCAAAAATCTCTAATTCGCTGACTTAAGCATCGGAGTGCCCACCCCGGGTAGAGCAACCTAGGCACTCTAATACTATCTCTATATAGGTCATCCTAGTAAACTATACAACCTGTTGTTATTTAGCTCGACATTATTCAGCTCGGCATCCAAGTCACCTTCTAGCTTGACATTATTCAACTCACCATTTGAGTCACCTTCCAACAAGGAATTGTCCAGCTCGACATCTGAATCACCTTCTAGCAGGGAGCTGTCAGATCACACATCATCAGGGACCTACAAGAGGAAGTTTATATGGATCCTCCTCTAGGGTCTAACACAAAAGGAAATGTGTGTAGATTTAAAAGTGCCTTACATAGACTTAAGTAATCACCCATGGCATGGTTCCAGAGGTTAACTAGAGCAACGAAAACTACGGGGTACATGCAAGGCAGTGTAAATCATACATTTTGTTCTATAAAAGGACAAGAGGTTTAATAGTATTAATTATGTATGTTAATGATATGGTAGTTAAGATAAAATCCTACCATTGTATATTTTGCAGGCAAAAACAAATCCAACATTCAATAAACTATTGGTTCTCTCTTTTTCTCCCCAAATTTATTGAATAAGCTAGATTACAACAACTCTAGAAAATTTAAAAAAAAAATAAAAGAAGTGGTAGAAACATATGAAAACTTGAATTGAGATTGGCAAATAAATTCATTAATCAACATTCTCCATGATATTTTCGGGAGTGAACTTGGTGCAATTGTACTTATTAGTAGCCACTCTACTCTTGTCCTTGTGATCAAGGACAAATTAACACAGGGTTGGTTTCAGTTTCAATTTCAGGTAACCCGACCAGGTCGAATCGGTTGGAAAAATCTCAATAAACCGACCCAACCCGACCTGTAAACAACCCTAATAGTGGTGGTTAAAATTGAACACTGCTAGCAAGATGTATGTAACAACACTAACATAACCGTCGCTATATCATATGCCACTATATTATACCTATAGCGCTTTGTCATAACCGTCACAAAAAATGAAATCTATATTGGTGGTTTTATATTTATGCCACTATGAAATCTGCCGCTATAGTCCAATATTGCTGCACTGAATTCCGCTGGAAACCCTACATTTTCTCTTGAAAGAAGGGTAAATGTGTGCACAAAGATGCCCACCTAATATTTCATCCTTTTATCTTTCATTCAACATTTACTTTAATCTCTATAGTGGCATTTAAAATCAAACGCTATTAGCAAGATGCATGTAGTGGCACTAACATAACTGTTGCTATATCATAGATCACTATATTTTGGGAGAATGACCAATCAGCCCATATTAGAATTTTATAGCCCCAAAGTATAGGGGGAATGCATCCTGACCGTGAATTGATGCCAAATTCACAGGAAGGATGTGATTTATAGGGGGGAAAGGGCTAGTAATAAAGGGGGACTGGAATTTAGAATTCTGCATCGGATGTATCTGTACTTCTCCGTTATATTTATGCCATGATGAAATCTGCCGCTATATTCTAATATTGTTGTTGTAGTGTTCCGCTGCTATTCGAGCCAAACCTTGTCCCATTTACAACCACCTTGATAACTCTTGGGAACTTGACCACCTAAAACCTTATTGCTTCTAGATTATACTGAGAAATATTAGATGAACTAACATCAATTATCCCACCTACCTGCTAAGCTCCAAGCATGCAATGATATCACAAATAAGTGAATTCATCATTTCTTGTAACGACCAATGTTTTAAAAACTGATTTGAAGGCTGAACTGTTTTTGTCTTTGGGTCGTCAGTCATCAGTTTGACTAGTCAGGTTGAACGGTTCAGACCATGCCACATCAAGGCATATATGTGTTATGTATATATATATATATATATATATGTATATGTGTGTGTATAAATATATATTTTAGATATGTTATATGTATTATTTTATATCTAATTTATATTTTTTAATTCAGTTTTTAATTTTTTTATTTATAAAAATATTAAAAATTGTAATTTGAGGCCAAAAAGGGTTCTCTTTTTTTGCGAAAATAGCGGGGCAAGACACCTATGGTTCCTTGGGATGCATAGATTTTGAAAAGTTACCCAAAATCAAGGGAAAATTTCAGTTTAGTACTCTAAACTTTGGGGGTAGTGTCAAGTTAATACCCAAACTTTAAAATGTGATTGTTCATTGTCTTCTTCCTTGAAACTGAAATAGAAGAGAACTTAATTTAATATGTGTAGGCATGGGCAGCCAACACTTTACAAGATGTAGCATTCAAGACATTCTTTGTGAGACCCTTCTCCCGTGCTGCTATCTTAACCTTCTCTCCTGTTCTCTTTACATTGTCATTTGTATGATAAACTACACCAACAGATTGGATGGTTGATCCATGAGCACCCACAACGCCAACAGAGGTTCCAGGGAATGGGCTTCACTGGAAAGACATGTTTGGATACTCAAACCTAAACCCAGAATAAAAGCCATGAACAACAATTTCTGTGAAAAATATGGTATTGGTTGGGAGATATGTTATTGCTATTGAACCCATGTTTCCCAAGCACAAATTCTGGAAAAATGACCAAGAATAGAAATGGATAGAACCACCTACGAGGGCTTTCCTTGTTTCTACGGCCACAAAAGTTTTCCGAAAGTTCTTACAGGAAAGTCTAATGACCAAGAGAAAGGCATGAAGTACAAACAGTCCAGAAAGTTTCAGAGTTGGGTTGGTTATGATTTATGAACCGCGCTCTTGGAACAGTTGCTTGAGCCATTACTTACGGGGTTCTTAACTGTGGGGGTGTTTGTCTGGATTACATTTGCTGAGGACACTTCTTATTAGATCATAAGAAGATCTACAACCACACAAGTTGCTGAAAGAAAATGTCTCAAGAGAACTTTAACATGAGTGCATGAGCACCATATATAATAACAATTTCTATAAACAGGGAGATAGCTAATGGACTCAGAAGGGATGCATTTTACATTTGGTAATAATTGGTCTATAACATGCCACAAAGGRTTAAAGATTACTGAGAAAGTATTTACACCAAAGACTCAATAGTTGAGATGGTCAATCAGCATCCCTCCATAAATGTAGATAGGCACGGGATTAAACTGTGTGACTGCAACTCACCATTCTAAGGCCAATGACCACATGGGGCCCTTCTCTGTCTGCACCCCTTATTCCCCTCGTAATACATAGTGTTTGTAATGATCTGAGCATCTCCTTGAAATCATATATGGTTATGTTGCATTTCTTTTGTTTATCATTTAAGCGTATCTGTACTACCTACAAAAGAGTGAATGTTCTTTCATTCTGGATTTTCATTGGGCATTTTCTATCCCTCCTTTCTAAACATACAATGGGCATAAAGAGGGCATATATTTTTTTTATTATCATTTTAGAAACTGTCTTCTTGTAACTGTCTAGAAACTGTTTACTTATAACTATCCAGAAATTGCCCACTTGTAACTGACCAAAAACTATCAATGAATTATAAATAGTTTTGTCTTAGAGATACTGCAACGTGCAAATGCATGTACATGTTCGCTAGTAAAACATAAAAGTACTACAACTGAAAATGATTTTATAATAAAAATCTTCAATAAAATTTAGAGGTAAAAGATTATTGAAATTCTAGAATTGTTTCATCTATAATGGAAAAAAAGAGATGAAAAAAATTTCTAATGTAGAAAGGCACTTGAAAAATCAAATCAGAGGTATCCGGCCTGGTCTTGAAAAACTTCTCAAGGTTAAGAGAAAGTTTGTTTAGGGTGGGGACTATTACGAAGGTGAAGAAGGTTGTGAAGATAAGGAAAGAGATTCGCCCTCAAATCACTGGAAGAGATAAAAGTAGTTAAGTAAAGATCTTGATTGAAGAGTAAGTAGTGTAGTATTTTACTGTCTTTGTTTGTTTTTTGGAGTTTGGTGGCGTTTTGATGCTTTGGCTTTAGGTGGGTGCTGTGGCTTGTGTTGAGTCTATTGTTTTGAAAGGTTTTTGTTGTTCCAGTTTGGTTTGTTTGGGGTTGGATGGAGTTTGTTTGGATGGCGTTTTGGCTTTCAAGTGGTTGAAGTTTGGAGTATGTTGGAGAATGTTTGTTGTCTTTCTTCTCTCGGGTGATTTTTGGTCACCTCTGTTGTAATTTATTTCTTTTTTTTTAATAAAATTTTTAGTTTATCTTCAAAAGAATTCTAAATTGTATCTTTTGAATGTACGATAGATTTGATAAAAGATGTCCGGGTGAAAGCAATTATTCTTGGGCCACAAACATCTGAATCTGAAGAGACAGATTTCCTGGTCGGCATGGGAAACGAAGCTCGAATACCAATCTTTTCCGTCTCTCCGTTCAGCTTAAGCCTTTCTCCCCGCCAATTCCCTTACTTTGTGCGAATTGCTCAGATTGATTTGTCCCAGGTCAAAGCAAATATTGCTGCCATCGTCCAAGCATATCGATTGAGAGAAGTGTCCATCATCCATGATGACAGTGAAAGTGCAGCTGAAGCGATACTACATATTTCTGATACGCTTGCAGATATGGGTGTTCAAGTACTATGCCAAAGAATTGTCTTACCCTATGGTGCAGAAACTAAAGTAATTAAAGATACTTTGCACGAGCTAAGAGGAACTAGCACAAGAAGCTTCATCGTCCATCTATCTATTTCTCTTTCTTCTTCCTTCTTCACACAAGTCAAGAAGGCGGGGATGATGAAATTTGGGTACCTGTGGATTGCTACGGATTCCTGTATCTTCCATTCCACTGAAAGCGTTTTGGGTGCAAAGGCTCAGCTGCCACAGTCTCAAGCCTTTGGTTTGTTTGAAGATCGCTGGAGAAAACAAATTCAAGAGGAACATCTGGACAAGGAAAATATGGAACACCACGTTTATGCATTACTCTGGGCATATGATACAGTATTCTTCATTGCAACTGCCGTTGAAAAAGTTGCAGCCGGAAAGGCTGATTCGTTCAAATCTCTAGTGCCGTCCAAACTTCGGAGAGTTGATACGACAGAAGGGAGAACTCACAGAGTTGAGTATTCGACCCCAAGGACCGGTCCTTCACGTCGTTTGATGAGCTCAGAAGATACAGACGTAAAATGCCCGAATGGATTTACAGCTAATTCTAATGATAGAATATTAACTATTGGTATCCCTATTCGTAGCGTGTTTGGTGAATTCGTTAATGTGACTTACGACAACGATACCCGTAAAAATACATCGACGGGTTTCTCAATAGAAGTTTTCGAATCTGCTATGCAGAACCTAAACTACTGTTACAAGTACGTCCCATTTGAAGGAGCTTATACCGATCTCGTGCGTCAAGTATCCAACCAGGTAGTACTTTTAAATTTCGTAATCCCAATTTGGATATTTGGTCTATGCATGATCCCAATGAGCTATTTCGGTTCTAACTGTTTGATTGAATGAAATGGAATCTCATTCACATTCTTATTGGAATGGTATTCTCCCATTTGAGGGAATGGCCATTCCCTCTTGTTCATTCCTATTGATTCCAATTTCCATTTCCATTCCTGTCTGAATACTATGAAAATAGATCATTTCGACTCCGATTCCGACTGTAAACCAAACCAACAAGTATCAGCGACTCCCATTTGCTCCAATGCTTTAATAACCAGAACGGCTGCTGAACAGTTCGATAAAACCTGATTCAATCCTCTGAAATCTGAATCCCAAGGTTTGGCCGGTTATATTGAACAGACAAGATTTCCAGTTCTCGTAAACTGGAAACGTTGATTTTGTTGGTCGTATCCTGTGGGTACATTCGTGTGGGAAAGAAATCAGGTATGGTTTTGGGGGATCTAACGTCTCAAAATTTTTTTCGATCCTCTCTCTCTCTCTGATATACGCACACATCAAGGTTTTTTTTTTCGCTAACCACACATCAAGTTAAACAATTGTCGTTTCTCTCTCTCTCTGACTTGCTTTTCTTATTTATTTTATTTAATTACTTATGTACTGGTCGGATGGATCAGGTTTTTAATGCGGCTGTGGGAGATATAACAATTACACAAGAGAGATTGAAAATTGTAGGGTTCACACAACCATATACTGGATTCGGAGTTGCCCTGATTGTGCCCATAGAGAACCATGGCAGAGTTTGGCTGTGGTTTTTCAAGCCTTTTAAACCACTGGTATGGTTGGTTAGCTTTATATTGTGCATCTCGAAAGGATTGTTAGTATGGCTGTTTGAGCGTAAACGTAATGCCGATTTTCAAGGCAAATGTTTGGGGAAAGTTCTCCATTATTCCTTCTCCCTAATAGTTTTTGCACAAAGTAAGTAAAAATATTTCTATTCATTTATTGGGTAGTGTTAAATTCTAAGAAAAATATTTTACAACAATGGATTCTTTTTTCTCTTTTTGATGGTTGTATTCTAGTTATAACATGCAAGAAATCTCAAAAGGAAAAGGAAAGCATTCATACTAATTAGTTAATTCACTAGCTAGTACTTTTTCTTATTTAAATTTATTAAATCATGTGTTGCTGCACTCTTTATGGGGGTATTCTACAATATAAATGTTTTTGAACTCTAATTTTATTTTCAAAGGAAAGAAATAAGTTGGTTTTGTTTTTAGAAAACAATACATGTTTATGGAACCAACAAAATATTAGTTTCTAAAACAAAAACAATATATAAATTATATGATTTTTGGAATATGATGTTGAATAATCATATGAAAACATATTTTGAAATCAGATTCAAG
The DNA here is from genome assembly GCF_000365185.1 of Nelumbo nucifera. The sequence continues at coordinate 548,732 of NW_010729237.1, read as the reverse complement.
AACATGTTTTTGGTTTCAGTTTTAAAACAAATAAAAACACACACACACACACACAACGAAGAACATGTTTTTTGTGTTTTTGTTTTAAGAAACAAGATGGTCTTGATTTGCTTTTGGAATTGGTAACAGGAAAAACAATTCATATTGTAGAACACCCCCTATGTTTACGATTGATTTTGAAATCTGTTCTAATCTGCTGCATATTTATTTTTATGTATGAAGTTAAAAGAAAATATGCAGCAAATTAGAAGGGAATTCAAAATGATGAATGCAATTGTTTCACAATTTGGTTTGGAATACAGTAAGACATGCATCACAATCATGAATGTGTTGTTTTTTGATCTGCTGACCACAATTCATTGCTAGCCACATTCATCCACCCACACCTTTGGAACATCAGTTGTACTTTACATCACTGATATTTTCAACATGCGGCTGGATGAGCATTGCCAGCAATGTGTAGTGGTCAGCAGATTTGGATGCGTTGTTTGAGGGTATCTCAATAGAAAACCTCATACAGGTTACTACAGCTGTATATTTGGGAACATCTCCCATGAATGGCAACATACAAGTACAGAAGATGTTCCTGATCAATGTGTTGATTCACATGGAAAGCAGATCCCAACACATCAATAGGCGCTGTATTACATTCTTGCCTAGGTTGTTTTTGGTTTCAGTAGATCGATCGAAGTCAAAACTATATGACAGGACTAACTTTCCATTCCATGTAATTAATCTTTTGTTTGTAAATGATTCAAGATTACATGCTTCTAATTAATGAACAAAGTTGCATTTTGTTATTATTTATTAACTTCAATATGTTATCTTTGTGATCCTCTTCATGGATCAGAAAGATGATCCTTCTAAGGTTGTTGATGTATATTTTTTATCAGAAACTAAAACTTCTAAGGTACTTCGTATATATCTTGTAGACACTTTTTTGCTGTTTTCTTTCTTTTYTTAATTTCTCTTTGTACTTTCAATGACATCCTCATAAATTTTCTTATGATATATACAGGGGAAGGCCTTACATCAAACTACTCTAGATTCATCATAAACTTGTGGATGTTCTCATTGTTTATTTTGGTGGCATGTTACAATGCAAATCTAACTTCCTTCTTAACGGTGGAGAACATTACGCCAACTGTTACAAGTATTGATACATTGCACAATGATGGAAGTTATGTTGGTTGTTATAAGGACTCCTTCGTGTGCAATCTTTTGATCAATAACGGATTCAATAAAAAAAAGCTTAAAAAGCTTTCGACACGAATCGAATATGCAAATGCTTTATCAAACAAAAGTGTTGCTGCAATTGTTGAAGAAGTCCCATACATCAATGTATTTCTAAAACTGTTTTGTAGTCAGTTCGCTATGGCTGGATCAACTATTAGAACCGGAGGATTTGGCTTTGTAAGTATATATCTTCATCTTTTTTTTTTCTAATATTTTTTTGAAATATCATTCACATATCATTTATCCATCTTTTCTAGAAATTGATATAATTAGGGTAACGTTGGAGACTTCCATGAATCTAACTATTAGCTGCATCTGATCCGATTTTTAATCGAATACCATTAACAATTCTATTTGATGATGTGGTAACCACTGATGACATGTCACCATTACTCCTAATACGCCCCCTCAAGCAAATGGGCATGGGAAGCACATGCAGCTTGTCAACTAATGATGTAAAGCATGGCGACAGTAGAGGTTTCGTGAAAATGTCAGCGAGCTGATCAACAGATGGGATATACTGAATGTAAAGTGCACAGTTGAGAGGGAGATCTCATAGAAAATGGAAATCAACTTGAATATAATGGGTGCGAGTGTGAAAATTGGGCTGAGAAGCAAGGTAGCAAGCACCTACGTTGTCACAATGAAGAGCTGGTCTAGTGTATGTTTGAGATACTGAAGAATGTGTTTGGCTTGCCGTCCAATGTTCATAAGTGGGAGTATGTAAAAACTGGCAGGCCTTGTTTACTACGAAGCTAATATCAGGCCGAGTGAGAGTGGGATACTGGAGGTCCCCAACAACACTCCGACACTGAGAGGGATCTGAGAGAGGCGAGCCATGTAGTTTTAATAGCTTGGTAGAGGCTGCAATTGGAGTTGAAAGAGGCTTGACTCTATCAAGGCCAGCACGGTGAAGAAGATCAATAATATACCGTCAATGGCTGAGATAAAGACCATTAGTATTTCTGTGAGCTTTGATCCCCAAAAAATAATGTAAAGGTCCAAGGCCATTTAGCTTGAAGGCATGAGCCAGACCATGAATAAGAGACTGAATGAGGGATGGAGAGGTCCCAATGAGCAACAAGTCATCCACATACAATAGTAGATAGACATGGTGATCCCCTCTGGAATATATGAACAATGACGGATCACAACAAGAAGCCCAACATCCCAACTCAGTAAGTTTGGTACTTAGATGAGAAAACCATGCTCGTGGGGCTTGATGAAGCCCATGCAGGGCTTTACTTAATTTGCAGACATGAGAGGGGTGATAGCATCTTCAAAGCCCATCAGTTGACGCATGTAAATGTTTTTCATGACAAGCCCATTGAAGAAGGTATTGTCGAAATCCAATTGGTGAACATCCCGCTGCTGAGAAGTAGCAAGAGACAAGATAGTACAAATGGTGGCTGGTTTAACAATAAGGTTGAAAGTGTGAGAAAAATCAACCCCCGGTATTTATGTGAAACCCTAAGCTACTAAGAGGGATGTTATAATTCTGATTTGCACTAGAATTCTGTTAGTATTAGTACTAGAGAAGTATTAGAAGAGATACTAGAGAGAATAAAAGAAGAAGAAGGAGAGAAGAGAATAGAGAAGAAGAGAATTCTGGTTCGAACTAGAGAGCATAATTCTTCTCTTTAGTCGGCCAGGTTATATTTAAATGTTTCTATCCGATAAACAAAAGACTATTATGTCCCTATTTAAGTATGGGACACATCACTTAATATAAACATTACACATCAGCTTTAAATTTAAATAGAAAGATTAAAATACCCCTATACAGTCGACACTAACACTCCCCCTCAAGTTGTTGAGTATATATCATATAGTCTTAGCTTGTTACATATGTAGTGCACTCTTCCTCGACTCAACCCTTTAGTGAACAAGTCTGCCCATTGACTCCCCGTGTTAACATATGCATTATTTATCACTTCACTAAGTACCTTCTCTCTCACAAAGTGACAGTCAACTTTCTATATGCTTTCTTCTCTCATGAAATATTGGATTAGAAGAGATGTGGACTGCAGCTTGGTTGTCACAATAAAGATTCATTGGAGTGTCAATCGAATATCCCATCTATTGTAGAAGATTTATCAACCACACTAATTCACAAGTGGTATGTACCATGGCTCTATATTCAGCTTCTGCACTGCTTCTTGCCACAACTGTCTATTTCTTACTTTTTCATGTCACCAGAACCATCCCAATCAGCATTAGTGTATCCCTCTATTTTGAGATTTCCTTCACTCTTATATATCAAGCCACGACAAGGAGCTCCCTTCAAATACCTTACAATCCTTAGAACTGCATCCCAATGTAGAACCCGAGGTTTCTGCATAAACTGACTCACCACACTAACTGCAAATGAAATATCTGCTTGGGTAATGGTTAGGTAGCTTAGCTTACCCACCAACCACCTGTACCTTCTAGGATCTTCAAATTCTTCACCCATATCATTGCTCAACTTGGTATTTGATTTCATAGCAGGTAGAGATATTGGCTGGTTTGGCACCTAATAATCCAGTTTCTTCTAACAAATCAAGAACATAATTCCTTTGACACAAATTAATACCATGCTTAGACCTTGCTACTTCTATCCCCAAGAAGTATTTTAATTTACCAAGGTCCTTGGTTTGAAAGTGTTCCTGTAGGAAGGTCTTCAACCTATCAATTCCCAATCTATCATTGTCAGTAATGACAATATCATCTACATATACCACCAATAAGATCTTCCCAGCATGCGAATCATGACTGAATACTGAGTGGTCAACCTAATACTTTTTCATACCAAACAGCCTTACCACTTTACTGAATCTACCAAACAATGCACGAGGAGACTGCTTAAGTCCATAAATGGCCTTCTTTAGTCTACACACTTTACCATCCTCCTCTTGAGCAACAAACCCTGGTTCTTGCTCCATATAGACTTCCTCAAGTGGATCACCATATAAGAAAGCATTCTTAATGTCAAGCTGAAAGAGAGGACAATCATACATAGTAGTTAGAGATATCACAACATGGACTAGACCAATTTTAGCAACGGGAGAGAAGGTCTCCGTGTAGTCAATATCATATGTTTGGGAATACCCTTTGGCGACCAGTCTAGATTTTAACCGCTCCCACATATGATTATGAGTTAAGGTGGAGAGTTCTTCCATTGCATGGTGCCACCCTGGAGAGGCAAGGGCTTCTCGGATATCTTTAGGAACGAAAATAGAAGACAACAAAGAAATAAACTAGCGATGGGAAGTAGAAAAGTGAGTAACAAAAACATAATTAGAAATAGGATGAAGTGTGCAACTGCGTTTACCTTTCTACAAGGCAATAGGAAGATCAAGGTCAGAAACCGGGGTTGTAACAAGTGTGGGAACAACTGCTGGATTTGTCGATAGTGATGAAGCTGGAGGAACTGGTACATGTTGTCAATGTGTATAGACTTGACGAATGGGTGGCCATTCAACAAGAAATTGCACCAGAGGCAAAGACTTTGTCACAACTGGAACAAGTGGAATGGGGTCCTTAATGGAGATTGGAAGAGGAGGTGGTGAGGAAGAAGAAACATCACTTGACTTCGAGAAAAACGGAGTGGATTCCACGAAAGTAACATTAATACACATTATTTTATTTGGACCCCAAACATTTAAATGAACTAAAGAAAAAGGACTTGATATACGACTATCAATCCTAGGATTAAAGGGAACACGATGATGTTTCTTCAACTAAATGAACTAAAGAAAAAGGACTCGGCATACAACTATCAATCCTAGGATTAAAGGGAACACGATGATGTTTCCCCAACTGAAAGATGACTCAACGACGGAACGAGAGACTTCATTACTTTAAGTGATGGATGACCAAATCTACAGTGTCGTATTAGCCGTTACGTATTGTTCCGGGACCCCTCCGATACGCCCCTTAGTAGAAAGCTTGTTGAATTAAAAAATATGAAATAAAAGGAGTTTCTTGAAGAAAGGGGGAAGAGAGAAGGAGAATAAGAGAATTTGAAAAGAAAGGAGTGCAAAAATTTAGCCGCCTCCTTCACTTATTATTTATATTAAAAATAATAGAGCAGTACAAAGACAACTATACCCTTATAGGGCAGCAAGACATAAAATAGCATATATAAGACACAAAAACATAATAAAATTTGGACTCACATAATTACTGTGGTCTCCACCTATTTAACGACTAACATAAAACATCTACTCATAAAAAAATCATAAAACTAATTAATCTTCAATACTCCTCCTCAAGTTGGGAGTAAATGTCACACATTCCCAACTTGCGTAGATCATGTTCAATCTTGTTCTTTGCCCATCCCTTTAGTGAGAACATTAGCTAGTTGCAACTCTGAAAAGACATAAGGCAAACGGACTTCTCCGGTTGTTACCCTTTCTCTTATAAATTGTTTATCAACTTCAATGTGTTTTGCCCTATCATGCTGAATTGGATTGTGGGCAATATTGATTGCAGCTTGATTGTCACAGTATAACATCATAGGTTTCTCTGATTTCAACCCAATCTCACTCAAAAGAGATCTAACCCAAAGAAGTTCTGAGACACCATGAGCCATGGATCTATACTCGGCCTCTGCACTTGACCTTGCCACAACCGCTTGCTGCTTACTCTTCCAAAAGATCAAGTTTCCACCTACAAAGGTACACACTCCTGATATAGACCTCCTGTCATCTAAGCATCCTACCCAATCTGCATTTGTATAGGACTCTAGCTTTAGATTCTCATGATTTGAGAAAAGAATGCCTCTACTAGGGTGCTTTTTCAGATATGCAAATATCCTCTCAATAGCTTCCCAGTGTTGAACCTGAGGTGCATGCATGTACTGACTCACAACACTGGCAGCATAACAAAAATCTGGTGATGTCATACACAAATACAGCAGTCGACCCACCATTCTTTGATATCTCCCTACATCCTTTACCAACTCACCATCTACACCATTGACTCTATGATTTGGAACAATAGGAGTGTCTGCTGGTTTGGTCTCCAGCTTTCCAATCTCCTACAATAGGTCAAGTACATACTTCCTCTGTGAAATAAAGATCCCATGCTTGGATATTGCAACTTCAATCCCAAAGAAGTATTTGATCTCACCAAGATCTTTGATCTCAAATTCTTGCTACAATGATTTTTTGAGATCATCAATCTCCTCTAGATCATTTCTTGTCACYACTATATCATCCACATACACAATCAGAATTGACACCAGAGCATCTCTCCTCTTCACAAAGAGAATGTGATTAGATTGTATCTGTGTGTATCCGAAACGGATGAGTGCTCCTCTGAACCTGTCAAACCAAGCCCTAGGTGACTGTTTCAGTCCATACAGATATTTTCTGAGTCTGTACACCTTTCCCTTACCAATATTCTCATAAAAGCCTACTGGAATGTCCATATATACCTCCTCCTGTAAATCACCATCGAGGAAGGCATTTTTGACATCAAGTTGGAACAAAGGCCATGAATAGGTGGCTGCTAGAGATAAAAGGATACGAACTGAACTCATCTTAGCTACTGGTGCAAAGGTTTCCAAATAATCAACATCGTAGGTCTGAGTATACCCTTTTGCTACCAACTTTGCCTTGGACCTCTCTATCTTGCCATCAGCCCTATACTTCATTGTGAATACCCATCTACATCCGACTATCTCCTTGTTTGGGGGGAGATCAACTATTTTCGAAGTTCTGTTTTTAACCAAAGCATCCATCTCATCTTGCATGGTTGTTTTCCACCCAAGTTTGGAGAGAGCCATAGTAACATTCTTGGGTATAAACACCAAATCCAGGGAAGAAAGAAAAGCATGGTAGGAGGGTGATAAGGCACTGTAGGAAAGATGGTGTGAAATGCAATGAGTTGTACACTTTTTCTTCCCCTTACGAAGTGCGACGGGAAGATCAAGGTCAATGGGATCAGATGCAAGAATGGTGTTAGGGACAGGAGCATTATCATCAAAAAACATAAGTCTCAAGCTCAAGAGGAATACTTGGAACTGTATCTGCCGATTCTGGAGTTTAAGAAGGACTGATAGAGAGTGATGTGGGTTGAGGATGTGTGGAGTCAACCATCATCTACCGGTGTTGATATTTCTGTGAGGCTGCCCGTAGTGACTCAAGTAATGAAACTGGAGGTGTAGGTGTTGGTTGGCTGAGCTGATGAAGGTGTTGGCTGAATTGWTGAAGGCACCAAAGAAATAAGAAGAGGAACAGATCGTGAGTTCTCCTCCCCAAAACTCTCCCCCTGAGGAGAACCATTATGACAAATCTGCTCCTCGACACTGGGTCATAACAACAATACCCCTTTTGGTTCTAATTATACCCAAGAAAAATATATTTCTTGGCCTTAGGATCCAATTTCTTGCGATGAGGGCTAAGAATGTGAATAAAGGAAACACACCAAAAAACCTTTAGAGGTATATGAAATATCTCCCTATCTGGAAAAAAACAAACTAAATGGCACCTTAAACCCCAAAGTTCGTGAAGCAAGACAGTTAATCAAATGCATGGCTGTAAGAACTGCATCTCCCCAAAACTACACAGGAACTGAAGCACACACCATAAGACTCTTTGCCACTTTCACAATGTGTCTATTTTTTCTCTCAGCAACTTCATTCTGTTGGGTGTATATGCACAACTGTTTTGATGAATTACCCCATGTTCTAGGAAATACGTGGTCATGTCCTTATCAAAGTACTCTTTTGCATTATCTGATCTAAAAACCCTTGTTTTCACTCCAAATTGTGTGAGAACCATCTAGTGGAACTGTCGTACCAAGTTAGGAATCTCATCACGTGATCTCATCAAATATATCCAAGAATATCATGTATAATCATCCACAAACAAGAGAAAGTACCAGAATCCTCCCATGGAAGGGATATGATATGGCCCCCATACATCAGTGTGAACAATATTAAAAGCAAAAGTACTTCTTTTATTACTTGGTTTAAAAGACTGCCTACAATGCTTTCCTAACTGACAACTCTCACACTCCAAAGTGGATAACTGAACAGAATCAACTCAAACAACTTTGGGAAAAGACATTTCAAAGAACTAAAAGAAAGGTGTCCCAAGTGATTGTGCCAGAGGTACATGACCCAGATCCTGCTGTTGCTAGCATGTCCCTACTAACATGATGGCCCTAATGTCTCGAAATCTCATCCAGAAGGTAGACTCCATTCACCTCACGACCACTCCCAATCATCTTCTTTGACTCTAAATTCTACAAAACACAATTACTAGGAAGAAAGGTCACAGAACAATTCAAATTCTTTGCCAAAGAACTAACAGACAGTAGGTTGGTATGAAGTCTAGGGACATGTAAAACAGAAGACAGAGTTATATCATTGGTCACTCTAACTGTCCCTTTCCCAACAATGGGAATATGTGAACCATCTACTATAGAGACTGTCTCTACCAAAACACAATTGTTAGGAACTAAAAAGGGTAGGGGCATAGTCATGTGCTCAGATGCTCCTTTTGAAATTGTGCAAACTGATGTATGGGGGGGGGGTACAAGTATTTCTTATTGTTTGTTGATGATTACTCTCATTTTTCATGGGTTTATCTTGCGCGTTCTCAAGATGAGGTTTCCACCTTAACCCATGCTTTTCATAAAATGGTCCTCACTCAATTTGAAGTTAGAATCAAAATTTTCAGATTTGATAATGCCAAAGAATATTTCACTAAACATCTGAATCATATTTTCTAAAGTATGGGGTTGTTCATCAGAGTACTTGTCCCCATACACCTCAGCAAAATGGGGTAGCCGAGAGAAAATATAAACATATCCTAGAAGTTACAAGAAGTATTATGATGAATTTTCGTGTTCCCTTTTGTTTTTGGGGCGATGCTGTTAATACAACTGTGTACTTCATCAACCGAATYCCTTCTCGTGTTTTGGATATGAAAACTCCTTTTTCATTATTGTATCCTGAGAAAGATTTGTACACTATCCCTGTTAAAGTTTTTGGGTGCACTTGTTTTGTTCAAATTCTAGGACCCCATCGTTCTAAGTTTAACCCTAAAGTTTCTAAATGTATATTACTTGGCTATGCACAGAAACAAAAGGGATATTATTGCTAATCCTAGTTCTGGCTCTCGGTTTGTATCCATAGATGTTACCTTTTTGAGGATGTTCCTTATTACCTAGGTGTTTCTTCTAAAGGGGAGAATAATGAGAAGGATAGTCCCTATCCTGGAGTTCCTCTACCTATCCCCATTCTTGAAGGAGAGTTATGTGATGGGGGGTGTTTGTCAAATGTGTAGGGAGTTGAGAGTTTACCACAGGAGGTGGAGGCAAGTTGATTTTGGTACTCATAATCAATCTAGGCCAATTCCTCCCTCCTCTGCAGTTCCAAATTCAGGTACTTCTCCCTCCTTGCCTATTGATACTTTACCCTCATCTTCTGATCATCTACCCCCTCCAGATGACCTTGATCTTCCCATTGCAGTCCGCAAGGGAAAGCGCCGGTGCACTTCATCTACTGCCCATTGCACATCTCAGTTTATCACCTATGATCATCTTTTACCATCATATAGATCCTTCTTGGCATCTATCTTTTCTATACATATTCCTATGTCTATCCAGGAAGCTTTTGTAGTACCTGAGTGAAAGAATGCAATGGAGGAAGAGATGGGTGCTCTCATTAAAAATAAGACGTGGGAGCTAATTGACAAGCCAGAAGGGAAGAAACCAGTTGGGTGTAGATGGGTGTTCGCTATGAAGCATAATGCAAATGAATCAGTTAAAAGGTATAAAGCTCAGCTAGTTGCAAAAGGGTATACTCAGACTTATGGCATTGACTACCTAAAAAACTTTGCACCTGTTGCCAAGATGAATCCCTTGCAACAAATTTATCATGGCCTCTGTTCCAACTAGATGTCAAGAATGCTTTCCTTAATGGAGACTTGCAGGAAGAGGTGTATATGGAACTACCTCTTGGGTTTTATGATACTACTATAGGAAAGAAAGTTTGCAAATTGCAAAAGCTCTATATGGTTTAAAGCAATCTCCAAGAGCCTGGTTTGAGAGATTTAGATTGGCCTTGAAAGGTTTGGCTATGTACAGGCCTACTCCGATCACACTCTTTTCATTAAGAGAAATGGTGATTCTCTCACCCTTTTTGCAGTGTATGTTGATGACATTATTCTGATTGGTTGGCAATCTGCACTATTTCTTGGGAATTGAAGTTGCCGACTCTAGACATGTTATCTTCATTTCACAGAGGAAATATGCCCTTGATCTTCTTGGGGACACTGGGAAACTAGGGGTTAAACCAGCAGACACACCCATTGAATTGAATCATAAGATTAGGACACCATTATTTTTTGGAGATCGAAGCTCATTTGTCGGCCAATAGCTTGGTTCTGTCTCAGCAGAGATACGTCTTGGAACTCCTATGCTGAGCCAAGATAGATGGTGTCAAACAAGTGCCTTCTCCAATGGCCACCTCTTTCAAGCTCTCTTGTCACTCTAGCACTCCTGTGACTAATCCCATTGAGTACCGAACTGTTGTTGGAGATCTTTAGTATGTCACCATCACGAGAACCATCTCCTTTGTTGTTAATAAAGTTTGTTAGTTTTTGCATTCTCCAATTGATGAACACTGGCTGGCTGTCAAACAAATTCTTCATTACTTGAAGTCCACAATTAATCATGGTCTTCACTTCTCTCCATCATCCTCGGTTGAGCTCATCGACTATACAAATGCTGACTGGGCCAGTTCTCCTGATGACCAGAGATCAATTGGTGGATATGCTATTTATTTGGGCTCAAATCTCATTTCTTGGAGCTCCAAAAAGCAACCAACCGTTGCTCATTCGAGCATTGAAGCAGAATTAAGATCTCTTGTCAATATTGTTACAGAACTCCTCTAGATCCAATCCCTTCTTCACGATCTTGGATACACCTCTCCACCTCCGGTATTGTGGTGTAATAACATTGGTGCCACTTAACTTGGCCTTCAATCCTATTTTTCACACTCGAACGAAGCATGTGGAAGTTTATTTTAACTTCCTTTCCCTATGCAAAAAGTTATCACCCGATTCAAGTTTATTTTATTTCTCTCATAACTTTTTTGTTTCTCTTGTTCAAACCATGGTCGTCTGAAATCAACACGTAGATGAAGTTTTCTCTCAACTTAGTGACCTTCTAGAGTCTAAATCACACCCATTAATCATTGGGCAATCTTAATTCCCTAATGCATGCTAATGAAAAATTTGGAGGTCAACTGCTTCAGAACTCTAAGAAGCTTTAGAATTTCATCTCTTCTTGTAATCTGGTGGATTTAGGCTTTAAAGGACCTAAATTTACCTAGACTAATGGATGACAATTAGATGACCTAATTTGTGAAAGGTTGGATTGAGCTCTAGCTTCAACAAATTGGTTGCAAGCCTTTCCATTGGCTTGGGTCAATCCAACATCTATGGATTATAAGAAGTGACCATGCATGCACCAATAGTGGTTCATACTAGCAAGGAGAGGAGGTGGGGAAGGTTTGCATTGCACTTTGAAACTCTTGGTCTAAGCACCCAAACTACCAAAATGTTGTGGAGAATGCCTGGCTTATCTCTTTTAGAACGTTTACTTAATGTCTTAATGACTTACACTCTTGGAGTGGCGATTACATTGGCGGTTGGAAGCAATGCATTTTCTATTAGAGAAAGACTACAGGAAATTCAGGGGAGCGACAGAGCGGAACAAAACATTGCTAAGGAGAGAACACTGTTGATTACTTGCTTGAAATGGAGGGGCATTGGAGGAAAAGATTGAAATGCTATCGGCTTACTAGTGGGGACCACACTATCATAACTATGCTTCCACTAGAAGAAGGAAGAAATTTGTTAGTTGACTTCGTAAGGATGATGGCTCTTGGACTAATAAACCTCATGAAATAGAAGGTCTTATCAATGATTAATTTATGAATCCCTAGTCTACCAATCCAGATCTGACATCTCTTGATCATAAGGTGGCTCCTATTGATATCTCTGAAGCTAAGAATATTAATGCGTACTGCTATTTCAAGTATAAAAGAAATTAAAGAAGTTTTAGTTAACATTGGCCCCCTAAAGGTCCTAGACCAGATGGCATATCTTCTCGTTTCTTCCAAATAAATTGGGATTGTACCCAAGAAGATATTGTTGGGTATATGCAAGAGTTATTTGCTCACCCTCATAGAATCCAAGAAGTAAATGCAACATTGTCCTTATTCCAAAAAATGGAAGATGTGGAGGGAGCAACTAACCTCAGACTTATGGACTTGACCAAAATAGTTGCCAAGATTATTACAAGAAGATTCAAGACCATCATATGTACTTTGACTCATCGCTCCATTGCCAAGATTATTAAAAGAAGACTCAAGACCATCATACATACTTTGACTCATCACTCCACTACAAAATGTTTTTACACCGAGAAGAAACATTCTTGACAACAGAATTATCGCCTCCAAAATTGTCCATTCTTTGAGAAAGTAGAAAGGAAGAATTGGAGATTTTCTCCTCAAATTAGACCTCTCAAAGGCGTATGACAGAGTAAAATGGAGCTTTTTAATTAGGGTTTTGTAGTTTTGAGGTTTTTCTGAGATTTTATGCCATCTCATCTACTTCTACATTGCCTGTACAAATATGAGTATGATAATCAAGGGGATTCCAAGGCCTCCAATCCAACCTGAAGGAGGGCTCAGGCAAGATTGCCCATTCTCCCCTTGTCTATTTATATTTTGCCTCGATGTTATTTCCCACCTCTTCATAATTGGCATTACAAAAGGAAGACTTAAGGGCATCCAATTTGGGGCTTTAGGGTCTGTTGTTAATAATCTCCCTTTTGCTGATGATATGATTATCTATGGACGGGCTACTATATTGGAGTTGCCTTATATCCGCTAGTGCTTAGATAGCTTCTATAGTTGGTCCGGTCAACAAATTAATTTAAATAAATCTGTTGGAACAACGGAAGTGTAGTGGTAAAATATTAAAGGAAAGATAAAAATCTGTAGGGGGAAAAGTTGAAGATAGAATGAAGATAAGAAGATGGAAAGCCAACTTATGGTTCTAGGTTTTACTCTGTTTTTGACTTCTTGTTCTCTCTAACAAAAAGTTTTAGATTACATGATACAAAAAGGGATTTTACTTTTACAAGTCTAGAACATTCAGCTCACAATTCCCAAGGCTACTCACTAATATATGAGACAAAACATTAAAAAAATTATACTTACCACTCATACTTTTCAACACCCCCTCTTAATTTGTAATTTTCATTAGAGATATAAAATGCACAAACTTTTCTAAAGCTAGAGGCTTGATGAAGATATCAACAAGTTGGTTTTTAGTCTTGATGAACTTCAAGGCAATTTCTCCTTTCTCAGTTGATTCTCTGATGAAATGGTGTCTCAGTTCAATATGCTTTGTTCTTCCATGAAAAACTAGGTTTTTGGTCAGTGCAATAGCTGAAGTGTTGTCACAGTAGATTGTAGCTAGACCATTCTACACAAATGGAATGTCTTCCAAAAGTCCACTAAGCCAAATTACTTCACAAGATGCACTAGTGGTTGATATGTGTTCTGCTTCATCTGAAGAGAGTGCTATTATTGTGCTTTCTGGATGACCATGAAATCATTTTACTTCCTAAGGAAAAAACATATCCAATTGTGCTTTTTCAATCATCTATGGAACTAGTTCAATCACTATCTAAAAATCCAACCAACTTGTAGTCAATTTCACATTTATATTTCAGCCCAAAGTTTTTAGTTTCTTTCACATATCTAAGTATTCTTTTGCTACTCCAAAATGAACTTTACTTGACTTGTTCATATATCTTGAAACAGTGCTTATAGCAAGCATGATATTTGGCCTTGTATTGGTGAGATAAATCAAAGAACCAACAAGACTTCTATAGATTGATGCATCTACCAATTCAGCTTCATCTTCCTTTCACAACTTCTCATTGGCAGCCATAGGAGTAGCTAGGGGTTTATAAGTTGACATATGAAGTTTTTTTAACACATCATCAACATACTTCTCTTGGGACATAAAAATTTCACCTTGTCTTTGCTTCACTTGAATCCTAAGAAAGTATCTCATTAACCCCCAAATCAATCATTTCATATTCCTTGGTCATTGCTAACTTGAACTCATTCAACAATTTTGGGTTGTTACTTGTATAAATCAAATCATCAACCTAAAGACAAACAAGAATAAAATCATGCATATCGTCCTTGACATAGAATGATGGCTCATTTGGACTTTTTTCAAATCCATTCTTGTGAAAGTATTTATCAATCTTGTCATTCCATGCTTGAGGTGCTTACTTTAAGCCATACAAAGCTTTTCAAAGTTTGTAAACCTTGTCATCTTTTCCATCTATTACATACCCTTGTGGTTGATCAACATAGGCTTCCTCTTCTAAATCTCCATTTAGGAAGGCTAATTTCACATCAAATTGGAACACTTGCAATTTTAATTGAACAAGTGCAAGCACAATTCTAATTGCTTCCATTCTTGCAGCTGGTGCAAATGTCTCATGGAAATCTACCCTAGGTTGTTGTGTATAGATTTTAGCCACTAACCTTGCTTTGTGATTTTTAGATTAAGCCATTTTCATTAAACTTTGTTTTATAAACCCATTTTAATCCAATTACTTCTTTTTCTTTAGGTTTATTAACCAACTCCCGTGTCTTGTTCTTCTCAATCATTTCAATTTCTTCATCCATACTTCCATCCAAACTTCTTTTTTTGAAGCTTCTTCAAAGTTTTCTTGTTCAAGTGCAGAAATGCAACATCGCATGAATCAAAAATTTCTTAAAATGTACCATTCTTGGTGGAGCATTTGAATTTAAATCACTTGGGCTTACTTGCCAAGGATCTCGGATTCTTGAACTTGAGGGATCCATTCTTGGATTAAAACTTGTTAGGCTTGATCTTCTTGCATTTGCTGGCCTTATATTTGATGTAGTTGTGTCATGCTCATGGTCATCAAGAATCACTTCTTCATCTCGTCTGTAAGATATTTCTTTATTTGTGAGGAATTTTTGTCAAAGATCCATCCCCCTCTTCATCAAATATCACATATCTTGAAATGTCCAACTAATTTGAAGTTGGATTCAGTAACGGATAACCTTTGGATTCATCACTATAGCCAATGAAAATACATTTCTCACCTTTGCCATCAAATTTCTCTCTTCTTTGAGAAAATATAAGCATAAGAAATGCATCCAAACACTTTGAATGAGCTAACAACAGGCTTCTTTTTGTGCCATGCTTCAAAAGATGTTTTGTTTTATACAACTTTGGTGGGAGAGCAATTTAGGCCATGTTTGGTTTAATTCTCAATCTTTCTCATTCTTACTCAAGATGAAATTCTAAAATGGATAAGAATGGGTAAAAATAGGCAAATAAGAAAATATTGCTATGAATCAAATGCTTTTTTCCTAAAAATGAATTCTTTTTAGACTGACAAGTGTCCTATGTAAAAGTACTTTTGTAAAAATGCTTTTATAAAAGTACTTCCACAAAAGTGCTTTAATAAAAGTACTTTTGTAAAAGTGCTTTTAGAAAAGTGATTCCATAAAAGTACTTTTGTAAAAGTTCATTCAAAAAAGTACTTTTATAAAAGTGCTTTTATGAAAGTGCTTTCATAAAAGTGCTTTTATAAAAGTTCTTTTATTAAAGGGCTTTCGTGTAAAAGTACTTCTATAAAAGTGCTTTCGTAAAAGTACTTTTCATAAAAGCACTTTTATAAAAGTTCTTTTATTAAAGGGCTTTCGTGTAAAAGTACTTCTATAAAAGTGCTTTTGTAAAAGTACTTCCACGGCATTTACTAGTAAGCATCTATGGCAGCAATTTTGTAGAAAGATTCCTCAAACAATGAAAATGAGCAAGATGGGGCATGATTATTTTTCATGCTATAGGCTACCTCAATTTTTGTGCTATGGGCTGATTTTTCATTCTAAAAACAATGTGGTCCATGGCAAGAATTTTGTAACCAAACACTTTAATGTTATTCATTCTTAGAATGATCAAGAATTAAAAGAATTTACGTCATTTCTACAACGATTCTATTTCTTCTTTCAACTATCCCAATTTGTTGTGGGGTATATCTTATTGTCAACTCATGCCTTGTTCTTCACAAAACTTCTCAAATTCTCTCCATGTAAACTCTTTTCCACTATCAGTTCTCAAAATTTTTAATTTGTGGTCAGTAGATGTTCAAGGCTGCTATCAGCCTTGAACTCTAATAGATTTCAGGTTCGAAAAAGGAGAAAAAGGTATAGAGGAGTGAGGAGAAAGAGTAGAGAGAGAGCAGTAGAACACAAGAATTGAAAGGAATGACATAATCTGAATTTTCTGCCGCCGCCACTTCTATTTAGTATTTTTAGGTTATGCTAGTTACATGAAAGGACAAATCTGCCCTTGGTATTTACATAACACATAAAACAATATAAAACTGAAATATAAATAACAACTGGAATAACAGATTGACCATCAGCTAACACTAGGATGACTAGGGCACATTCTACCCTACGAACAGAGTGGGACCACAGCTGTGGGGCCCACATCAGTGTTCTCTACATGGCCACTTTTCTTCTCAACAAATGCTTTGAATTGAATAAAAATAGGCAATGTTTCTGATTTTACATCTAAGAAATATACCCATATCATTCTAGTAAAATCATCAACAAATAGAAGGAAGTACCTCTTGTTGTTGAAGGAAGATGTCCTCATGGGGCCACAAATATTAGCGTGAACTAGCTCTAGTGGTGCCTTTGAATGTTATGATCTCTCAAAAAATGGTAGCCTATGATGCTTCCCATAGATGCAACATTCACATACTTTATGTTCTCTATCAATTTGTGAAAGTACAATCACCATATTCTTGTTATTTAACAATGAAAGACTTTTGAAATTCAAGTGCCCATTATCTTAGGTGCCATAATATGGATTCATTCATCCTCTCACTTTTTAGCCCGTAATTCACATTATAGGACATGGTTAATGGAAACACTTTATTTGCTACCATTTTTACTCTAGCAATGATTTGACCTTTCTTCTTATTAGCTATTACACATTCATCATTTCCAAAGCGCACCTCATAACCTTTTTGTATAAGCTCTCCAATACCAAGAAAATTTTGAGTCAAACCAAGAACAAATAGAACATCAAAAATGGTTTTAGAATTACCTTGCTTAGTCTAGACTGCAACAACACCTTTTCCTTCAATACTTTCGAGTTTTCAATCTCTAAGCTTCACTTGAGAATTAACATGTCCATTCAACTAAAGAAAACATTCTTTATTTCCTGTCATGTGGTTACTACAACCACTATCCAAATACCAGACTCCTTTTGACTCTTGTTGGGTATTCATGCAAGAGTAAAATAGGTGATTTTCTGAATCATCCTTTCAGTATAGTGGGCTTGTTCTTTCTCCTTAAATTTGCAACCTTTTGGGGCATAAACATGATTTTTGCATTTTTTACATTTGAAATAACAATCCTAGGGCAAATGGTTGTCCTTGCAAATAACAATCATTATTTTGCTTTTCACTTCTTCCTCTTCCATATTATCTCTCTCTTCTGCCTCCTCTTCCATTGTTTTGGTATCCTCTTCCTCTACCTTGATATGACCCTTCTTTTGAAGTTCCTTTTTCACCATCATTCCTTTTCTTTCTTGCAATTGTGAGTTTGGACTAAAAAGCTTGCTCCAATGAAGAAGTTGAAATTTTTTTCATTCTATCCTCATGAGTTTCAAGTGAGTTCATTAACTCATGCATGGATAGTTTAGTCAAATCTTTAGCTTCTTCAATGACAGCCACTACATGATCAAATTTAACCGGTAAACTCATCAAAGCCTTTTTTACAATTTTTTCATCTGAGATAACAACTCTATATGTTCTGATTTGATTTACAACACAAGCAACTCTAGAAAAAAAAAAAAAAAAAAAAAACTCTTGAACAGATTCACTTTCTTTCACCATAATGTTATAAAAAATCTCTCCAAAGGGTTTGAAATTTTATGGATATTACCTTTTCGGTGCCTTAGAATTCCTTTTTGAAAATATCCCATGCTTCCTTTGAGCTTTTGGCAGCCATGACTCTTCGAAATATTATTTTACTTACTATTTGTTGAATATGGTACAGGGCTTTAGCATCATCCTTCCTATTTTCTTTGCACTCCTTATTGTTTTCAGTCTATGTTGCAAGTTGTTCATGGTTTTTTAGCTCTTCATATCCTTCTTTTGCTAACTCCTGAATCTCTTTGAAGATGAAAAATGTTTTCATTTGTATGCTCCAATAATAATAGTTTTCTTCATCAAAAATAGGAAGTGGAAATTTTTGAAAATTATCTGAACAAAGCTGTTGGAACTTGATGAGGGGTTTTAGTTTTAGATATGAATGGTTGGATGGATCTTCAGCTCTGATACCAAAAGTTTGTTGGAGCAACGGAAGTGTAGTGGTAAAAAATCGAAGGAAAGATAAAAATCTGTACAGGAAAATTTGAAAATAGAATGAAGAGATGGAAAGCCAACTTACGATTTTGGGTTTACTCTGTTTTTGACTTCTTGTTCTCTCTAACAAAAAGTTTCAGATTACAAGATACAAAAAGGAGTTTTACTTTTGCAAGTCTAGAACATTCAGCTCACAAATCCCAGGTTACCTACTAATATAAAAGACAAACGTTAAAATTACCACTCTTACTTTTCAACAAAACCATCTATCATGTTCAGCTTCATTGTCCACCACAGGATCCACAGGCAGCTCTCCTCGTTCGTGGGTGTTATAGTATTGGCTTGTAAGGAGAAGTATTTGGGTGCTTACTTTGATGACAAGAAATACATCAGAGACACATGGAAAGATGTTATTTCCAAAATCTCTTAGAGAGTTAATGATTGGAAGTCCAAACTTCTTTCACAAACAGGTTGGAGAATACTAATCAAATGTTTCTTGACTATTCCTCTATATACACTGTCCACTTCTCTTGTTAAACAAAAATGTGCAGACCAAATTAATTTTCTCTTAAGAGACTCCTGATGGGACTTTAAGGAGAATGGGAGGAATATCTACTTGAAGGGTTGGGAGTCGACAGCTAAACCCAAAAATCAGGGGGGGTGTTGGCTTCAAGGATATACACTTAATATAGCACTCCTTATGAAACTTACCTGGCACTACCTTTATTCGAATCAGCACTAGAACTGAGTTTTTATAGCTAAATGCATCAAGCATGGGCAATCTTCTGGAATTTTAACTAATAGAGGCATCTCGGGAACCTGAGCAGTTATTCTCTCTTGGAGGGACCTAATCAAATAGGGTATTCATTGGGTGGTGGGATCTGGTTGGGGTATTAATGCCCTAGAAGATCCTTGGTTAGAATGCTAGAGTCATAATAATTTGAAGAAGGCCAAAGTTCATTATATAGGTAAGGTAGCAGGTTCGATTGATCATGACTCATTTCTCTGGAAGTAGGATATTATTGTGAATTCCTTACCACCTGAAGCAGCCACTGCAATTATTCGTGCTCCTTTCCCTATCCATAGTAGCATACAACCTGATTGACTAATTTGGAAGCTCACCCCCAAGTCCCCCCTCCCCATGGTATGTTCACCCTCTCCTTAGCATGTAAATTGATTGATTCAAATTGCCCTCAAAGCTCCAACAGCAACATGGCATGTGCTGAAATTTCTTGGCATTCCTTTTGGAGTTTTAGAAACATTCCCCCGAGTGCCCATTTGTTCCTTTAGAAATGTATAATGAACTGTGTTCCAATGAAGTCAGTGCTGGATATATGGCAAGCCCGAATGATCTTACTTGCGAGCTTTGTCATTGTGTTGAAGAAACTATTACTCATATTCTGTTTCAATGCCCAGTCATACAAATTATCTGGTTCACCTCACCAGTAGGGTTCAAGACGGATGTCCACAGTCCACTCAGATTGGTCCCTCAAAGATTGGTTATCATACTAGTACTCCATGGATAATCCTAAGGATGGGTCACAACTTTCTATGGTAGAAAGGGGGCAATTATCATTTGGAATATCTGGAAGGCAAGATGTAAGTGGGTGATGGAAAGAGTTCCTTTTGATCCATATACTATAGTGAACCCCATTGTTGTTTCTTTTCAGAGTTACAGACCCTTCTTCCTATGGAGTCCAACAGAGCTCCTTATCCTCCCTCTGCTGGAAGTCAAGAGAGACCTTGGTTTAAACCGCCAATTGGTTGGCTAAATACAAACTTTCACAGAGCTCTATCTACACCACAAGAGATTAGTTTGGAGACCTTATTGCACAGCCCTGGCTATCAAGCTTCACACTCGGGCCCTGGCTATCAAGCTTTCCCACTTGTTCTCCCCCGAGTGTGAAGCTCTAGCTCTATTGGAGGATTTAAAGTTGGCTGTCAGTTTGAATCTAGACCACTTTATCATTGAGGGAGGTGCAAAGTATTGATAAGCTCTCTTTTGAAGAGATTCTAAGTTCTCAAACTACTCAGTGAAGTTTGCAACTAGGTGCTATAACAAAGTTGGTCACTGCCTTGCTAAATATGCAGTTAATCTTTCTAGGCCTTGTGCTTGGTTGGAGTCTCCTCCATTCCTCTTGCTGATTGTACTCACTGAGTAGTATAAATAAAACTTTGCCCTTAGTGTCAAAAAAAATAATAAAAACTATCATGAATAGCTTATAGGTGCTCTTAGGGATGCAACAGGTTGGCATCTACGAAAACTGCCCTTCCCATACCCAAACCCATTTAGATACCCTTGATTCCAAACCCATTTAACCTTTTCTCCCAATTTCCCAAACCCATCCTGACCCAAACCTATTAAACCTGTCCTGACCCTGCTTATCATTAGACATATCTTATTATTGTTATCATTTTTTAAATTTGAAATTTTAATTCAGTTAACTTCATTAATGCTCATTAACTATAATACTGTATATTTAAATTTAAATAGGTTTCTCACTAAAAAGTTGAAAGAAATATCCTATGAAGATAAGATCTAATTTAATTCATCCTAGACCATTACTAATTTGGAGAGGATGATTTGTAGTATATGCAAACATGATTGACAAATTTTAATTGAGTACATTTTCTAAAAATGTCTCTATTTTTGCACACTTGTTCTTCATTTTCATGTAAACCCTTCTCTCTTCTTTCAACTATACAACTTATAGGGTACCTCAGTACTGGAAAGACATGATATGGAAAAGCTTTGTACTTTGGATCAAGTTAACTCTCAAGCACTTTATGGCTTGGTAATGGTGTGTGGATACATGTATAACTTAAATACCTTGTACGAAATCATGTAAACAAAAATATTAATATTTCAACTTCTTTCTCAGGTATATATTTTCACAAAGATCTTGGTGTATATATTTACTTATTTTCTAATCTGGATAAAATAATACATTTTGATTCTCAATTAAGGATGAAATTGAGCAGGATCTGTTCTATAGGCTCGTGCCTCTATATCCTTGAGATGTAAGGAGACAGGAAACCTAGATTTGATGGATGTATTAGGACCGTGAGATCAGAATCTGATCCCATGATCTGGGTCTCCTCAGCAGTAAAGGATCGTTCTCAGACTGAATCATTGTCGATTTGATGGCTGAGATGATCTTATGGTTGTATGACTGACAAACTAAATTAAGGATGAAACTCTTTACATGATTTTTCTTGTCTTCTTGATGGATTTGTCTACTTATTTTCCGTTCTAGGTAAAAAGCACTTTTCCTCATTTAAGGTGGAAACTAAACACATTATTTTATTGTTGTATGGACCCATTGAAGGTGCTATGCACCGCTTCCTTGTATTTGAAGTGTCTTCAATGTATTTTGCTTAATTACTAAAACTCTCTCTTTCTTGCAGGCATTTCCCCAAAACTCTCCTTTGCTATCTAATTTGTCTGGTGAAATTTTG
Source organism: Nelumbo nucifera (assembly GCF_000365185.1). Next base: position 526,580 of record NW_010729237.1, on the reverse strand, counting down.
AGAATTAGGGAAGGAAAACAGATGGATGATATCGAGAATAAATATTTTGGGCATGAAACATGTCTTAACCCTTCTAACAATATTACATCAAACGCATTAGACATTAATGACTTTCGCGCCATCTTCATCACCATGGCAGCAGCTTCCGGCTTAGCCATGTTTTCATATTTTTGCTCAAACTTATATGCTTCACCAAAGGTTGAGGGAAATAGAGAAATTGAACCTAATGCTCAGGGAAATAGAGAAATTCAACCTAATGCTGAGGGCAATAGAGAAATTCAACTTAGCAGAGTGTTACAACCATGATGGAGATTTTATATGCCCCCAGGGTCTATTACGGATTGTAAACTGCTTTATTATGAGTTAAGTTTTAGTTTTTAGTACAATTGCATGTGTCGAATTAGTGCCTCTTTGTAATATCTTGATTTGTATTTTAGGATAATATTATGAGGTTTGTATAATTAGTATATAAACTAAATGTTCTCAACCAATGGATAAACAACTGCTTTATTATAAATAAAGTTTTAGTTTCTAGTACAATTGCATGTGTCAATTTAGGATCTGTTTGGTTCGCAGTCAGAATTGGAATTGGAACTGGAATGATCTATTCGCATAGTCTGTTTGGTTCAGAAAGGAATGGGAGAATTGGAATCAGTAGGAATGAGATTTCATTCCCAAGAGAGGGGCAAGGAATGATCATCCCCTCGAATGGGGAAATGTCATTCCAGCAAGAATGGGAATGGGATTTCAATCTGCCTAACCAAATAGTTAGAACCAGAATAGCCCATTCCGATTTCGATTCCAGACCCCTATTCTTGCAAGCCAAATGTGACCTTAGTGTATCTATGTAATACCCTTGATTTGTATTTTAGATACTGTATGCCCTTTGTATCTCATATGGATCGTAAATTGCTTTATTATGAGTTAAGTTTTAGTTTTTAGTACAATTGCATGTGTCAATTTAGTGCCTCTATGTAATACCCTTGATTTGTATTTTCGGATAATATTATGAGCTTTGTATAATTAGTATACAAATTAAATGTTCTCAACCAATAGATAAACAACTACTTTATTACGAATAAAGTTTTAGTTTCTAGTACACTTGCATGTGCCAATTTAGGATCCATTTGGTTTGCAGTTAGAATCGGAATTGGAATCCGAGTGGTCTATTCCCATACTCTGTTTGATTCAAAAAGGAATGGAAATGGGAATTGGAATCAGCAGGAATGGAATTTCATTCCCAAGAGAGGGGTAGGGTATGGCCACCCCCTCAAATGGGAGAATGCCATTCCAGCAGGAATGGAAATGCGGTTCCAATTCTACCTAACCGAATACTTGGAATTGGAATTACCCCATTCCAATTCCAGACCCCTATTCCTATGAACCAAATGGGGCCTTAGTGCCTCTATGTAATACCCTTGATTTTTATTTTAGGATAATTTTATGAGGTTTGCATTATCGGTATACAAACTAAATGTTCCCAACCAATGGATAAACCTAGGTGGTTAATCCTGATAAGGTTGACATACTTGTACTACATAAGGAATAGAGTAGTGTATTTCAATTGCAAGGGTTAGACCCAATATAAGTATGTGTGTTTATGAAACACTGAATTGAACCATTTCCATTGTGCTTTTGGACTTTTAGATTGGTGGAGCAATTATATTGTTGCATATAGTCTCTAGACTTGATAATGGTATTTTGTCGAGTATCAAATTAACTTATCTACTTTTAATATGCCAACTAATAAGATCTTTTAAGAGTAAATACCAATGTATATTGGAGTAGATAAAATTGAAATTTGGGCAAGTGATCATTATTATGGTAGGATCTGCCACTTTGTCGAACAAAGAGAATATCTATAAAATTACTCTCTCCAATGGAAACAAAAAACTATCGGTAATGGATTTCAAGTGCTTTTTAAATCAATTATATAAATAAGTAGCTTATTTTGAAAATATGTTTGAAAAACATTTTTCTCAGATCCCGTCATGGTAAAGATTGTGAAATTGGAGTTTTAGAATGAGGGAAATAAGTCCTTACCCATTACCAGTGTTGGATATTAAGGTAAAGAGACTATGATGCAAGTGTTGCTATTAGGTCCAAAACTTAATGGACACATTTCAGTTTGGACTAATGAGCTTGAGTACTTAGGGTGGATGAATTTAAGCTTAATGTATTAGACATTAATGAGACTAATTAGAGAGCCAACTAGCTAGGGTGGTTTCTCCTTAATAGTTGGGAAATAATTCAGCCTAGGTGGGTCCTGTACACCTTCCCTTTAAGAAAGGAGGAATTCTATGTTGGCTCAAATTGGATGCTTGTGGGTCCCATGCCATACAAGATTCACTCTCTTACACTCTTTAAAGATTTAGAAAGTGGTAATTAGAATTGGTGCACTCAAATTTAGAAATTGTTCTAATGTGATTAGGACATTTACTAGTTTGATTAGTAAAAAATGTGGATAAATTAGAAAGAATTTAACTAAATCTCATTTCCTAATTGGATTAGGATGTTATAGAGCAATTTGAGTAGGAGATTTTAGGCCTTAATAGCCTAAAGTAGGGATGGCAATGGGGCGGGTTTGGGGAGGGTTTCATAAATTTTAGACCTTACCCGCCTCCCTAAACCTCCCAACCTATGGGTATCTGCCCCAAAACCTGTAGCGGGTTGGATTTTGAGAATCCACACCCTCCTCGCACATGAAAATTCAAAACCCTCTCCAACCCTACCCTACCTGCATTCAAGGGTGGGGCGGGTTGGGTTTAGAACCTGCATCTAAGTAAAACAACACAAACAAACAACAAAATTTTCAATTATGCGTAAAAAACACAAACTATCAATTATCCTTCACATAAAATTCAAAATATTATTAAATTCAATACCTAATACATAAAATTATATTATTAGCCTAATATGATACCCTACCCATGCCCGTATGGGTTGTAGAATCCCAAAACCTGTCCCTGCCCCAAAACTTGTCCTTCAAGAAAAAAAAAAAAAAAAAGCCCACCGTGTAGAGTAGCCATTCCTAGCCTTAAGGTCATCCAACATTAGATCTCTACATGTTGCTCTCAATTGCTCTCATAATTTAGCCATCTAGGAGACAAGAAACTAGAATTGTTCTAGGGTTTTGGGTGCCATCTAATCAATGTGTTGAAACCAGTCCAAGACCAGCTTTTGCAACCCACTTTAGTGGATTAAAGATATTCAAAAGAATGTTCTTCCAGTGGCAAATAATTGTTGTATTCAAGGGAAAAAAAACTTAGTGTGAAATAGTGATTGCACCATCTTCAATCCATTGTTGCAAGTGTGGGAAACATGGAGTCTTGAGCATGAACTAGCATAGCAAGTTGATGCATTTGTGGTGACATTTCCATCAGCTTTAAGCTATGATTTAATTTACTTTTGGGTCTGCTATGCTATGGTCCAAGTCCCATGTTTGATCCCTTAAAGAGAATTGTTTCTTCCCTACGTGAAAAATTCAGCCTCAAGTAGTTTGACCATATTGAGTTTTTGAACTTCATTCTCACTTGGGCTGCAAATTTTTGCATATTCCACTGCATTACAATTTTCAGGAGATACATAAGAAATATCTATAAATAATTTCATCCATGTCCTGAAATCCTACCAAAAAAGCCTTGAAGGAGTTTATTTCGCATCAAATACTTCTACTTGTCCGGACAAACGTAGCACCTATTATAAGGGGTTATAGCCTAATCCCAGGCCCAGGTATAAGGCCTAGGTCAAGTCAGACTTAATTTTGGGCCTATGGCATATAATTATAAAAACTTAATAATCTATATAACTTTAAACAAATAATATATAATACAGGTACAAAAATATTACTCAAGCCCAAATTAGGTTGGGCTTGGATAGGCTTTGAACCTATAGCACAAAAAATAAAATAAAACATGGGCCTCATTTAATTCCTAATCTTGGCTTGGTTGGGCTTGCCTATCCTTCTTATTGATGAAGGTAAGTCCTTCATTCCTTAAGCAATGTGAGACTTAAACAGAACTCAATAGTGACAGTAGTGTGTTAAACTCACTATTGGATGATGATTCAATAGTTCTACAATGCTTAGGAAAGGAAATGAAGGCCTTCTCTATGTGAACAACTCTCATATTTGTGTTGACTCGTGTGCTGACACGAATGTTATAAACTCACTCGTGTGCTAACACATGCAATCAACAATCAGGGCCAGTAGTCCAATATGATGCATGGAGGTACATCTTTTTCTCTGGTAATCAACTATTACATTTTGGTAGCCAACTACTGGGTATTACGATACTACCTTTCGTGTAGTTGACTACTAGGTATTACGATGATACTAGTGTTACACCAGGCTTAGCTATCACGACTAGTCAACTACTACCTTTCAGGTAGTTGGCTACTAGGTATTACGAGTTTTAGTTGTCACAGATAGTTAGATAGTTAACTATTGTTTATTAGGTAGTCAACTATGGACTGTAACCCATTCTTAAACCACTTCAGTAGACAATTCCTAAGGTTTGAAAATCGACTCCTTATGCTTCCACACTTTGAATTTTTAAGTTAAGTCTAGTATTGAGTCCAAGAAAACCTATGAATATTTTCTAACTTAACCATTGGTCTCTATGGTTTTGGTAGGAAAGAGCTAGGTTTAAATTAAGCCCATTGTAGTGCTTCTCGCAAACTAATTACATCAAGCCTTAATAGATAAGATAACTTGAAGACTCTAGAACTCGATATCTTCTTCTTCTTGTTCATGAGAGTAATCGTTCTTTCCTTGGATAGGCTTCAGTCCATCAGAGGGAATTATTTAGTATAACCATAAACTTATATCTCAAATCATTAGTGCTCTTGGTGAGTTTGTTATCATTAAAACACATAGAGTTAATAATCTCCTCATTTTTTAATGATAACAAACCATTGATAGAAAAATGTTAGTATTTAATAGATTCATATAGAAAATGCATATTTGACTCCCGTTGTCATTATTCTACTTCTCATGAAATAAATAAGAATACAAGGGAAACAACCAATATTTGACCATCATAACCAAGGTTTAAAATTTCGGTACGATATGCCCCATACGTATCGTATCTTTAAAAAATAGATACGGGATACACATGGAAATAAGACGTTTCGTCTTTTTTTCATGCATATCAGACCATACCGGGGGCATATCAGGGGTGTATCGGTAGTGTATCAACGAAAAAGATACGGTCAAAAATTGGAAAAAAATAAAGGTGAAAAGTAAGCTTTTTTTCCTTTAAATAAGCCTTCTTTCACCCCCTAAATGACTCTAAAACTTCAAACGTCATTCCTAAAGTGCTATATTTGCAAAAGTTTGCAAGAAACAAGTGTGAATCATTAATTTTTTTGAAAACTTTTCAAATTTAAAAAAAAAATATGGCAAAAATAGGTAAGTTTTTTCAATTTTTATAATATCTTGTGATGAAGGGTGATTTGGCCTGACTTAGCGAAAAAGGGACATGTGGACACGACCTGACCAAGAGATGACAACTCAGCCTGGCAAGATTAGTTTGCAACAATTGAACTCAGGTATTCAGTCACCTCGGCACAAGGGCCACCTCAGCACAAGGCTCACCTCGGCACAAGGTCACCTCGGTGCAGGATCACCTTGGCGTTTAGTCACCTCGGCACTCAATCCAGTTCGGAACTAAAAGACTGAAGTATCAGCTTGGGGCTACCGACCCGGACCCCCATGTAACGATCCTAGAAGTCTCTCTAGCAGACTCCGAACCTCACGGGATCACATCACGTAACAGCAAGCCTAATCCTCTCCCCGCTCAGATCGAACAGAATTGATAATCTTTATTAGTTGATAACGTTACTCCCCAATTAAAGTGGAAACGGATCCCATCAGGACGAAGATCCCGAAACCGATCCGCAAAACCCGTGAGGGCTCAACTATATAAAGGCACCAACCCCAATGACACAGGGTACGCATGATTTTGCTACTCTCTAGCTCTCTAGCTCTCTAAGCTCTCAAAGCTTTTCAGCTCGCATCAATTTACTGACTTAAGCATCAGAGTGACCACGTTGGGTTAGCCACCCCAGGTTTTCTGATCCTTTCTTGCAGATTCACCTAGCTCGCTTCCCGATTGGAAGCCAAATCATCCTCCAGCAGGGAGTAGTCAGATCGCGCTACAACATCTTGTGATTTCTTTTTTTTTCTTAAATGTTTAAATTTATGTTGATCAACATTTCTTACATTCAAAATCATAATTTTTTTGCGTTATTAATAAATTTATGAAAATTTCATGAAGATATTTGGGGAAAATATAAATTAATAAAAAAATTTGAAAATGTAATTTTTCTCTGCCTATAAAGACTAAATATGTTTTAGATCTATGAATTTATCTATCATATCCATAGAGCAATTAAAATTTATTCTTCAGTACTTTTTGATTTTTATATTTCATGAAGAGCAATTATAATTTATAAATTATAGTTAAGCATAGGATTTTTAATGAAATTATAATTAACTACAATATATTTCTTCATAAAACCATTAAAATATATTAATTTAATGTATATACACCTCATTGAGGTCTTATATTTAGTGTTATTGATGTATTTTTATGATTTATTAAAGTATATATAGTGTTTCCAAGCGTATCTATGTGTATCTTAGTTTTTCTCCGATATGCATGTGTATCCAAGGCGTATCCCAATACATCTCTTAAAATTGCCTTTCTGATACACTTGGTGTTTCCGATACTTTGAACCTTGATCATAACAATATAAATATTAGAGTACTATTTTGTTCAAATCCCCCCTGTTTCATGTAATAGATGCATCCTCTATTTACTTTAGATCTCCCCTTAGACTTGGAGGAGATTTTTTTCCTACTTTTTATGTTCTCTACTTGGCTTTTCTCCACTTATTTCTTTTTGTTTACATTTCTAGCAAGTAATCACATTATCCATCACTTTTCAACCAAATAATAAGACTAGCTATTTCTGACATCAACAAAAATGAATGAGAAGATGGGTAAGTGAAGCAATCATCAAAAAATATAGGCAACAAAAGCATGAAACACAAATAATAATTAAAACAAGTTTAGATGTATATTAACAATAGAGATTAGGATAGAATCATCAAAACAATACAATGGAGTTTTGATTGTATAAAGCAAGATGAATGGATGACAATTAAGACATTTAGGATGTTATTCCCATGCAACTAGCTCTCAATCAATATCATAATTTCTTTGGTTGAAAGGGAATCCATACAAGTCCTCCGGCCGCATGGACAAATCTTTGATTCATCTTCTCAAAGGGATAAATCATAATGGGTGTTCACATCACAATAATATGGGTAGGAAAACAACCACCTTCCTAGGTTTTCTGGTCTACCACTGCCGCAACCCGCAACTAAGAGAAATACATTCTCCACATCTACAAGGACGTGACATTGGACTTCCACTATGGAGGGGTTTGACATTTTTGGTCTTTTTTGCTAGCTGAGAACCTATTGGGATTGTGCCTTATTTTACAATTGCTGAATTAATTTTAATCTAACGGTTGGTTTGGTCCCTCTTTAGGTTAAAGAGGTTTTACATATAAAAGCTTTCTTTTCTATGTAGGGTTAAGACTTTTTGGGAGAAAAGGTGTGAGAGAATAATTTAGAGTACTCTTGGTGTGAGAGTGAGTTTTTCTCTTATTTTTGTTCTTTGGGTTGAGAGGAAAGGGAGAACGAGTGTACAAGGGTAAGGGTTGGTTTGGGCTATAAGCCGCAAGGTACTTGTATTGTTCTCAATTTTCTTTCATAATGAATAATAGATTTCGCTTCTCCTGTAGACGTAGGCAGTGAGGCCGAATCACATAAATCTTTGTGTTCTTTGTGGCACATGCTTTTATTTGTCTTTGCTTGGACTTCATTTTTTTTTTTTGTTGATGTTAGTTTTCTCGTTGTTGCTATTTCAAATACCTTATTATATTATACTTGGGTAGTTGTTGTGAGGCCCTAACAAAGTGGTATCAGAGCTCAAAGGTCAGTGTTTACAAGGTGTTTGTAAAATTGCTTGAGAGATAGTGGCAGAAAAAGGTATAGGTCCTCAGTTCCAAATTGAGAGGTTTGATGGCAAAGGTGGTTTTACCCTATGACAAAGAAGGGTAAAGGACATCCTGGTCCAACAAGGCATGGCTAGAGCATTGAAGGGAAAGGATGGGAAGCTAGAAAACATGAAGGATGCTAATTGGGAGAACATCGAGTCAAAGTGTATTAGTACGATTCAATTATTCCTATCTGATAACATTATGTTTAACGTTATGGAGGAAGATTCTGCACCAGAATTGTGGGAAAACCTGGAGAAGCTTTATTTGGAAAAAAGCTTAACTTCAAAGCTATACCTAAAGTGGAAACTGTACGGGCTAAAGATGGAAGAAGGTGGGAATCTCTTGGAACATCTAAATATGTTCAATAGCATCTTGGATCAACTAGGGAAAGTTGATGTCAAGGTGGAGGAAGAAGACAAGGCCCTTTTGCTTCTTACCTCACTTCCTGATTTGTATGAAAACTTGGTGACAACATTGTTGTATGGGAAAGATACAGTGAAGTTGGAAGAAGTTACTGCATCTCTTCTATCCAATGAGGTTAGGAGGAAGCCCAAGTATGAGAATGGGCAAGACTCTGCGTTGGTCACAATAGGAATGGGTCGAAAAGTAAGGTCATCTAACAGAGGATTTGAGAACAGTAGGGCAAGATATAGTGTTATAGATGCAAGGAATTTGGTTACATGAAGAGAGATTGTCCTGCATAGAAAAGGAGTGTTGTTGAATCCAGAAGCATGGCAATTGCATCTGATGATGATGAAGATGTTCTCATAGTCTCTGAAGGTATGTGCAATTTTTCTCCAAATGAGTGGGTTTTAGATTCTGAATGTTCTATGCATATTTGCTCCAAGAAGGATTATTTTGACACATTCCAAGAGAGGAAGATAGGTGTTGTCTCCTTGGGTGATGGATCTACATGTAACATCACGAGTGTTGGGACAATGAAATTCAAAATGTTTGATGGAGTGGTTCGCACTTTGGGTGGTGTGGCATATGTCCCAAAGATGTGCAGGAATCTAATATCACTTAGCTAGTTAGACTCCAAGGGATGTGTAGTTCGGCAGATCTAGAAGAGAGAAGGCAGAAGGGAGAAGAGAGAAGAGAGGAGAAAAGAGAGAAAAGAGAGATCTATTCCAAAAGTCTGTAGCTAGCAGAACCTAAGTTAATATTTATACTTAGGGCGCCAACTCATAACTAATACACTGAGGAAAAGACAAAAATACCCTTTAATAGGCTGTAGGCCTTTACATACACATTACAATACTCTCCCTCAAGTTGGAGCATATATGTCAATCATGCCCAACTTGTCACACAATTCATTATGTCACAAATAATGAAGACCCTTTGTAAGGACATTAGCTAGTTGTTCCTTGGAACTAATGTAAGGAGTACAAGCATTCCCCTTTTCAAGTTTCTCTCTTATGAAATGCTTGTTAACTTCAATGTGGTTGTTCCTGCCATGAATAACTGGATTGGCTGCAATATTAATGGCTGCCTTATTGTCACAATAGAGAGACATTGGGCCATCAACCGAGAGGCCTAACTCTCCAATCAAATTCTTCACCTATAGTACTTTAGCAACTCCATGTGCCATGGCCCTATACTCAGCCTCAGCACTAGATCTGGCCACTGCACTTTGCTTTTTGCTTCACCAAGTGACCAAATTCCCACCAACAAAGGTACAACATCCACTAGTTGATTTTCTATCATCAACTTCTCCAACCCAATATGCATCTGTGTAGACTTCCACTTTCATATGATCATGTTTCTTGAAGGGTAACCCAGTTATAGGATACTTCTTTAGATATCTGAGTACCCTCTCAGCTGCCTCTAGATGGGAGGATGTTGGTGCATCCATAAACTGACTGAGGACACCAACAACAAAAGCTATATCCGGTCGAGTCATTGATAGGAAGAGGAATCTTCCTACCAACCTTTGAAATTTCTTAATATCTGAAATTTTCTGATATCTGTCACTGGTTCTCTAGTACAATCACCAAGCCGATGGTTTTCTTCAATAGGAGAGTCTACAGGTTTTCCTCCTAACTTTCCTGTGTCTTACAAAAGATCTAGGACATACTTCCTTTGTGAAACGGAGATGCCCCTTTTTGAGTGGGCAACCTAAATACTAAGGAAATAATGCAGTTATCCCAAATCTTTCACCTCAAACTGTATAGCAAGGGATTCTTTGACCTTTTTAATCTTAGAGTCCCAATTCCCCATAATCAAAATGTCATCAACATAGACAATTAATACCATAATATTCTTCTAGTTTCTCTTGAAAAATAGAGTATGATCAGATTGGCACTGCCTGAACCCAATTTGCTGTAAAGCCAAGTGAAATTTGCTAAACCAGGCCCTTGGGAACTATTTCAAACCATATAAAGATTTGTTTAGTTTGTAAACCTTCCCTTCACACCCTTGTGCTACAAACCCAGGAGGCTGAATCATGTAAATTTCTTCTGCCAGATCCCCATTTAAGAAAGCATTTTTTATGTCTTGTTTGTGGAGCTCCCAATCAAAATTAACAGCCAAGGATAATATAATCTGGATAGTGTTCATTTTGGAAATTGGGGCAAAAGCCCCTACATAGTGAACCCCATACACCTAAGTATACCCTTTTGCAACTAGCCTGGCTTTATATCTTTCAACCGACCCATTTGCTCTATGCTTTACTATGAATACCCATTTGCATCATCCTTGCCTTCAAGAAGATTCACCAACTCTTAGGTATTAGTTTTGTGAAGAGCATTAATTTCTTCCTTCATTGCCTTTGTCCATTCAGGTATAGATAAGGCTTCTGTAACACTTTTGGGAATAGAGACGGAATCAATGGCAGTAAAAATGCACAAAATGCGAGAGCAATGTTTTCATAGGATAAAAATTGAGCAATAGGATGCTTAATAGTACATGATCAAACCCCTTTTCTATGGGCAATTGGGACATCAAGATCATTAGTAGGATCATCAATAGCAGTAGGTTCAATCATATCAATAGGAACAAGGGTACATGGACTTTCCTTCAAGGAGTCAGAAGGTGTTGGACGTATAGTCTCAAGTTGCTCCACAGCCTTCGAGTTCAGCAGTCCCTTACGGCATCTCAAGAAGACAAGGAGTGGAGAGGAGTCAGGAATAGGGGAAGAGGGATTTGAGGAGCTGGAGCTTGCCTCTCCTCCTTTACACTATTCTCCCCCTGAGGAGAGGCTTGAAATAAGGGTTCTGACTCAAAAAATGACACATCCGTAGATACAAAGTACTTAGAGGTGACGGAATTGAAGCATTTGTAGCCCTTTTGGAAAGAGGGATAACCCAAAGAAACACACAAAACATATTTGCGGTCTAATTTACCCCGGTTAGGAGATAGATCATGAATAAAGCATTTACACCCAAACACACGTAGAGGAATGGAGATTAAAGGGGATTGAGGGAAGAGAAGTTAATGTGGGGCCTTGTATTGCAGAAGGTGTGGTGGAATATGAATAATAACATAAGCTGCAACCATCACAGCCTCAACCCAAAAACATTTTGGAACATGCATTTGAAGCATCATACTACGGGCAACTTTGAGGAAATGGCAGTTCTTCCTTTCAGCAACTCCATTCTGTTGTGGTGTTCTGGCACATGAGTTTCTGTGAAGAGATCCATGTGAAGAGAAAAGCTCAGCTAAGTCATGATGAAAATACTCCTTTGCATTATATAATTGGAAAATTTGGACTTCAACATAAAATTGAGTGAAAACCATGCGATAAAAATCTTGTACAATCTTGGGTATTTCTTCTCTCAAGTGCATATGAAATAGCCACGTGTATCTTGAATAGTCATCAATAAAGCTGATAAAGTACTTGTACCCACCCTCAGTAGGTATGTTAATAGGGCCCCAAACATCAGAAAAGACAATATAGAAAGGTAAAGTAGATCTTTTATTATTTGATAGAAAAGTTGTTCTACAATGCATACTCAACAGGCACATTTCACAATGCAAACTAGTAAGAGACACTGACTTGAACAATTCAGGAAACATAACTTTCAAAGACTCAAAGGACAAATGACCAAGGCAATTATGCCATAACCACAGTTGACTGTTTGTAGATTAACTCACAGAAGCTGATGTCATAGGGCCAACTTTATTCTCTAGGGTGCAGAGACCATCAACCATATCTCCTTTACCAATCGTCCTCCCCGAGGTTAAATCCTGGAAAACACAAGAATGAGGAAAAAAGGTTACACAACAGTTTAAAGACTGAGTAATGCTACTTATAGATAACAAATTGATAGAAGTTTAGGAATATTAAGGGTATGGGATAAGACAAGGCCATCAGGAAGTGACACAGATCCCTGACCAGCAATGGTGGATAGAGACCCATCCGCAAGTCTCACTTTATCCCTTCCAGAAAAAAGAGTGTAGGTCTGAAAGAGATTTGACTTACCAGTCATATGGTTTGATGCCCCTGAGTCAATGACCCAAAGTAACTCTGGAGCAGAGGGACACACATGAAATGCAGAAGCACCTTTACTTGATGGAGAAGCGAAAAAGGTAGAAGGGGTAGGAGCCGACCTGTCCAACTACCCGAGTGTCCTACCATACAATTCCAAATGATCTCTAAAAGAGTTGATGATGTCTTCCTTGGGACCAGAATCACTAGAATGGTCTTGAGAAAACACAGTAGTTTGATTACTTTGCCTATAGTCTTGAGTGGCCAGATTTGCAAAACTAAATTTCTTCTGAGAAGGCTTCTTCGAGGTGTCTTAATTTTTGGTTGCCCACTTGGGCTTACCCACTAATTCCCAACAAGTTTCTCGACTGTGTCTAGGCTTCTGGCAGTGAGTACACCACAGTTTGTCCTTATCTTCACCTTTCCTTGGTTCCCCCTTTTTCATTCTTGTGTTACCCCCTTTTGCAGTTAGGGCAACTGGTTGCTCCCCCTCAGAAACATTCATGAGATTTTTTCTGCTCTCTTTAGATTGGACTAGAGCATATACTTCCTAAACTGAAGAAAGTTCCCTACTTCCCAAAATTTGCACCCAAAGAGGCTCATAAGCTGGGTTCAGCCCATGTAAGAAAGCAAAAACCTGCTGTTGGGAGACAAGTTTTTTATAGTCCTATGCATCTTCATCATTCCTCCAGTCAATGGTCTGATAATAGTCTAGTTCCTTCCAGAAAAATGTAAGGGTTGAGTAGTATGTAGGTAGGCTACGGTCACCTTTCTACACGTAGATGATTCTACTTGAGGTTGATAAATCTAGGCAAAATGCTTCTGTTCAAAGTTGGTTGCCTTGGCTTGTTCGCAGATTTCACAGGCCGTGTCAACCCATATGAAATTTTTCCGTACATGAGGTAACATGGAGCCTAACAGCCATGACATAACCATGTTGTTCTCTTGATCCCAACGATCATGTTCAGTAGTACCAGACTTTGGTTCTTTTATTTTTCCACTTATATAAATGGATATCACCCTAGCTGTAACATAAAGTTTGATGCCTTTGGACCATTCTAGATAGTTTAGGCCATCAAAGGAGGTAATAGACATAGAGAAATTCATACTGTCCATTTCCCCATTCAGGTTTCCTTGCTATGAAGTAATGCTAGAGGTTGTTGAATCCTCAGTAGGCATTTCCACAGAGAAATTACTACTGGTTTTTTTTTAAATAATCTGATATAAAAGGTTTTTTTCTCTAAATAATAAGTAGGCTCCAATAACACAGGTTTGACAGTACTATAGGTCAAAAAAAAAATCTTAGCTGAAACACTTCAATTTGCACAAGGCATTCAGCCAGTCTCTATGGCTTCAAAACTGTGACATTCATAGTGGTCAAAGTTTACTTATGAATGCAGCAGTACTTACCTGGCTTCCATGACCCACAACACATAGAAAAAAACTTCAAAAAAGACCAATTTCAATGCATTTGGCTACCACCACAAACTCAAAAAAACATCTATTGCATTCGGTTGCCACCACAGGTCTAGATATCAATTTTTAATGCATTCGGCTGCCACCACACCCTTCTTCTTGGTACAGCGATCAACAGAGAAGAAGAAAGAGAAAAAAAAAAGTGTTTGAAACTTGCACCCAAAAGAAGCACACGATGGAGTCTTCAATCAGAAAAGTTTTTCCAGAAAATGAAAGAAAACTAGATCTCAGATCTGGAAAAGTTATGCCCAGATCAGAGCTCTAATACCATGTAGTTCGGCAGATCTAGAAGAGAGAAGGGAGAAGAGAGAAAAGAGAGATTTGTTCCAAAAGTCTGTAGCTTGTGGCACCTAAGTTAATATTTATACTTAGGGTGCCAGCTCATAACTACACTGAGGAAAAGACAAAAAGACCCTTTAGTAGGCTATAGAACTTTACATACACATTATAGTAGGATGCAAGGTTTTTGTTGCAGGTGGAGTCATGAAAATCACACGTAGCAGTATGGTCCTGATGGAGGGAGAAAAATGCAAGGGTTTGTATCATCTGGTTGGGAGTATAGTGGTTCTCAAGACCTCGACGAAATGTTGGAAAATGATTGCGCAAGGTAGTGTGGCCACATGGAGGGTCTCTTTTGCGGATAGAGTGGAGATAAGTGTTGCAAGTTTCCAAGGTATAGATGATGGTGAGAGCAAGATTCTTGTTGGAAGAGAGGAAAGATCGAGGTCCCTCTCTGAAGTTAGTTAGGATTGTTAGCTTGGGTACAGTTACACAAGTACATTTTGTTTGAATCATGAGGAGTCAGGACCAAATGATTCAAGTTATGTGTAGCTGGTGATGTTTTAAGGCCAATGGAGGTTTGCGGTATTTGCAAATAGGTGGTGGTACAAATAGTATATCTCTAAGGTAGTTGAAAAATAAGCCAAGGTGGAGATTGTTGGGATTGTGTCTTATTTTACAACCGCTGGATTAATTTTAATCTAACTGTTGGTGTGGTTCCTCTTTAGGTTAAAGAGGTTTTACATATAAAACCTTTCTTTTCTATGTAGGGTTAAGGATTTTTGGGAGAAAATGTGTGAAAGAATAATACAAAGTGCTCTTGGTGTGAGAGTGAATTTTTCTCATGTTTTTGTTCTTCGGATTGAGAGGAAAGGGAGAACGGGTGTACAAGGGTAAGGGTTGGTTTGGCTGCAAACTACAAGGTACTTGTATTGTTCTTAGTTTTCTTTCATAGTGAAGAACATATTTCGTTTCTCCCATGGACGTAGGCAGTAAGGCTGAACGATGTAAATCTTTGAGTTCTTTGTGGCACGTGCTTTTATTTGTCTTTTCTTGGATTTTTTTTTTTTTGTTGCTGTTAGTTTTCTCATTGTTTCTATTTCAAATGCCTTGTTATTTTACATTGTGGGTAGTTGTTGTGAGGCCCCAACAAATTGTTGGGATGCACATGTGAATAGGTGTATGGAATGAGGAGTGAAAGAGAGTCCCACACTGGAATGACATAAGAAGTGCAAGGGACTAATATACAAGAGTGGCTTGTAGCCCACAACGCAATAGCTTGGGCTTTTGGGTTGTAAGTGGTGTCTATCTCTTGTGTACAAGTCTAGCACATGTGTATGTATGCGAGCCCCCTATTTTGGCGACTCCTCATGATTTGTGACATCCTCAACGCACAACAAGTGGTATCATAGCCAAAGGTTTGGCTGGGTGCAAGCATTGACAGATGAACATGGTGACTCCCATGGCTTTGTTCCCTTTCCCAATGGTCGAGTAGTTTGCTTGCGATGGCTCTCATGGCTCTACCGGCTCCCCATGGTCGAATGGGTTGGGCGAGAGCAGTTGGTGAGTGGTTTTCAAGAGCATGTATGTGGTTCCCATGATACCACCCAAGTTTACGTGTGTTCAGATAAGTAGTAGGAGGTGGTAGGCTCTCTATGGTTTTGAACAAAGGCTCTTGGTATTGTGCATGCAGTGTAGCATGGTACATGTCAAGCTTGGTGATCGACTTCCGTTCGAGGGGGAGTGGTTAAAGAAACTCACATGTGAGGGGAAAAATGTTGGGATACACATGTGAGTAGGTTATGGAATGAGGAGTGAAAAAGAGTCCCACATTGGAAATACACAAGAAGTGCAAGGGACTAATATACAAGAGTGGCCCATAACCCAATTGCTTGGGCTTTTGGGTTGTAAGTGGTGCTCATCTCTTGTATACAAGTCTAACGCATGTGTGTGTGCGAGCCCCCTGTTTTGGCAACTCCTCATGGTTCATGACACCCTCAAGGCACAACAGAATCTTGGGGGTTGTTTAGTGTGTATAGAGTAATACCAATTATCTCTATTTATAGTAGATCAAGGAAACAACTTCTACAAGCATTCTCAAGAAGTTTTAACTTTTTTCCAATGAAATAAATGGAAATCTTTGAAAACTATGATGAGCAAGGGCGGAGCCATGGGACCCAGGGGAGTTATGCCCCCTGGCCCAAAAAATCCCCACTCTTCATGTATATTTTCCCCTTCTACCACTCCCCACTCCAATGGTTGGCCCCCATGGCCATCCATATTTATTCTCCCTGCTCCCCCATTCCACTTAGATTTTTCCCTCCCCTCTCATAAAAAAACTCATGGCTCCGCCCTCATGATGAAGGTGATGGGACTTCAGAGAATTATATCAAAAATCATTGTTTGATTAATAGTGACTCAGGACATAGGCACCAGCTGGACGAATCTAGATAAGACTCAGATGGGAGAAGGACTCCCTCTTCCAATATGTGGGGCCCCTATGGGGTATTGCAAGGCAAGCATGAATACAACATTTTTTATCAACGCAACATGAAAAAGAAAGAACCTAAGGCATTAGCAATAAATAAATACAAGGATATTCACCACAAGAAGATTCCCTTTTTTATATTATTTATTATTTATTTTATTTACCTATTTATTTATTTGTATTTATGCATAAAGAGATAAACATAAAGGAGGAAAGGGGGAAAATATAATACATATACAAAAAAACATAAAAAACAAAATAATATATTATTTACTTATTTTTCTTTTATGTATTTATGTATTTTTTGAAGACACCTTATTCAAGATAAGAAGGATAGGGGCATTTTAACAGCAAAAATTAAGGAGATAAGTCCTCAAAATAAGGAATGCTAAATGCAGCCTTAATAGTCAAGCACAGGGACTTTATTAAAACAAAAATTCATTATTTTGACAATTTGAAGTGATTATAATCATATTATCATTTCTTTAACTAGTAATTAATAAATATTTTCTTTTCTTTTCTTTTCTTTTATTTTTTATATTCCTCTCTTATTTGATCATCATATAAAAAGAAAAAAAATAATTGACGGTTACCATCATCCAGCTTAGTCCATCTAGTCCATTTAAGGGTCTCAAGAAAAGGGTATGTAGAAAAGAAACCAATATTGTGAAGTTAATGATTAACCAATATTGGTTAATCATTTTTTATTCTATACAGAATATTTACACTGAAAGAATTGAGGTATACCAATCTCCAAAAACTGAAAAGACCACATATGGACCTGATCGATACAGGGGAAAGTAAAATAGGAAGGCCTTCTTTTAACCTGTCAAAACTTACACAGTTACAAAAAAGTAGAAACAACTCGGTCTGTTTTTGTAGAATTTATCYTTAAACTTCTAAAAATTACCCAATGCTGGTCCCAACTACTTGGGGTCTTGGAACCTATAAAACATGGAGAAGAATGACTCTGCTACTGCTCAAGCTAAAAATCTCAAGGACATCCAGTGGCGTTGCCTTGAACTCAATCAAGCCCCCTTAAATTCATTAAACAAACTCAGTAGTAAAACTAAAGCCTGAAATTCTGTAAGGAATGTAAATTTATCAGATGAGAAATTTCCCAATTATATACTTGCAGTTGTTCTACTAAATCATGATCCTAACAATAAACAAACCATTATAATACATCTTAAAGATGACTTATCAGGACATTTAAAAAGAAAACGAAGATGTACATTTACAAAGTAAACCTCAAAATGGTACCCTCTTTAATTATTTCTGAACAGCACTTTGATATTTCTACAAAAAAAAAAAAAAAAAAAACTTTGAGATAATGATGGATAGTTTGTTGATAGTAAGAACTAAAGCTATCACTTCTGCTTGACAATATGGCAACTATATAAATGAAGTATATAATAATAAAGAAACAAAGTAAAGAATAGAAAGAAAGAAAAGTATGACAATTAATTCATCTTAATAAATATTTGAATACATGGATAGAAAACCTGAGACTATAAAATATTTGGGAACGAAGAAAGGAAGAAAATAATTTAATTAGAGAATATTAAGTAAAAGTAGTACAGTTGTCATTCTAAATAGGCTTCCGGTTATGCATAAGCGAAGTAACAATTCAAATTCACCTTCTTTCTTTTTTTCATTTAACATCAATAATAACATGGATAACCTTTTGTTTCAGGGTACAATGATGAGATGGTTCTCTCAGAATTTAATTTATTGAACAAATAGCAGAATTTTGTATTGATGTATAAAATAGACTTTTGTACAATTGTACTTGACAAAAAAAATATGGTGCCAAATGAAGAACAAAAAAGAATAAAAATGTATCGAAATTAAACCCAAAAAATAAACCATCAGCTCAGCCTCTTAATCCAGGAGAAACCAAAAAAGCCTGTCTCCTGCAAAAACTGAGCCTCCTATAATGCTTAAATACCATCTCCTGCAATGAATGGGTGATTCAAGAGCATCTTCGCTGTCCATCTCAACTCAGCATTCTTCATGAAACACATATTCAGAAAATCCTTGCCCTCGTCTGACATCTCACTGGGTACTTCTGGCAAGGAATGACCAGAGCTTATCTGAAACAGAATACAACTAATATCCGAACCGACTTTGCAACTCAATGCCGGCTTCCCAGTTATCATCTCTGCGACAGTGCAACCTAGAGCCCATATATCAGCGGGAGCCTCCTGTATGCCATCTCTAACAACTTCCGGCGACAAGTACAGAGGAGTGCCTCTCCAACCCCTCTTCAATTTCTTCTGCTGAACCTTCTTCGCTAATCCAAAATCTGCAATCTTTACAACGTAGCAATAGCTCCTGATCGTTCGCTTTCGGGAAGACAAAGTGAAGGCAAATGTAGAGGAAGGAACGAGAATGATATTGGCAGGCTTGATATCGCAGTGGACATAGCCACGAGAATGAATGTAAACGAGTCCTTCAAGAATCGACATCGTATAGCGCTTCACTTCGGATTCAGGTAACCCACCATTCGATCTCTTTATATGTTGGGCTAGAGATCCTCCAGAACCGTACTCCAGTAGCAAGTTGAAGTAAAACCCGTTGTTCCCAAAGGTGACTTCATCGCCAAAGCACTGAACGATATGAGGGCATCCATCTAGGTCGGCCAGAACTTCTCTCTCCTCCTGAAGCTTATCCGATTGAAGCATCTCCGCCCACTTCACAGCCATAATCGGCGGCAAGTTGCATCGACGTGTGTTGACTCTCCTCGTCATAGCCAGAGAAACCCTGGAAAACCCCCCCCGGCCAATCGTCTTCCCTCTCAACCATGACTCACCATTATTCTCGTAGTCTCTCTTGTCCTGAGGCTTCTCTTGCTGTTTCTGCTTCATCGCTTTCCAAGCTTTGTTCTACACCACCAAACAGCAGAGAAATAAAAACTCACTTTAGGGTTTTGATCACTGAAAACAGAGAATCAAGAAAAGCAAAAGACATTGCACTTACCAGAAGTAAGGAACGCGCAGTTCAGATCCTTGGATGATAGTGAAGTACGAACGGATAATCAAAACCAGCGAACCCCACTGAAGAAGAACCGAACAATCGAACAATTTACGTTGGTTTTTACAGAGAAACCAAAACGAGCGATCGGGAGAAGTAAAATGGACTCAGGAATCGAGCAGGATTCAAGTATCAGGGTATTTATTAGGTTTCACTGTCCCACTCCGACTCTAACTCTCTCTAACTACGCTTTCAAATTACACGGCAATCGGTTCGTTGGAATGAAATTAGGAAATGCTCGTAGCAGTCTTTGGGGGTAATATAGTCAATAGGTAATAGAAAACAACAAAAAATAAAGGGTACTTTGGAGAATAAGAATCCACTGATTCGGAACTTCGGACAACTCCGTATACAATTTCCAAACGATTTTCCTTTCACTGCCTGTCACTCGCCGTTGCTCCAGCACTCATAACGGCTAGTAGTGCTCGAATCGAATCTTTGTTCAATCTATGATGCCGAAAGATATGATATCGAGAGAATTTTGACCAATCAAAACATCCCGTGAATTTTGTTCAGATGATCACCCTTTCTTATGATATACCGTTTGATAGGTTGTAACAAGTGTACAACTTACATACACAACAACACTCATTGAAAACCGTCACAGTCACAAAAACGTAACTTTATAAATTAGATGGTGTTTGGAAGCGTGGGGGTTTTTTGGACCGATTTTCCAAAACAACGTCCATGCTTGCCAGACCCGTTTTTCACAAAAAAACCGCTTTGATATGTTTGGTAGTGTTTCTTCCACGTAGGCAGTGAACAACACTAATGTTGTTTGGTAAGGTGATTTTCATCACCATTTTTTATGTATATATGTGCACACTACTCAATATGATGGTGCACACTAATATCATACCATATTATATCACGATGCTTATCAAATGGTCTGGATTAATTGGATGGTTGTTTTATAATATCTGGCCTAAAATTTTAAACCCAACAGTTGAACATGTTGTTGGATTAGACCAACAACATCAGCATGAATAATGGCATCATATCCAACGGCTGTGAGTGATCCAATCACCTATTAGTACAAACAAAGGTTAAATGCTTCAAAAAGAAAATTCAAATAATCAATAAGTATTTGTTAAAATGTCTAACAGCGTTTCCATTTGTCCGCCAAGTTTGATAATAACATATTCATCCTATTTAATGAGCTTCAAGACTAGTAAGATAATTATTAGCCAAACCCAAATTAGAAGACAAATCAAGTTACAACCATAACAGGCGATGAGTGCAAAATATCTATTGTTTTGGTGTGGTTGTCTGGTAGATGAACTATGTTGGATAACTTCAGCCCTAGGTGTTCTATGG
The DNA here is from genome assembly GCF_000365185.1 of Nelumbo nucifera. The sequence goes on along the minus strand of NW_010729237.1, from coordinate 505,483 downwards.
CAGATTCCACCATATTCATCTACCCATACAAATAAATCCCTCTGGTTACCCCTTACTAGGCAACGTAAAAACCATTGCCCCTAATTAGTTTCCATCCTTGCCATATGTAGGGGTGGCAATTTTTAACCCAACCCGCTGAACCCACCCAACCCACCCATTTACTTGGCGGGTTGTGTGATCAACACATCACCCAACCCAGCCATTTAAATGGGTTGGTTGGGTTGGGTTGTGGATAACCATTGGGTTAACCATTATAGACATAAGTGTTAATTCCTTAGCCTTTTTTTAATTTTCTTCATTTGAATTAAATAATTTATAATTAATGCAATAATTGACTAAATTTACTTTTGTCTTGAATCAATACACTTCACCCAACATAAATCCAAATCAATTTAACCCGATTCTGACCAGTTCAACGTAGTCTAAACCGATCCAGCCTATACTGATTCGGGTCAACTCGAATCAAAATAGACCCCAAGTAGGATGGTTTAATGCCGCTTACTCTACTCGATTTGGGCCATCCGGTCCAACCGATATTCACGCTCTGACCCGACTCAATACAAGTTGATCCGGTCGACCCGAATCTGAAACGGTTTTGGGCAGGATGATTCGGCCTCCGCGTGCTTTGCCCGATTTGGACCGTCCATTCGACCAATATCCACACGACCCGACCTGAATCCGAATAGACCCAGTTTAGCAACATTGACCCGGTTAGGGTCAGCCGGTCCTGTCCCGAACCCATGCACAAACCTGATATGGTCTGGTCCAAGTCAATCCACCATTGACTAAAGTTTGCTGCCCCTAGCCTCTCTTGAACCTTCTAGAATTAGCTGCCCCTAGCCTCTCTTGAACTTTCTAGAAGTTGCCACCCCTAGCTTCTCTTGGGCTGCTCTTGAGCTACAAATGGGCATCCTCCTTGCTAGGCTGAATATACTCCCTTGGAAAGTTGCGGCTAGGCTCTCTCTTTGGGCATCTCCCAAAGAGTGCAGCATGGCTTCATGGGCCAAATGGCCCTCCTTTGACCTCTCAGCTGGGATGAAGTGCTTCACTTTAGCTCATTTTTCTTGGTTTTATGCTCTCTTTCTCCTAAGTTAGTCTCCCTTGATCATTTCTTGAAATTAAGCTGAATTGGGGTAAAACTTTACACAAATCAGCACCAAAATCATGCATAAAACATCAGAATTTATATGTAAATTGTGCACACATCAAACACCCCCACACTTAAGCTTTTGCTTGTCCTCAAGCAAAGACATCAGCCATAAACTGATCACCCCCCCCCCTTTATTCTCACCATTCACCGGATGAATTTTTAGGAGGAGAATGCATTGAGTGGTTAGGAAACTTGTGTAAGTATTATGATCCATTCCTATGAACTACCATTCTTATCACATACATAAGAGCCAAAGAAGGGGAGTATGAGTTTCTTCAAGTTTCAGCTTTCACTCCCATTCAATATGTAGATTAGCTCCTTGACTGTCAAAATTAACTATCACTTTGAGCTTGGTCTCAAATCTATAACTGCACCCCATTGATTGTTCAATTGCATTTTGTTTTCCCCAATTTTTTGGTGTGAGTGCATTTGATGCTCCATCTCACACGGGGTATTTTCTTCTTTCTTCTTTTTCTTTTTTTTTTTCTTTTGGTGTAAGTGCATTTTATGCTCCATCTCACACTCTTTTTTTTTCTTTTGGTGTGAGTGCATTTTATGCTCAATCTCACACTCTTTTTTTTTCTTTTGCAGTTGTTGAACATCATGCATTAACAGTTCAGATGTGAACTAGCTCGACTGACCATTAATAATTCAATCAAGTGCCTTCATACACATGAATGTAGTTAGGGCTGGTCATGATGAAAGTCATATTCAGCTCCCTTAACCTCATGCATTGTGCTAAGCTGGATCATTCACAAAAATAAATGCAAACACATATAGTGGTTTCCTTCAACTCATTGTATTCCCTCTTTGAATTCACCTAATAAACAGCAATGATCTTAAGGGGATTTTCAGTTTATTTGGTCTGTCAATGCATGTATCTAAGTGCTTGGGATGACTGAGGTGCATGGCTACAACCCAACACCCCCACACTTAAGATGAACATTGTCCTCAATGTTCCTAGTGTTAGGGAGTAACAAAAAAATCCAGCAATGAAGGTAATTGCATGAAGAGCATTATCAATCAATGAGAGGGTTTAGAGGACCTCCCTGAAGTTCCTTCTGAATTCTGCAATAGCTCTTGTGATGGGAATCCTCTATCTGCTAAGAATCACATAAAACTAGAGAGAGAGATCAGCAGCTTACTTAATTAACATCCTACATAAATACAAACTAAACTCAACTGATATGAATAAGAAAAGCAGAAAACAAAAACAAAAGAGTTTATGACTAAAAATCTGAATTGGGTTGCCTCCCAACAAGTGCTTGTTTTTGGTCTAAAGCTCGACCTTCTAGTGAGGTGCTGCCCACTGGCCTAAAAACATCCACCAACCTCATCATCAATGACACCTTCCAAGCTAAAGCTGCCATATGTTCCCGAGACACCCTCAACAGTTTTTCTCTTTGCAAAGGGCTCAAATCTGCTGATATGATTATTGGTAGTGCCGATGGTGCCTCTAAAAAGGCATACTCTAGATGTGGAGGGGGTTGCTTCAGCTCAAGGGAGGGTGTCTCTTGGGTTAAAGGCTTGCTTATTGGTATTGGCGGGGTATCCAAGCCATCCAACTTGAGACACTCTTTCCCTTGAAAATGTGGATTGGTATTCAAGTATGCTGCCATGCCTTGCATCTTTTCATTCTCTTCCCTTGCAGCTCCTCCCTCTTGTATGCCAAGCTCAAGGGTGTTGGCCAACCTGCTAACCGTGTTTTCAGCCCTTGCCTTCTCCTTCACTTCAGTACTCCCTAGTAGAGTGCCCGGTATGCTTGCTGAAATCAATTGTGCCAACTACCCGACTTGCTTCTCCAAGTTCTTTATTGCTACTTCGTTATTCTGAAAACTGGTTTCAGCACTAGCTATGAACTTAGTCATCATCTCCTCTAGGTTAGATTTCTGTTCCGACTGATGGAAGTTTTGGGTGAAGGGCTTCAGCACATGCTGATTTGGCCATGACTGATTCGAGTATCCTCCCCATCCAGGGTTAAAGGCACAAGGGTACTGACTGTATTGCTACCTTGGAAATTGGCCATCAATGTTTACCTGTTCTAGAGGTTGCATAAACTGATTGCCAATTTGGCATGCAATGCTGATATGGCCTACCCCACACCAATCACAAGTCATGGACTGCACATGCATGGCTGCCATCTACATCTCATCTAATTTCTTGTTGATTGCACCTATTTGCGTAGATAGAGTTGTATATGTGTCCACATTGTGAAGACCTTGCTGCCTTCTAACTTGTGCTCTTTCGGAATGCCATTGACAGTTGGTTGTTGTCATCTCTTCTATCAAAGTACTAAAGAAACTAAAGTACACTAATCAAAGAAAACAATCTATCAAACAATTATCAATCCTAATCTAGCAGCAATTTACAAGGCAAAGACTGAATGTTATCTGAGAAGACAAAGCTTTAAACACAATAACAATCAGTAGGCCAAATATGGATAGATCTGAACTCTCATATACTAGCTTGAAATCAGAGAAGTAGCCTATCAACTCTAACAGATTGCACACTTGAAGCAAGAAGAGCAGCCTAACATAGAGACAATCGGCAAGAAATTCTGATTTCAGCAATGAAGATTAATATACACAAATCTGGATATCAGCCTAATATTTTTCTGTGTGCTCAAATCTAATTTTTGCACTCAACACTGAAAGCTAATGTGTACAGATTTAAACTCCACTGATTTTATGAGATATAAAGAACCAGAAATCAGTTCAACTGGCAATACTAGATCAATAATCAAAACTAAACAAATCACCAAAAGAAGGGAAAAAAAACTATTGATATCAATAATGAAGGAATAAGATTTGTACAGAATTGAAATCAGTTAATGTATACAGTTAATGAAATCAGCAATGAAGATAAAAAAAAAAACAAATTTCCAATGTGTTCAGATCTGATTTTTTTTTTTTTATTTCAGCAGTGACAATCAATGTATACAGATCTGAACTACACTACCATGACTAGAACAACTGCCAAAATCTGAGCAAATCAGCAATAGGAAGGGAAACTACAGATATCAGAAAATACAGATCTGAGTCCTACTTCAAATCAGAAATATATCAGATCCATTAAACCAGAAATGGAACAACAAGCTATAGAGTTTTTTTTTCTACAGAACACAAATCTAAAATCTGTCAAATCATCAAAGTAACCTATAGAATTATTAAGCTACAGTCTACAACCTAAAACTAGATACATTTGGCAAAGAGAGAAAAAAAAATTATGAACTACTGAAACTAACTACACTATTGAAACTAGAACAGCAAACTGAGAAAGAGGCAATTAACACTAGGCAAGAAAACTACTCATATCAGCAAGGGAAGTTACTCTATCTATAGATCTGAACCTAATAGAAAAAAAAAATCAGATGACCTAGTACAAAATTAGAAGCATTTGGCAATAAGTAGAGATTATCTAAAGCAGTAATGTAGGTTAGTGTGTGCAGATCTAAAATGTATAGAATTAGAACTACATCTATCAGCTACACTACTAAACTAGAACAGCTCTATTATTATTATTTTTTCTCTGTGTGCTCAGATCTGAATTCTGAATTCAGCAATGACAGTAATGTATATAGATCTGAACCACACTATTTTTATAAAATATGCAGAACTAAAATGCAGCTACACTACTGAGACTAAGATAGCAATCAAAGATGAAGCACTTCAGCAATGGGAAAGAAAACTACTTATATCAGCAATGGAAGCTACAAAATGCAGATCTGAATCCTAATATGCAAAATTAGAAATTAGATTAACAATGGCTAATTAGTTCCTAATATTGCTGCAATAAGTCCCCGGCAACGGCGCCAAAAACTTTATGCGTATTTGCTTACACTAGCAAGTGCACTAGCCACACAAGAAATAGAATGATGAATAGAGTATCGTTCCCACGAGGACTTATGTAGCAACTACTAGTAGTACATCAGCCAACTCTTATCTGATTAGACGAAATTTAAATCTAATTCAAATCTGAAATCCTAACTACAAAACTATCTCTAAGGAATTGAATCAAACACCTTGCATGCAAATTGAGAAGACAAGCTAATTATGCACAGAATTTGATTCAGCAATTAGATCTCTAGGTCATTCGATTAGATTAGGATTCAACCTTGGTTTGGTGAAACCCTAAGGCAATGAACAACCTCTCTCAAACGCATGTTCATCCTATGCATGAGTGACGGTTCTTCTATCTCTAGCAAGAATCTAATCCCCATGCATGCATTAAGATCTAGGCATTCTAGGGCATCATTCAACTTGAATGAATATCAACCGAATTGTGCAAGTTATCTCTAACCTTGCACTCAATTCGGTTCTTGATTAGCAGATCCGAATTTCTAGTATCTTTCTCAAGCACTCTAGAACTTCCAAGAATCAAGAACAATTCGGACAAACTGAATTAATGTTGCCTGAATTCTTTCTCAAGCAATTTAGACATGACAAAATCAAGATCTAAAATTACAGATCTGAAATTACGAAACAACAATTCGGCTAGCAGTTCTAACAATCAAATTCCTAATCAAGAAACATCAAGATTGCATCTAATCCATTCGAATGAACCTAGAAAGCAAATTACAGATCTGAAATTACAGAAATCATGCTTCAATTACAGCAAGAAAGAAAAATTAATGGAGAATTGAACATGAAACCCTAACTGAATTCGATTACCAAATGTGCAAAAATCAAGGAAGAACAACCTAGATCTCCAATGACTTCTTCTCCAAATTCGAAATCAGCTTCTTCTTCTCTTGAATATTCTTGAATCTTCTCCTTTCTTCTTCTCTCTTGCGCCAATCTTTCTCTTCTCCCCAAAAGGAATTCGCCCCAAGGAGTTTTCTCCCCAAAGGGGCTTGAACCATAAGGTGTTGAACCTCTTTTTCCTCTAAGGGACCTCCTTAAATAGTTTTTCCTTCAGCTCTCCAAGAATTCTAGAAGTTGCCGCCCTTAGCCTCTCTTGAACCTTCTAGAGTTTGCTGCCCCTAGCCTCTCTTGAACTTTCTAGAAGTTGCCGCCCCTATCTTCTCTTGGGTTGCAATTTGGGCTGCTCTTGAGCTACAAATGGGCCTCCTCCTTGCTGGGCCGAATATGCTCCCTTGGAAAGCTGTGGCTAGGCTCTCTCTTTGGACATCTCCCAAAGAGTGCAACATGGCTTCATGGGCCGAATGGCCCTCCTTTGACCTCTCAGTTGGGCTTTTGTTCCAGCTGGGCTGAAGTGCTTCACTTTAGCTCCTTTTTCTTTGTTTTATGCTCTCTTTCTCCTAAGTTGGTCTCCCTTGATTATTTCCTGAAATTAAGCTGAATTCGGGTCAAACTTTACACAAATCAGCACCAAAATTATGCATAATACATCAGAATTTATATATAAATTATGCATACATCAGATGGCCAAATCAATAAGAAATCCTCAGAAAAATGAGAGAGAAACAACCATCCTTACTGCCACCAAACTGTCATGCTCTTGTTGAGGAAGATGTTGAATAATGGTGTGAATATCGTATTAAGTTCATTGAAAAAAATTTAAAGCTCTTTTATATTAGGTAGGGGTGGACTCAAGCTGAGTCGAGCCGAATATCTAGCTATTCAAGTTTGGCTCGTTAAAAAAAAAAATATTAGGCTCAAGATCGAGCTCAATTCGAGCTAAAGACTTAAACTCAAATTCGACTCAGCTCAAAAGCTTGTATATTCGAGCTCAACACAACTTGAGCTCGGCTATGTGCTAGCTTCCTATAAAAATTATATATAAAAATTATTTTTTATTTTATATATATAAATTTAAGAATTATAAAAATTATTTATTATGATATATATATATAAAAAATAAAAATATTATATATAATATTTATTATTATACATATAAAAATAAAAAATATACATATAAGAAATAGAAATATACATATAAAAATTTATTTTTATTTTACATACAAAAAAATAAGAATTATAAAAATTATTGTATGTATGTATTACACTTGACTAGAAAACAAGCCTATATAAAAATTATTGAATCATGCTTTTCACGAGTTGAGCTCGAATAGCTCATAAAAAGCTTGATTCGTTTCCAATCCTAATTTTATGGTATCCTAGGGTGGTTTTATAATTTTCTGTACTTTCAAGGGTATCTTTATTATTTTGGGTTTAACGAAGGGTCAAACCAAGATTGTAGTACTAGGGTTGTTGGATCAAATATTGGAAGGTAAAGATGGGCTCGAGGGTGTAGGTTTCATGTGTACAAGTTAATAGGATTGGCCAAAACAATTTTTTTTTTTTTTGTTGAGGGGGCAAACTGGAGTATTTTTGGGAGAAAACTAACTTGGTAGTGTTTTGGGGTATTCTAGATTAACCAGTGAGGTTAGACTGGAAAAATCTAATGAGCTTAGAGAAGTTGAGATCAAGGAGATCTGGATTTTGGGTGTTTCGTCTAATGAAAGGGTTAAGAGTGAAATCTTTATGTGATAAAGGGGTAAATGGGGGAATTTTGAGTTGAGATTTCATGGATAGATATTTTAAGATGTTAGAGTGTAATGGAAGTTTCTAATGGGCTTAGGGAGGTTCAGATTAAGGGGATTTATATATATTGTGAGTGTTTTGAGCAATGAGAGGATCTAGATTAAAATCTTTGTGTAATAAAGGGGTAAATGAGTGAATTTGACTTGAAATTTCATGGTAGTTATTATAGGATATCAGGAGTCTATTGAAAGTGTCTAATGGGTTTGGAGGTATCGTGATCATGGGAATCTGGGCTACAAGTGTTTCAACTAATGAGAGGGTTCAAAATGAAATCTTAATTTTATGCTGCGGTAAACGGTGAAGTTTTGAGTTAAAATTTCACGCATAGATATTTTATGATGCTTAGAGTCTGAAGTGTTGATGAACTACATGTTGAGATTGTAGGAATCCAGGTTATGGGTGTTTCAACTAATAAGAGGGTTTGAAATGGAATCTTGGTTTGATGGAGGGGTAACTTAGGGAATTTTTTTCATGAAATTTTATGGAATGTATTTTTGGATGTTTAGAGCTTAATGAAAAGGACAAATTTTGATCGGGTGGGTAGAATGAGAGATGTAAGGGTTAAAAGTATCTCGAGTCACATGAAGCTAGCTAATGTAGGCTTCCAAAGTGAAATCTTAAATTGTTTTTGGGCTAATGGAAGAATTTTATAGGTTGGTTGAGTATAGGATTTTGAAATCAGTGGTTAAGTTTGGTATAATCAACGAAATGGGATTAAGTAGTTTTTTAGCTTCAAAGTCATCATCTAATCAAAATTACTAGAATAGAATATTTAGTTGGTGGTTCATGGAAGTCTGGAGTTTGGATCTAGGGTTTGGTTTGAATGAGTATTCTAAGGTTCTAAATTAGATGATTGTGTTTAACTTATTGATCATGAGGTTAGTGGGGTTCGATTAAGTCTATCATATTGTATTAGGTTGATTCGATAATGGATTTTGAGGATTCAGGGCTAAGATTTAGGCTAATTGGGTTTGTTTTGGTGTTTTAGGAAGATCATGATGGTCTAATTGGGTGTTCGGGGGTGAGTTAGGGTTTAGGCTAAGGACCGACCAAAAATAAGGTGTTAACAACTTCCCGACTTTGTTATAAAGTAGTAAACTATGAAATAACAAACACTAAAAGAAGCACAAAGAGATTATTGTGAATGATAGGCTTGTAAGAAGGTTAAGGTGAGAAGGAGGGTTTTGTGTAGCATCATTTCGTCGTGTGAAAGCTATTTATTCTTGGTAAAGTGACCCCTCCTAAGTATCAAGTAACCTTATGGAATCAGGGTTGATTTATTGTGAAGCAAAAGAAAAATATTTAAAAATAAATAGAAAGTAACAATAAAAATAACTCAAGAAAATGATTTAGACTTCTCTCTAAACATAACCATAAAAACATTTATAGACACTCTTTCTCTCCCTCTTTTGTTTGATTAATTTAAAGACACTCTAGAAATTTTTAGTATAACATTTTCTAAGATTTGACAAAGGTCTTATAATTGATATGGTATAACTATTCTCTTGATTGTAAGGTCAAGGAAGTAAAGTAGTATGTATTCCGAGGTCTTAGGAATTGATTGAACCAAAAATGGGAAGAAATGGGAAAGAAGCAAGTGTCCAGTCCCCAAAGAAGGGATTTCCTACATACCCTCTGGTGAGGGATTTGACCACTATAGTTCACCAATATTGGAATTCCAAAGAGAGGAGGAAAATGGTGGAAGACTGAAATGGAGGTGTAATGCTGAGGATATAAAGTGGTCTGCACTCTAAGATTCAAGGAATTGATTGAATTGGAAATGGGAAGAAATGGAAATTAAACAAGTGTCAAACCTAAAGAAGAGGCTGCCTACATACCCTGTAGCAAGGGATTAGGCTGCTATAGTTCACCAGTGTTGGAATTTTGACGAGAGGAGGAAAATGGTTGAAGACATGGAGAAAAGGTTGAATGAGAGAAAGGGAATGGGCTCACATCACAGTGATTGTAATGGGCCAGAAATGGTTCCAAGGCCTCTATTTATAGTTTTTGGGTGCACATTCCATAAGTTTTTGAGGTTTTTTCTCCTAATTTGCCCTCTTACTCTAGAATGTACTATTTACACATTTAAAACATGTGATTAGTTGTCTTTTTAAAGTCATCTTATTAATTGTTTTTTTCCATTTTACCATTTTTGTCACATGTTTATTTCCTTGTTTCTTTCTAGAACCTTTCCATGTTTGTTTCTTATTTAAGAATGCTTTATGATGAGGGATAAAGTGACCCTGTAATTATAAGTTGCCATGTGGTGACCAAAACTGTCTCTAGGCACCTCTGTGTCATACATGGCATGACCTGGAAAGAACATTCCTCGACAAATCAGATTAGGCCACCCAGATAGCACTAGCCTCATATCACGACAAATCAGAAGATTAGTAGATGAGACCTAGGTGGTCTGTAGTAGCCCCGACCTGCCAATCTGATCTAGGCAATTGATGACTTGATGAACTATCTAACCTCGAGAACACTGATGTGGCATGTCTCCCTTTATCTGTTCACATCACTTGGTGTCCCCAAAATTCACTATGACACGTTCGCATCACTATGTGAGAGTATCCAAGTATTGGACCGATGAGGCCTGTCACCAACAAATATGCTAGATGTACTTTGACCAAACTCCATAATCTATTTAAGGATGATTCCTTTCCCTTTAACGGTATGCACACACTCTTTCTCTCACTCCCTCACTCTCCACTTTGAATCTCTGCCTACTAGTTCTCACTCTCTCCATCAATAGCTTGGTACTGACTTGACTGTCAGAGCTGTTGTGCTCGGGTCATCCCTCGATCTCTCTGACATGTTCTTGCTTTGTAGAACCAGCCTGTTGACCTCATCAGACTCATCCGAGTTGTCAAAACCAACAAGGGCTCAGTGTGGTTCGTGCTTCATCACTTTATTTATTAATTGTGTTGAAATGTTCAACACTTATATTTTATGGGTCGAATTGGTTCGAATTTGGTTGTTCTTATCATAAGAACATTGCATGACAAGTTAGAAATCTACTCTTACTATGAATCAACTGATTGTTTTGCCTCGAGACTTTAGAGTTGGTGTCTCCCTAGGGTTTTTTTTGCTTATCAATCTTGTGGTTAAGATTTTGGTTTAGCTCTAGAGGGCTTTTATCCCTTTCCTCTATTCAACAATCCTTAAACCTACAATTGTTGGATTATCAACACCTTGTATCAGTTGTTAAAGATTGATTTGATACTCTTCTAGAGTTTTGATTTTTCACAAGGGTGGAACTTCTTTGTGGTGCCCTAAAATAAAGATTAATTGGGTTTATTATTACAATAAATCTGGTTTCTCTGTTGTTTTCTCCACATTTCATCATTTTGACTATACTATCAAGGGTTTTCTTTTGGGGAACCCCTATTGTTTAGATGTTGTTGTATCCACTTCAGTATTTGGATAATTTCTTGGTTAAGTTGAATGATTAATCACTTGAAAAATCTATTTCAGTGTTGTTATTCTTTTGTTTGAACTATATCTTTTTCCGAATGGCCAAAACAGTTGATATCATCCCAATGAAATTTAATGGTACCAACTACAAGATGTAGAAGTTCCATTTTGACTTTTTGGTTAAGGGAAAGTCCTAGAGGGTTATCTCAATGGGTAAACCAAATGAAACAGATATCAAGGCCTTTTCACAATGGAAACTAGACAATAGAAAACCAGTTTCCTAGATCTTGAGTTTGATTGTATCTCACATTGCTATCACCATGAGAAGAATGTGAACAACCTTTGAGATGTATGCTACCTGAAGAAGGTTTACCATTAGTCCAATTTAGCAAGATAATATCAAATTGAATATGATATTTTTGCTTACTCAGGGGCATAAAGAGCTATAAGAATACTATGTAGTTGACTTATGAGAAGAGTATGAGTTGATTCATATTGATCCGTTCGACTCCTTAGAGTGTGTGTCAAGTATCTTCGAAAATACTTTAAAAAGAGGAAAGTGAACTAGTTCCTTACGAAACTTAGGCTTGAAAATGAAATAATAAGATCTAATATTTTGAGTAAAGGGGCCCTTCTAGACTTGGATTCCATGACGGGAAAGTTATTAAGGGAAGAAACTAGACTTATGATTACTACAAACATATATGGGAAATTGATTGGTTCTAGTGTTGATACAATCTTTATTGCTCAAGGGAGAAAAAAATTTTCTATCAAGGACTTCTCTAAACCCTAGTGTTATGAATGTAAGGGGTTTGGACACATTGCCTCCCATTGTAAGAATAAGAATGTCTGCCCCTATTATAAACAACATGGTCATATTACTCTAAATTGTCATGTTCAGCCATCCAAGGGAGCTATGAAGAAGAATCAGCCACGAACATATCAAGTGAATAGGGACAAACTACTGATGCATTTGCCACTAAAGGTGAATCTTCTACTTCTATGGATGAGGAAATGATATGGTAACTGGTATCCGTTACTATCTCATTTACATATTTTTGCTATTGGCTTATTTGGTGAGCTCTCTAGCTATCGTACCTCTCCCTCTCATGCTTGGATAATTGATTATGGAATTGCCAATCATATAATCGGTGCTTACTCTAAACCTTCAAGTAATTTTTTTTTAAAACCCACCATAAACACATTGTTACCACCAATGGTGAGAAATTGAATATCATTGAGAGTAATGATTTATGCTTCAAGCGCTCACCCTCAACTTCCTTTAAGCAATTAACCATGCCTAAAAGGCCATAATAGAATGAAATAGGGGGAGAGAGAGAGAGAGAGGTGCAACTCTTAGATAGTTAAATGTGTGATCATGTCGTTAAAGGGAATTTGGATTTACCACCAATTCTATGAGGCTTAGTGAGTAAATATGCAAAAATGGATTATTTTTTTAGGCTGAGTAATAGATGAACAATTAAGGTTTCAACTATATCTTCTTAACAAATGTTGTTTCGTTCATGCAAATAATTAATTAGTTAGAACCTATGGAATTATAAATCTACTCCATCAATAGAAAAATTGAAACTACTATCAATTAGATAGAACTAATTTCCAAGACATAGGAGAGGAGCTATTCCTTTTCCATTTTTTTGATCCATAACCCAAGAAGGATGTGCTTCCCCGAATTCATTATTTGAGGCGAAGATTGTGGAAACTCAAGAGAGGCAACCGCATACCAAAATCTTGGAGGAACTCTCATCTTGAAAATCCTTTGATTTTGGATTTATGTAGGACTCTTTTATCTAAGGATCCTAGGTTTGCATGTAGTGGGCTCCATTCACCACCAAGCTGCTAGGCACATTATCTGTTGTCTTGCTTGAATATATCACTTGAAAGCACCATTATTGGATTCCACAATTTGGAAATTTGAAGAAACGACAAAGGCAATAGAGGCTTTTTTATGATTACATCTTATATACCTTTGATATATAAGGTCTCCATCCAATTTGAAAAGAGAGGGGAGGTTTAGGTATCTACAGGATACTTTAGGGACGTTTAAGTCTTTTACCCTAATAGATAACAAGAGATAAATAGGGGTGATCATAGGTTGGGCTTGGTAGATATATATAAATGACATATAATATGAATATAAATTTATTTGGTCATTTACAAAAATACCCCCTTATAGTTTCATGGATATATTAAAACCTACCCTATAGTTTGCATTTTCCTAAATCACCCTTATAGTTTATAATCAATTTACTTAATTGACCTTCCATTAGATGACATGGAAAATGATAGTTTTGATACTCATGTCCATTTGAATAAATTTAGTAAAAAGAAAATAAAAATAAAAATACCATTTTTGTTCCTAATAAAACTCAATCAACCAATCCATTTGGCTCTATTTGGCCAATTTTATTTTTTTTAACAAGTGTTAAGGGTACTTTTGGAATAAATAGCATTTTCACTCAATTTAGGTGATCATGTTACTGTTTTTAGATGGAAAAACAAACACTTCTTAGTGAAAAGCCAATTTAAGTAAATAGGTTTCAAACTATAGGGGATGCTTTAGTAAAATGAAAACTGTAGGGTAAGTCTAAGTAAATCTATGTGAACAATGGGGGTGTTCTAATAAATGACCCTTTTTTTGTAGGGTGCTCTGCAATAGTCGTTGTCCCATATGGAAAAACTTTGGTTGTTGGGGGCCAACAACCTATGATGTTGAGAACATTTTTGGGAATGCCATGTTACCATAAGCGGGGTAAAATAGTAATTGCTCCTATTTCTTTTTAACCATAAACATAGACATTGACATGAATTGGTGAGCATGTTCAACCTAAAAACACTCTCAACGGCATAAGTTGTTGGCCCCCGATAACAAAAGTTAACTCCTCCCATTAAGGTTTTTAAAAACGAACCAGAAACAAAACCAGCCAGGGGACCAGTTTCCAGTAAAGTGGTACGACCATCCAAGTCGAACGGTTCGACCCATGACATCGTAAATAAATTAAAAATAAAAAATATATATTTATAAATAATAAAAATAGCATAAAATTAAATAAAAATACAAAAAAGTACAGAAAATAAAATTATCTAAATACAAAAATAATACAGTAGAACACATATAAAATATAAAAAATAAAATACAGAAAATTTCTAAAAAATACAGAAAAAACACAACAAATTCAAAAAATATAGAAAAAAACATAAAAAGAAAACTATCTAAATACAAAAATAACAAAGTACATAAAAACACAGAAAATTGTAAAAACATAGGAAATTGCAAATAAATAAATTAAATACTGAAAATGTATAGAAAAACTATAAAAATAAAACAAGAAATTGCAAATAAATAGAGGAAAATACAGAAAAATAAAAAAAAAGTGCAAATAAATAGAAAAAAAAAACAAAAAATACATAAAAATAAAACAAAAAATTGAAAACAAAACAAAAAAATTGCAAATAAATACAAAAAAAAGCATAAAAATAAAACAGAGAAGTGCAAATAAATACAAAAACAAAAACAAAAAGTGCAAATAAATACAGAAAAATAAAATAGAAAACTGCAAATAAATACAGAAATAGAAACGGAAAAATAAAAGAAAAAATGCAAATGAATACAGAAAATACAAAAAATAAAATAAAACAGAAAAGTGTAGATAAATACAGAAAATTGCAAATAAATACAAAAAAATAAAATTGCAAATAAATATAGAAAATACAGAAAAATAAAATAAAAAATTGCAAATGAATACAAAAAAAAACTAAAAAATAAAATAGAAATTTGCAAATAATTACGGAAAATAAAACAAAAAATTGCAAATAATATAGAAAAAACAGAAAAGATTGAGTTCATATAAACTTAGAGTTCATTAAACTTATAGTGTTTTTCTAAAGTTCAAGCAATTTGCTTATCTAGTTCTTATGAACATAGAGTTCACTAAACTTCAATGCTCAAACAATGTTTTCTTAAACAATCATGCCATTATAATCTGTCATACTTTAGAAAAGGAGGGAAAAACTTAAGTACCTTTGAGCCTTTTAAAGATCAAACTTCTCTAGTTCTCTACTGCTTGGTTATCACTTTTATTCATAGCATATGGACATATGCAATAATTAGTTGTACATCAGAAATTGCAACTCAATGAATTTGTACATAACAAGGAGTAAAACTAAATAATAAATGCCCTTACCTATACAAATGGAAAAGAACCCCTTTAGATGGTCAAGTCTCTCAGAGTTTCCTTTGGACTTTGTGTTCAAAAACACTAAGAAGACAAGAAAAGAACATTTGCAAAAGATTCCATAGATTTTGCCATAACATCATGCATTCTTAATTCATCAAACATAATACTTAGATACTCAAAAATAAAAAGATAACAAACTATGTTCAATAAGTATTAAACACAAATCAAAACTTCAAGTTCAACATAGAGTTCAGTTCACTAATCTAATCGTCCAAATTCTCAAAATATGTTGGCCCCATTTCTCAATGGTACCAACTACCAACCAAAGCCAAGTGGTATTTCACCATCATCTTCATCTTCGGGAGGTTGTGTTTCATCTACATCTCCAAGTTGGGTGTTGGCTACATTTTCCTCCATGATTCCCCATTGTTCAATTAAAAATTCATCATCATCATTTAAAGAACGAAAACAAAAAAAAATATAACTCAAAAAATAGCCAAAATAGTCAAGTATGGAAATGTCATTTGAGACAATATCAATGATAGTTACCATCAGTCCTATCTCTTTTTCTTGATGGTGATTCCATTCTTGTAAATGTTGTCTCATCAGCTTTAAACATATCATCCTTCTCATAACCATCAAGTAATGAAGAATCCTCATCATTGTGCATTATCCAATCTTCCACAACATCAACATGTTCATGCTCAATTGGGTCAAGATTTTCATTTTTTCTCCTACAAAGCAATAAATGATACATTAGATGCAATGAAAGCATAAAAAAAAACAATCATGAAACATAAAACACTTACCCATCCATCACATACAGGTTGCAATGAACATATACGAGGTTATTGAGCCTCTGGTGCTCCAACTTGTTCATTCTCTTTGTGTGTATACGTTCAAAAACACTTCAATTGCATTCACATCCAGATGATTTACACACCTATCTAAAGATTCGTACAATAATCCTTTTCGAATTTAGAGTGTCACAACCAAAATCTTGACCACCATTCACCTATATGCAATGAGATAGAGTTGATTTATTTTATAAAATAAAATTGAAATAATAAACATGTTATAAGAAATAAATATTTATTACCTGGAGGCATTGACTTAAATGTATTCACTGAGAAAGGTCTTCCAAAATTACTACAACAACTTTCAAAAATAGTAAGCTCTTTGTTCAGTTTTATCTTCACATCATTTAATTTTATTAGAGTTCGACCTCCCTGTTAGACTGATAACAGTCAAGAAAAAAGAGAGAAGAGAGAAAGAGAGAAAGGAGAAGAGTAGAAGAGAGGACAAGGAGGAAAAGGTCCGGTTCGAATGAGAGAAAAGTTAACCCTCCCATTCGGCCAGATCTGTTTTATATTACTAAAATATTGTGGAAAAGTCACATGTGCCCCTACTTAAGTTAGGGACATTAGATCTAACACAAACTTACACATCAGCACCTAACCATAAGAACAAAGACAAAAATACCCCTACATACTCGACACTAACACTCCCCCTCAAGCTGGAGAATATATTGCATGTAATCCCAGCTTGTTACAAATGTAGTCCACTCTACCCCCACCCAATCCTTTAGTAAACAAATCTACCCACTGGTTCCCTGTAGACATATGCAGTGTCTATCACACCACTCAGCACCTTCTTTCTAACAAAGTGACAATCAACCTCTATATGCTTGGTTCTCTCATGAAACACCGGATTGGAGGAAATATGAACTACAGCCTGATTGTCATAGTAGAGTTTCATCAGAGTATCAATAGTGTATCCCATCTCCTGTAGAAGGTTCCTTAGCCACATTAATTCACAAGTAGTATGTGCCATAGCTCTATTTTTGCCTCTCCTATCAGATACAGAACCGGCCCAATCAGTATTAGTATATCCTTCTATTTCAAGTTTTCTCCCACTTCTGTATATATCAAACCACTACCAGGAGCCCTCATTAAATACCTCACAATCCTTAAAATCGCATCCCAATGTGGAACTAGAGGTTTCTGCATGAACTGACTTACCACACTAACTACGAATGAAGTGTCTGGCCGAGTGATGGTTAGGTAGTTCAGTTTACTTACCAGTTACCGGTATCTACTAGGGTCTTCAAACACTTCACACATATCGCTACTCAGCTTAGTGTTTGTTTCCATAGGCGTTTCAGCTAGTTTAGCACCTAACAAACATATTTCTTCAAGTAAATCAATAACATATTTCCTCTTACACAAGTTAATACCATGCTTAGATCTTGCTACTTCTATCCCCGAAATTCTTCAATTTACCAAGGTCCTTTGTCTGAAAATGTTCCTACAAAAAAGTCTTCAACTTGTCAATGCTCATTTTATCATTTCTAGTAATGACAATATCATCTACATACACCACCAATAGGATCTTCCCTACTTGAGAGTCATGACTAAAGATTGGGTGGTCAACTTGGCACTGTTTCATACCAAACTTCTTTACCACCTCACTAAATCTGCCAAATCATGCTTGAGGAGACTGTTTAAGCCCATAAATGGCCTTCAGTAGTCAGTACACCTTGCCATCCTCCCCCTAAGCAACAAACCCTGGTGGTTACTCCATATAGACCTCCTCGAGTAGATCACCATGCAAGAAGGCATTCTTGATATCAAGCTGGTAGAGGGGCCAATCATACACCACAGTAAGAGAAATCACAATACAGACTGAACCAATCTTAGCAACCGGGGAAAAAGTCTCTATGTAATCAATACCATAGGTTTGGGAATACCCTTTGGCAATCAGTCTATCTTTCAGCCGCTCTACACTACCATCTGGTAAATACTTAACTGTATAAACCCACTTACAACCAACAACCTACTTACTAGGAGGAAGGGTGGTGAGTTCCCATGTATGATTATGGGCTAGAGCTAAGAGTTCTTCCTCCATCGCACAACACCATCCTAGAGAGGCAATGCCTTCTTAGGCATCTTTAGGGATAACAAAGAGATAAACTGGCGATGGGAATCGGAAAGGTGAGTTAGTGAAACATAATTAGAAATAGGATAAAGGGTACAACTGCATTTACCTTTCCGCAAGGCAACGAAAAAACCAAGATCAAATACTGGGGTTGGGGCTAGTGTAGGAGTAGTTGTCGGATCTATCAACGATGATGTAACTAGAGGAGGAGCCAACACATGTGGGCGATATGTATACATGTGATGGATACGTGGTCATTCAATAGGTGGTGGCACTGAAGGCAAGGACTCTATCACAACTGGAATAAGAGGAACATAATCCACAACTGGAAGAGGAAGGGGAGGAGGTAATGAAGAGGAAGAAACATCACCAAATCCCAAGAAAAATGGAGTAGACTCAAAGAAAGTAACATCAACACATGCAAATGAACGTCAAGAGTTGGGATGATAACACTTATATCCTTTCTGAGTCCGGGAATATCCAAGGAAGATGCACTTAATGGATCGTGCATTTAACTTGTCCCTTCTTGGCTCCAGATTATGAACGAAGCAAACACACCCAAAAAACCCAAGGAGAAAGAGGAAATGGAAACAAGGTAGGAAACAATGTGGTGAATGGAGAATGACCATCAAGGATAGACGTAGGCATCCAGTTAATCAACAAGCAAGAAATAAGCACTGCATCACTCCAAAAAGTTTTGGGGACATTCCTGTGATGCATGAGGGATTGAGTTGTTTCCAAAAAAATGACGATTCTTTCTCTCAGCCACCCTGTTTTGTTGTAGGGTATAGGTACACGAAGTTTGGTGGATAATGTCACGTTGGTTTAGGTATTCTTGAAATGATGAAGAGAAATATTCACAGCCATTATCGGAATGAAAAAATTTTAATGTGAACACCAAATTGGTTGTGAATCTCARCATAAAATTTTTGGAAAATGGTAAACAATTCACTCATTTCTTTCATTAAATAGAGTCACATCATCCTTGAATAATCATCAACAAAAATGACAAAATATTTATATCCATTGTATGACATTACTTTATAAGGACCCCAAACATCTAAATGACCAAAGAAAAAGGACTTGACATACAGTTATCAACTCTAGGACTAAAGGGAACACGATGATGTTTYCCCAACTGACATGACATGACTCACAATCCAAAACAGACAGATGACTTAATGAAGGAACCAAAGACTTCAAAACTTTTCGTGAAGGATGACCAAATCTACAATGCCACTGGAGATGAGAAAGAGACGATTGGAGAGTTGTTGACGTACTTCCACCACCATCAAGATAATATAATCCAGCAGCTTCATGCCCTCCACCAATCTTCATCTCTGTCTTGAAATCCTAAAAAACACACGAAGAGGGGTAACAAGTAATGGAGCAATTTAGAGACTTGGTCAACTTACTAAATAACATAAGATTAAAAGGAAATTTAGGAACATACAAAATTGAGGATAAGGATACAGAGTCCATGCTAACATTACCAACGCCACAAATGGAAGATGTAGAACCATTAGCAAGGGTAACAGATTGTGATGTTGGGCAATAAGAGAGGGAAGAAAACACACCTGGAGTTCCAATCATGTGATCGGAGGCTCCATAATCAATAATCCAAGGATTGGGTGTGGATGCCAGACAATCCATACCTGAGTGTGTGAGAGTGGCCGTGTTCTACTGAGATGTGGCCTGAACAAATCTCTCATACTCATTTTGGGGAATACTCATCATCTCCTTCCCAGTAATATTTGTGGATGTAGAAGGTATCTGATCAGCTGAATGACTCTCCTGTCTGAAACTATTATCACTAGTCACGGCATGATTAGCCCAAGTTGAGGGTGGACCATGTAAGTCATAGTAGTAATTAATGATATGTCCATCCATACCACAGTGTGTACACCTCATTGAACCCAAATTACGTCCTCTGCCACGGGCTCTCCCTGAATCTCGACCTCCAGTACAACCACCACCACGGTTATATGTAAGTCCATTACCACCACTTTGGCCATATTCCGATTCATTACTGCCACTACGACCAGACTGAGCTCCCTGAGCTCCACCTCTAACACCATGGCCTCTGGATACTAGAAAGGCTGATCTATAAAAAACGTTGGGGTTCTCGGTAGATCCAATGAAAATCCTCCTAAGTCGAGCAAACACCTCTTTTAAGGAAGGGAGAACTGATCCTCCTAGTATTTGAGCCCGCATTGGTTCATACTCAGATTTCAGCCCCACCAAAAATCGACTCACATCAAGTTGTTCCCTCTGTCGTTGCTGAATTTTGACATCAGAAGTGAGGGGTGATGAATATTCAATTCATTACGAATGTTTCTCATACTAACATAGTACTCCTTAAGACTTTGATTACCCTATTGTAGATTAAAGTATTCCTGATACAACTGATGTACTCTAGTTATATTTTCTTGGCCTGAATACAACATCTTAGCATGGCCTCACACTTCTTTGGCAGTATCAAGAAACATGAAATTTACTCTAATCTTGGGTTCCATACTATTCCATAACCATGTGATAATATGTGCATCTGCTTGTTTCCAATCATCATATTCATGAGAATCAATGGAGGGTTTTTCTTCTCTTATGTGTTTCACCTTCTTCTTTGCCTTAAGAAAGACTTCTACAGATTTAGCCCAAGGTACATAATTTTCTCCATTTAGTTTAATAGAGGTCATTTGAACATTCAGGTGGTCAGTAGGAACCATCACACTAGTCTTGCTATCACTATTGTCTCCCATTGCTAAATTCCGGTGTTGCTGAATTCTGCAGAGTAGACCACACTACACTGATTTTAGCACTCTTTACACCACAAACCCTACCTCACTTCTACCTGAAACTTCACCACACTGTTTGAGGAACACTTCCCCTTCGAATCACACTGAAAATTGCACAAACCCTAGCACACTACAATCTGAAATACCACCATATCGTCTAAAATAGACTCATCACTTAATTCACACCAAGAAAATGCATAGAACCTCTTTTACCTGATCACTCAAAAATCAGACCACACAAAGCACCCACTGCACCACACGAATCAACCCTCCAAGGGAAGAGGGCGATCATTCCTTTTCAACCCTTTCCCTCATCTCCAACTGATGGCGAAGAAAGCAAGAGAAAACCTTAAACTGGATACGCAAAGAACTGAATTCTGGGCAGATCCGATTTGCTCAGTTTGGCTCTGATACCATATTAGAGTTTGGCCTGCCTATTAGACTGATAATAGTCAAGGAAAAGAGAGAAGAGAGAAGAGAGAAAGAGACAGAGGAGAAGAGTATAAGAGAGGACAAGGAGGAAAATGTCTGGTTTGAATGAGAGAAAAGTTAACCCTCCCATTCGGCCAGATCTATTTTATATTACTAAAATATTGTGGAAAAGTCACATGTGCCCCTACGTAAGTTAGGGACATTAGATCTAACACAAACTTACACATCAACACCTAACCATTAGCACAAAGACAGAAATACCC
Source organism: Nelumbo nucifera (assembly GCF_000365185.1). The sequence continues at coordinate 483,787 of NW_010729237.1, read as the reverse complement.
CTACATACTCGACGCTAAAAAATTTGATTGCAAGTTTTTCAATGACATCAAAAACTGCAAACATAACGGTCGTGGATTTAATTTTTGATTTCAGATCATATTGGAAGGCCAAGTTAATTTAATACCCTGCAAGATGAAACCTTTGACCCATTTATCTATTCCATCTTTTATCAATAATCTCCATGATTGGGCCATATTCAACTTTCTTATAATTAAAATACTTTTTCAATGATTCCTTTGCCTTCAACATAGCATGATACATATACTTCATTACAGGTCTAAATTCAGAATCTACAAGTCTCAGTGCCCCAATAAGAGGTGATGTAAAATCCACAATCATTTTGCATTGTTCCCAAAATTTAGAATCCAAAACTATTTTTATTACTTCTTTCCCCTTTGCATCTTTGGCATACCTAGAGTTAATCAAACTCCAATCTGTCACCAAATTTTGCAAATCATGCATGTGCTTCAAAATGCTATCCTGAAATTAATTGCAAAACGAATGGCTCCAGGGTGTACTATTTCAGTCCAATCAGATCTCTTCCTTAGCATTGAGAGTACAAAAATATGATTGTAAACAAATTTGGTAATTTTAAATGCACGTTGAACTACATTTGTAACATAATCCATTTCCCCAATTTCCTTTAACATCAAATTTAGACAATGTGCTACACAATATGACCAATATATGTATGGGAATTCTGCTTTCAACAATGATAATTTATAAACAATAATAAAAAATATTAATAAAAATCATTAATGTTTATATCTATATATATATATAATTAGATTTCTCGTACTTGTGTATGGAGTCATTCACTAATATCGAAGGAGACTGGATCTGCATTCACACGCGCTTCACACGCACATCCTATTGGAAACATCTCCCGTATTTATTAATTGTTATTCAGGGCGGATGTTGACGAACGGGATCTGCTCCTCATGGGCGCCTCACAGGCACATCCACCGTGCATTGGAAACATCTCCCGTGAATAATAGAACTTATATAAGTACGGGAGAAGTTCCCAATGTAGGATGTGCGTGCGAGGTCGGTCTGAGGCGCCCTGTGTGAGGAGCAGCTCCGGTCTCAAGACCGGCTTTGCTCACTCCCTCGGTCCCTCCTCGGAATAGCGAGAGTGGCTTTGGCTTCATCGATCCGACGCCATCGTTACAGAGTAAGAGAGAAGATGAGCTCTCCTTCGTCTTCTGCTTATTCTCCATCCGAGAAACAAACGAAGCAAGGCTTGGGGTGGATGGAATGGCTGAGAGGGTGGCTTTATTTGGTATATGAAATGCTTTTCCAGAGGATTATGGCTAGCCATTTGCAGAATCCATTGCCTTTGCCTCCTCTTAATGATCTCACTTGCATTGTCACTGGCTCCACTAGTGGTATTGGCCTCGAAATTGCCAGGTAAATCCGTTTGATCCCTATTTGTCTCTTCTACATAATTAGTTAAGGCATTTGGGTTTGTTGTAATGAGCTCTTTCGTTTATAATTAAGTTGAATTTTACAAGATGTGTTTTTTTTCATTAGTTTGAAAGCATATCTTTATCTGCTAGGAAGTTTGAAATTATATCTTGCTTCATCGTTTTTAGTTTGTAGAGTTTCAGATACAAGTTAGCTGCTCTGGTTAAATGCGGCTTCTTGAAGTATATATAACTTAGGTAGTAGGTAGTTCGATGAGTTTTTTCCCCTGTAATTGTTATTGCATATATTTTAGTGCTTTAGATAGTTGCTTATGGGTGGTTTATTACATTTTTCCTTTATGTTTTCCTACTTCTTTGGTTGCTGTAATTCATGCATTTTCCTTGTCTTTCTGTACAGAACTTTGGTGATTTGGTGTATTGGTTTTGCTTTTTTTTTTCTAGTTTATATTGAGTTTGAGACATGTAAGGTTTCTCTTTTGGATATGACGGCTGGTTTTTTTCTAGTCAAGCTGATTGGCCATCGTTTTTGCCATTCTTCTTGAAGCAAGGGAGAATTCCTTGCAGCTTCACTGTGAGATTTTGTTAGGTTACACCCGAGATCAGTAAGGTTGCAAAATGTTCTTCAGAGGAGATATATATGGAGTGGTTGGATAATTACTTGGACTTTCAATATTCTAAGTGCCTGGACGTTGGGCATGGATGGAAGAATTTTGTCTACAATGGTATAAAGGAGTGGTGGAGGCACTTAATTGATCTTTGTGGTTAGGTTCTTTTCTCATGTTTATTCCTGGTATATTTTTGGAAGTATGGATGAGATGATTAACGTTAAAAAGCAGTTTATGAACTCTCTTTGTAGAATTTATTATTTACCGAAATATAACTAGTGACTTGATGATCCAATTTGTTTGCTTGGTTTCACATTTTGCTTCTTTTTATTAGGATTTAAGGGTGGAACAATCTCATATTACCACACAATAATTCTAACTTTTCTGTTTAGATGTCATACCTAATATTTGAACATTGGTTCTCTTGGACTGGATATGGACCTAATCTTTGATGGTCCTTTTATTATGCAAAGTTGCTTAGGTAGTTGTCAAAGCTCTCCAAAGTCTCTTCTTGGACTGAAGGATGTATTCTTCATTCTAAGAGATGCTAACCATTTTCTTGGTCATTTGAAGTTTCCCTTTCAATTTGTTAAGAGGACTGATATTGTGCAACTCATGCTATGCAACAAAAGGCTATCGGAGGATGGGCTGTGGTTGGACCAACTCCCTGATTGGTTATTGGCTTTTTTGTCTTGATTTGTTGTTTCGGTGTTATCTTTAGGTTGTTTTCTTCCCTTAGTTCCTGTTGGGTCTGTATGGACTATTTGTTTGTTTGATAAATGAATTTCCCATGACCAAAAAAAGGAAAATATTGACGTTTTCTTAAACAAAGTGTCCAGTCTTTGGCTTGAACTCACCATTGCACCAAACACTGGCCCCTATATACTATATCCTCCAATACAATTACCTTATATTTTGCTGGTAAAACTCTTCTGTAGAATAGCCTTGATTTTAAGATAGGTTCCTATATCTTCCAACTTAATGGCTGTTGATCATGTAGGTAGGGATTGAGAGGAGTTGTTTGTACTGCAACCTGGCCCCGTTTGTTTAGTTCTTCCCCTCTTTTTCTGGCCCACTGGCCATTCCCTTTTTGGGCTTAGGTTGTTTTTAAAGAGTATCTTCTTTGGATTCCCTGCTTTAAGGTACTTTATATTGTCTTTTGATATGCTTCCTTAATAAAATCTTTTATTTTTGATTAAAAAGAAAAGCTCAAACATTGTTATCCACACACTTCATGGTGTACTTGAAATGACCACTGAAAGATCTCTTGAACTTTTCAAAAGCCTTAAGGACTAGACATCTAGTCTAGACTCTAGAACCAATGAGCTAATATCTGTACCAAGATGGCAAGATGGGCAAGACATATCTTTAAGGGTTCTTTGGTTCCACTCCTTCCTAATTTCACAATAGACTGCTAATGAAACTATGCTTCAAATAATTTTGGTCTGGTTGCTATCCAGGCCACCTCTCCCAAGACCCTAGATAGTTGGGACTAACATTGGGTAATGGCCTTTTCTTAGCTATCCAACTATCTAGGCCAATGATGAGGAAGGTTGCTAGCAAATAGGAAGCTTGTTCAGATGGATTCTTAGGTTGGCCAACACCATAGTTGATATTCTAGCTAGAAGAGGGGTAAAAGGGTAGTCCTTTTATTAGGTGGTTGGTATGACGGGGTAAGTGTGTGTTACTTGTCAGCCATGAATGATGGCCAATGGAATTTCCATTTTGGAGTAAGATTTATGGCAATATTTAAAGAAAACTAATTAAAATGATTTCTTTCTGAATAAGAATTAAGTAAAGGTTCCATCTGTTAGAGGCCAATTTACAAATAATAAACAAATAACTTGCATCCTCCTTAGCTTTTTCCCCTCTTCTTAGATCTAGTCTCTTGATAACAATTTAACATGCTATTCTAGATCTTCTTCTCAATATCGTGTCTAATGCTCCATTTTTTTATCCAATGAAGTTTCTATATAAATCCATATATGGTTTTTGCCCCTTCACTAAGGATAGACAAATCTTGGATAAAATTTTGATGGCTAATGAAGTAGTGGAGGATTTCAAAAGAGTAGGGAAGAAGGGGTTTTGTTTATAAGCTGGATCCAGAGAAGGCGTATGATCATGTAGATTGGGGATATTTGCAATGGGTGATAAAGGAGATGGGTTTTGGGCAAAGATGGGTAAAAGTAGGAAATGGGGTGTCTAAGAACTACTCACTTTTTGATTTTGATTAATGGCTCCCCAAAAGGTTTATGGCATCTAGAGGGTTGAGACAAGGAGATCCCTTGTCCCCAATATTGTTCATTCTTATGGTAGAAATCTTCATCAAATTGTTAAGGCGGGCTGATGAGAGAGGCTTGTTTAGGGGATTTAGAGTGGGTAGATTAAACCAAGTGGTGTCTCACCTGCAATTTGCTGATGATACCTTGATCTCGGGAGAAGTTAGGGATATTCAGGGGGTGAGAATACTTGGGGGAATTTTGGAGATCGTGGAAGCAAAGTGTAGTTTGGTAGTGTTACAAATGGGAGAAAGAAGGCTGGAGGAGTGTCACAGTGTTGGGCTGCACAATTTGGCAGTGGCTTTTGAAGTACCTTGGTCTTCCCCTAGGAGGCAATCCTTGTGATGAGTCCTTTGGGAAATTATAATTGAGAGATTCTTAAGAAAATTAGATAATTGGAAAAAGAATTACCTCTCAATAGGTGGGAGACTACCTTTGATTAAATCCACTTTGTCTGACCTACCTATCTACTTCTTTTTAGTCTTTAAGGCTCCCATGAAAGTTGTGCCGAAAAAATTGAAAAAAATTATTAGGGATTTCCTGTAGGACTCGGGAATTGAAAAGAGAGATCACTTCTTAAATTGGGAGCAAGCCATTCCTTTAGGTAAATGGCTTTGGAGATTTCCCAATGAATTGGAAGCTTTGTGGCATTTGGTTATCAAAAGCATCCATGGTCTTCATCCAAATGGTTGGGATTCTGGCCTTGTCAGAAATTCCACTTTAAAAAGTCCATGGAAAGTGTTACAGAACTGATCTGTACTGGCTTCAGCCCTAGATTAGCAGAGAATAATAGCTGAAGGGAGAGAGAGAGAAGAGAGAAAGAAGAGAAGAAGAAGAAGGAGAGAAAAAACTGGTTCAAACTTTGAACTAGAGAAGATGTCTTTCTCTAGTTGGCCAGGTATTATTTATATGTTTCTGATTAAAGAACACAAAGACACTTATGCCCCTAATTAAGTATGGGACATAGTACTTAAAACCAGAATTAAAAGACATTACACCACACTATTAATATAAAATGAAATGACCAAACTACCCCTGTATAGCCGACTCTAACAGAAAGCAATTATGGACTTACTCCCAACCTTCTTGCAATTTATAAGGTATGATGCTATTGCTAAGAACCAAGGTGAAGTTTCGGGAAGACTTGTAGTGGGGAACCATTACCTTTAGTCAAGCTTTTCCACGAATCTATAACCTTTCTACTCCAAAAAACAAACCTATTGCTGACCTAGTAACTCATGATGGAAGAGGGTGGGTTTGGGATTTGGGTTTGAGAAGAGCTTTGAGAGAGCAAGAAATGGGTGAGATGACTTCTCTCTCTCTCTCTCTATCTTTTGAAGAAAAGTAAGGTATTGTATTAATCAACAAAAAAAGTGTGAAAGTATACAATCTACCCAGGACCCTGTACAATGAGAAACTGTACTATAGAGAGCCCAACAACCCAAATAGCAAAATAACTGAGCCCAACAGGCAATTGCAAAAAAAAACTATCCAAAAATAAAATCTTTTTCAAAGAAAGAACTTGTATTTAAATTACATATAGAATCCAGTAAGTAACATACAGAGCCCAAAACAAACACCATATTAAAATCCCATTCCTAAAAGCTAAACCCTAAACACATCACATTCGGAAAACCCTAGTTCCTCCAGCTTTCGTCAGAAGTGCCACCACCCCTCGAGTAGCGGGATCCACCATCTCCATTGCGATCACAGCCGTAGCCACCACTGCCACGGCTATATCCACCACTGTCACGAAAACCACAGTAGCCACTGCCACCGCCATAACCACCACCACCATCTCTTCTTGACATTCTTCAACAAATAAGTTTGAATCCCTTAGAAATGGATGAGAAAGTGTGGGAACCTAACTCTAATGGCTGTTCTCTTGTGCCTATTCTTTCCAAACCTTTCTTCAATCTTCTGAACCAAACCCTTTCCCTGCAAAAGAAGTTTGGGGCTGCCCTATTCCTCCAAAAGTAAAGGTTTTTTCTGTTAGGAAGCTGCCATACAAATCATTAACACTTGTGAAAGGCTTCAGAAGAAGCAGAAGAACTGGTGTCTCTCACCTCATATTTGTGTCCTTTACTTCAGAGTTGGGAAAAACACTAACCATCTCTTGGTGCATTGTACTTTTACAATCCATCTGTGGGCCCATTTTTTTCTCTCTTTTGGGGTGTGTCTGGGTGCCTCCATCAGAAGTCAAAGAGCTGTTTAGCACAAACTGGGTAAATTGCTGCACAAAGAGACATAAGTTTTTGTGGCAATGTGTTAGAGGTTCTGTGCTGTGGAGTATATGGCAAGAAAGGAGCACCAGAGTTTTTGAGGAGATGGAAAGGAGTGTGGAGGAGTTAATTGAACCAACTATTATCAGCGCTCCACTGGGCCTTGGTGTGTAAAGATTTCAAAGGTGTGCCCCTAAATGATTTGTTAGGAAATGGAAATCTGTCACTGACTTTCAGGGCAGTAAACCAAGGAGGGAGGTCAGTTGGTGTGCTCCAGTGGTAGATAAACTCAAACTGAATTTTGATGGCTGCAGCCTTGGGAACCCATGTAATTTAGGTTTTCGGGGTGTGGTCAGAGATCATAACGGATGTATCTTGCTAAGATTTTCTGGGCTGAGCTAAACTGAAGGCCTTACTTCAAGATTTGGATTTTGGAATTGATGAAAAGAAAGAAATTAAAAAATGTGGAGGTGGAAAGTGATTGTCAAACTTTAATTAGCTGGCTGAAGAAGCAGGAGTTGGTTCCTTTGAGAGTCAGACCTCTGCTGAGGCAGGCACAACACTTGGGGTCCTTATTGAATAGCTCATTCAAGTGGGTACCTAGAAGTGCTAATGCCCTGGCTGATTCCTTAGCCCACTTACTAATCTCTTATCCCTTTTGTGTTGTTTATTTGGGAGTCTTTTTGCTCTCTTTTTGGGTGCAGGTGGATAGCTCCTCAGGATGTAGTGAGTCTTTCGGCCCAAATTTTCTAAGACAGCCAACATAAAGAGGAAGAACAATGTGGAAGGCAGTTAGAACTGCTATGGTGTGGTCCATCTGGGAGGAGAGGAATGCAGGAATATTTAATGAGAAGCTCAGGTCGAAGGAGGAATTTGGGGAATTAATAAAAATTAAAGTGGTTCATTGGATAAAACCCTTGACATCTTCTAATGTTTTACAGTGACTGATATAATAAAGGCTTGGAATGAGGTGCCACACTCTTTAAAACAAAAGGAAAGAGAGATGATGGAATGGAAGCCACCAGCAAGGGATATGATAAAGTTAAATTTTGATGGGAGTTCAATGGGAAAACCAGGGATGACAGGTATAGGTGATGTGTTTAGAGACTCCTCAAGTGCTGGCTATGTAGTCATGACCTATAGGAGAAGGGGACTCATTAAAGGCTGAATTGATGGTGCTGTTACAATGCTTAAAGCTTGCTAAGCAATCCAATTTTAGAAACCTGGAAGTTGAAGGAGACTTAAAAGTCGTTATTTTGTGGATCACTTCTGGTTGCAACATACCTTGGGCTTACATACATGCCTTAAGGGGAGATAGACAATCTGAAAAGGGACCTAATGCTTCCTTTACTTGGATACACAGTACAGATAATGGGATGGCTGACACTTTAGTTATATGGACATTGTTGCATTCTGTATTTTCGGGTGAATGGATACACAGTCTGTTGTATCTTATACCTCCCTTTAATAAGATTAATCCTTTTTGCTGACAAAAAAAATTACAGTACCATTGGGTGTGCACTTATATTTTGTTAATCAAGCGGTTATACACATTCTGATGTATTTTTGTTCATAAGATGAATCAAAATTGTGATATATATCCATCTTGCCTTTATTCTCTCCATGGATCAAGTATGACTTGCATTCTGGTACCCTTATCAAATTCTGGGAACAAGTCTGGGTTGGGGACTTCCCTCTGAAAGATCAATTTCCTGGCCTTTTTGCTTTGTCCTCCCTCAAGAATGAACCAATTTCTTCCTTTATTGCTCCTAATTCACCCTCTGAGTTTGGTTGGAACCTAAGCTTGAGAAGAGGTGCTAGGGACACAGAGATTGCCTGTACCATAGCCTTACTTTCTATCCTTGAAGGGGTCTTTATTGATCCATCTAAGGCAGATAGCAGAATCTGGACACTCACTCCCTCGGGCTCTTATACTTGTGCCTCCTTTTTCAAAGCACTATTACCCTCTCATCCCGCTGGCTTTTCTTTTCCTGTTAAAGAAGTGTGGTGTCGACCCATACCTCCTAAGGTTGGGAGTTTTTGTTGGGAAGCCTTCCTGGGAAGAGTTAATATAGGGGATCTACTCCAAAGGAAAAGACCCAAAGCTGTTTGTCTCCTCATTGGTGTGTTCTTTATAAGTTTAATGGTGAGCCTGGATATCACTTGCTAATTTCTTGTCAGTTTGTTAAAGTTATTTGGGTATGGTTTACTTCTTTGTTTGGATGCAGGTGGACCCCCCTTTGAATGTTCAAAGCTTGTTTTCTTCCATGCTTAATTGGCCAACTAAAAGGGCTAAAATCATGTGGAGGTGTGGTAGAGCTGCTGTATGTTGGACAGTGTGGGAGGAAAGGAACTCAAGGATCTTCTCAAGTAAAGAGAGAGGTATGGAAGAAATTATAGAGAGCATTCACATTAGAATGACACAATGGTTGAGAACACTGGAGCTGTTCAAAGTGTTTTCAGTTG
>NW_010729237.1:438781-474532 GCF_000365185.1 Nelumbo nucifera | reverse complement strand
AGAGGACAGTGCTATGATGTGGAAATACAGCAATGAAAAGAGGAAATATAAATGGTTAACCAGGGACATGGAAATTCAATGTAATTGGATAAAGAGAAGTGCAAATGCATTGGCTGATGGTCTAGCTAGGCAAGGGGTAAATAGAGGCACATTATTCTGGGCTGTTTTGTAATCACTACAAGATCAGAAAGTTCTTGGGTAACTGGAGTTAAACCCTTTTAGCTCCATCCTGTAGTAATCTTGTTTTATCATTAATAAAATTTCACTGTTACTGATAAAAAAAAATGGTGATGTAGACACTTCATTTGTAGTGTAAAAATCAACTTGCTAATTTGTTCATTAAATCTTTGCGTTAGCCTTATATTGACTTCATCATTCACAAGCTGGGTTTATACGGTATATATACTCCAGCTTGAGGGGGAATCTTGAGGGAATATTTTACGACTTGTTTGCTGCCTTTATTTCTTATTCTTTCTCATGCTTGAAGTAGTATAATTATCTGTTTAGTTTCAGTACTTAAGTTGGGTTGTTTTTGGGTTTTTTGTTTTATTTTATGATTAGGGATATTTATGCAATCTTCTGCTAATTTATATCTTGATATAAATTATAACCTGGCTGATTTGGAGATTCCATTTTCTCTTTTCAATTGGCAGTTCTTTTCTTCTCTAAACCTGCTTGTATTATTCTTTCCTTTTCTAACCTAATCTGAACACCATATATAGATTTTGTACACAAGTCCTGCAACCTCCTTTCTTTATTGGGGCTTTGGTATTACTAACATATTCTATTTATGAAGTGTGCTGGTTTTTACCCCTGAATTTTAAGGTAGGGTTGTATTAAATAGGAGCTTATCTCTATCTTATTTCTTCTCTCTCTCTCTCTCTCTCTCTCTCTCTCTCTCTTTTCATTTTAAATTTCATTTTCCTGCTCCATTGTGTTTCTGAATGTTTGATGTAATCCTTGGTTGTTGAAATTGAATTACATCTGAATTAATTCCAATTGTTTTGCTTGCTGTAAATTGAGTTTCTTACCAGTCACATTCAACACAAAGAGGTTTTGGGTGTGATTGTGTATATCAGTGACAAAATGCGCCATAAACAAGTAGAAGATACTGAATTCTATGATCTAGTTGTTACCTCGTTTAACTGTAATAAATACTTAGATTTTTTTTTTGTGGCTATACAACAAGCTGCTTGTTTCTTTGCCTTTTACAGGCAATTGGCAGAGTCAGGAGCACATGTTGTTATGGCAGTAAGGAAACCTAAGGCAGCTCAGGAATTGATCCAGAAGTGGCAAAATGAGTGGTCTGGAATGGGGCTTCCTCTCAATATTGAGGTACCTACTAACTAAAAACTCCGTATCAAGCTCCTCAAGAAAAAAAATCTAAGAGATCATTGGGTTGTGGAATTTAGCATTAGCCTATTAGTTAATGTATTTATGCATGGCCTGCCAGCAGTTGGGAGTACAGGACAGTCATTCCATGTTTCATACCTGGGATTTTTTGATCAGTAACTAATCAGAAAAGCTGTTTTTTTTCTAGAAAAAAAGAGAGCACATTATAAATTTATAATATAGTAAAAAGGGGATGAAACAATTTTCTCGTAAAAGATTCACATCCTAGCACTAGGAAACCCAAAATATTTTTCTTATCAGAAAAGGTCAGCAATATAGATAAATATAAATTTTAAAATATTTTCTGAAAATAGAGTCTGCCCATTTTTGAAATATTTGAGGAGCATTACATATAGCAAATGACACCATCTCTCATTGGTACTGTCCTCTTGGAGCCATAGTTTTCAAGGTGCCAAGGTGAGGCTAGGCGACAGGGGGGCGCCTTGTCGCCTAGTTGCCTAGTCGCCTAGGCGCCCGCCTAGGCAATGGATTTTTTTAAAGTAAAACCATATATCCTGGGGTAGTTCCCTAGGTTCCATAACCATCCTTCCTTAATAATTATCCATGATTTTCATAAGAGAAGTATAAATTTCATGATTAAGTCAAGAAAATCAACATTTTATGAGAAGAAAAAAAACAAAGGAAAGAAAATTCAAGAAATATAGGGGCTGAAACCCTACTTTTGTTATAGGGAAAGAAGAAAAGAAAATGTGGAAGAAGAAAATGTGTTGATTAGACAAAATTTTAAGTTCTTCCCTTGCTTATTGGTTCAGGTTTTGAAATCTTTGAGGGTTCAATCAAGGATCACAATTTCGATACGATATGCCTTATATCGGGTGTATTGTATTGTATCTTTGGGGCCCCGATACACCTGTTTATAGGTGTTTTCGGGGACCCATTTTTTAAAATAATATATAATTGAAAAACAAAAAAAATTAAAAATAAGGGGAGTATCGTTATAAGTACCGATAAACCTCTGCCAATACATAGAGGTGTATCGATACTTTGAACCATGGGTTCAATACAGCAGTTAGCAATGTTTGTGTTGATTAAACCCTAACAAATAGGAAAATAATAAAAAGAAATTAGTATATAAACACATAAAATGAATATTTTAGTTTAATAATGTCAATTTTATAATTATAATTTCAAAAAATTAAAAATATAAAAGTATTTTATAATACAGTGCACAAAACTGCTTGGCGACTGGGTGAGGCGAGCCTCCAAGGGCGCCTTGTCGCCTAAGCATCACCTAGAGTCACCTTGACAACTATGCTTGGAGCATAGAATGCAGTCAAGGGTTTTGACTTTTCTGTGAGTTTTATAAGCCAAAATCTAAACTTATAACCTAATTTTCTGAAGTACCTGACTCCCTGAATTTGCCTAAAGAAAACTTCTTTGTTTTCTATGAAAGAGCCATCAAATTTTAATAAATTTGTTTAATTTAGTGAAGTATTCTTGCTTAATGAGTACACCTTGTAGTTGATAACTATTCTAGTCTCGTTCTCATTTTATTTCTAAACGATTTTTTTTTTCCATAAAGGCTGGAGTAGAATGTAGGCTTCTTGTTGGTTCAATTAATCCTATTTTAAAGGTTCATGGATTTAGACCTCTCAGAAAAAAGTTCTTGGGTTTAGATTTGGAAGTCATTGACATTTCTATATTATAAGGTAATGTTTCTTCTAGTTTAAAAATTGGTGTTGTTTGACAACTCCTTGTGAACGCAATTCTCCAAGTTCCAAAAGAATAGGGATCTGAACAATATCTTCAATTCTTCAGGTTTCTTTTCTACATTTTCTGTTAGTCTAATGACATGCATTCCAAGATATATGGGTGAAAATTTAACCATGAAACTACTTTCTAAAACAAATCTCCATGTATACTAGGGAAATAAAGAACTTTAGGGGGTTCTAAATTCATCTCCCAAGTGGTTCCAAAGGTTATTCCTTTTTCTGTGTGAGTTGTAATGTCAACATTGTCTCCATTTACTTATTTGATAAAAATAATTAATAATAATAATGTCAACATTGTCTTCTACATAATGAGCACAATTGTATTTGGAGCATTTGCATGGTTGTGTTTGGTCAATCTCCTCATTTAGTGCCCTTGCCAATTGTGTCTGTTTGGCATGGTTGTGTTTGGAGCATTTGCATCTCCCCTCTTTCTTGTCTTTTACCTTTGCTCAATTTATATATTCTTTCTCTTTGTAAGAATCATAAGATTATGTTTTTATCAGTAAAAAAGAAATAATACAAACCATTCATATCTTCTATATATAGGTTGTTATAAATCAATCTGGATATATTTGCATTTTTTTGGTCATGTATATACCCCTTGTTGTTACCATCAAAGTGATATTACTCCAGTCAAGCTAGTATCTGAAGGGTCACTGACATGCTTCATATTATGGCTATTTCAAGGTGATGGAACTTGATCTCCTTTCATTGGACTCTGTTGTGAGATTTGCTGAAGCATGGAATGCATGTATGGGACCTTTGCATGTTTTGATCAACAATGCAGGCATATTTTCAATTGGAGGTTAGTATAGATGATGTTGTCTCAGTTATTTGGTGTTTGGTGAGTTGGAGACCCATTTTTATGTTTCTCTTCTTATGTTTTTGAGTTGGAGACTCATTGGTTATGACTTATGAGTTGGATTTGAAATGGTATTCGGGGTGTTTTGGTGTGTGTTCTGTGTCTTAAGAGGGGGACATGTAAAGAAATTGATGAGGTGGTGACCTATTTTGATGTTTCTCATTTTTTGTTTGGTTAGTATCCATTTATGACACTATTTAAAAAACTGACTTGTTGACATGGGATGGATTTAAAGGAATTTTGGTTGATTGCCCTCTTGGGTTGATAACTTCTACTTGGTTTCTGACTTGCAAACCTGAATGAATCATGTATAGTTCTGAAATTCAATGATTTACATGATGACTTGGTTTCATATTCCATATATTGTGCTTCTTTTTGCATAAATTTATTGAAGGCCAAATATTGTTTTGTGTATCTTATTTGTCATCAGAAGAAAAACAGCCTTTTGAAATGAAAGGACTGTTCAAAATATTGCAGAGAATTGATTGATAGTAGCAAAAATTAAGTTTCAAGAAGAGAGAAGAGGAAGAAGAAGGTGGCGGCAATGGGGGTTCAGAGAGAGATTTCGAACATAATCTCCTCTTACACCCCTAATCCTATTTCATTAACTTAAACTTTAGTAATTTACAAAGAGGCCCCTAGTTGGGCAAATAATAAAAAACATAACATAAGAGAAATAAAGGCCCAAATTGAGGCCAAGAACATAAAGAGATAAAATAAGACAAACAGCCTATGGGCCATTCGGCCCATCTTCTCTACACTCCCCCTCAAGCTGAGCATAGATATCAATCATGCCAAGCTTGCCATTATCATGCTTAAATTTAACTTTGGGAATGCCCTTGGTGAGGAAATCAGCTAATTGGCCTTCAGAAGTGATGAAAGCTAGACAAAGTTCTCCAGTAGCCACTCTTTCTCGAATGAAGTGTCTATCAACTTCAATATGTTTGGTTTTGTCATGTTGCACTGGATTGTGAGCAATGTTGATGGCAGCCTGGTTGTCACAGTATAACATCAATGGCTTATCATGCTCAATACCCAGTTCCTCCATCAAGGACTGAAGCCACAACAGTTCAGAAACTCCATGAACCATGGCTTTGTATTCAGCTTCGCCTGAAGATCTGGCAACAACTCCAAGAAACAATATTACCTACCACCAAGCTACAGTACCCAGAGGTAGATCTTCTGTCATCGATATTTTTGACCCAATAATCAGCATCTGTGTAGGCTTCAAGTTTCATATGACCATGCTTAGCAAATAGAATTTCTTTCCTAGGAGAACCCTTCAAATAACATAGAATTCGTTCTGCTGCTGCCATGTGAATATCCCTGGGAGCATGCATGAACTGACTAATGCAACTAACAGCATATGCAATGTTTGGCCAAGTCATGCATAGATAGAGGAGTTTTCCAAGTAGCCTTTGGAAGACTCCCTTATCTTTCAACAATACTCCATCTGAGGCAGAGAGTTTATGACTCATATCAATAAGAGTAGCAAATGGTCTAGCACCCATCTTTCCTATTTTAGAGAGCAAGTCAAGTACATACTTTCGCTGAGAGACAATGATCCCATCCTTAGACCGAGCAACTTCTATGCCAAGAAAGTATCTCAATTCCCCTAGATCTTTGATCCCAAACTCTGTATGAAGGAAAGATTTAAGATCATTAATCCCTGATACATTATTACCAGTCACAACAATATCATCAACATACACAATCAGATATACTGCCAAAGATCCTCTCCTCTTCACAAAGAGAGTATGATCAGACTGAGTTTGTACGTAGCCAAAGTTAACAAGGGCAGCCCTAAACCTTTCAAACCATGCCCTAGGGGACTGTTTAAGTCCATAAAGAGATTTCTTCAGCTTGCAGACTTTCCCTTTCATATCTATTTCATACATCCCTAGAGGAAGAGACATATAGACCTCCTCGTGTAACTCTCCATTTAGAAATGCATTCTTTACATCCAGCTGGTAAGGTGGCCAGTCTGAGTGTGCAGCCAGAGATAGCAGAACTCTTACAGAAGTCATCTTTCAACAAGAGCAAAGGTCTCCAGATAGTCAATCCCATATGTCTGTGTCTAATTTTTTGCAACCAGCCTAGCCTTGTACCTTTCAATGGTGCCATCAACATGATATTTGATGGTAAAAACCCATTTATAGTCTACTAGTTCCTTCCCTTTAGGTAAATCAACCACATCCCAAGTGTCATTCTTGTGTAGGGCATTAATTTTTGTTCTCATAGCATCTCTCCATTCTGGAATAGCAAGAGCTTTTGACACAGACCTGGGTATTGGGTTAGAAGCAATAGAAAAAAGACAGCAAAAATATGAAGGAGAGAGCAAACTATAAGAAAGGTGTTTGGAAATGCAATGTGTAGTACACTTGCCAGAAGGAAGTATCAAAGAGTCTGTAGCCTTGATGGTTCCCTTGCTAGAGATAGAAGCAAGAGAGCCATTGGCTAGGGTGATTTTGTCATGGCCAGGGAGTAAATCATAAGAAACAAACAAGGTGGAAAGGCTGAGCATATGATCAGAAGCACTAGAATCAATAATCCAAGGGATCCTACGATTACTTGAGATAGTTGCATGATTGGCAGAAGCCCATATACCTGAATGAGCAAATGCAGAAGATGTTGAATTTCCTGGAAGGTTGGAAGAGGAGGCCACACCCTTTAGGTGACTGATCATCCTTCCAAACTTCTCGTACTTTGCCTTCATAGCTGCTAACTGCTCATTAGCAGTCTTTTCTTTAGTTAGACATCTGTCACTATCTGGACCAACAACAATATTGGCACTCCTTGCCTTCATATTATCAGGCTTCTTTTGAAAACGAAGGGGAAGAAATTCATGATGCAATTTCCAGCACTTGTCTTTTGTGTGTTTTGGTTTCTTACAGTACTCACAAATAATTTTTTTCTTCCCCGAGCCAATTGGATTTCCTGTAACTCGCTTAGGTTTCACTCCCATATTAGCAAAGTGATTATTTAGACCAGCCCTTTGAACCTGGACTAGTCTCTTGCTTTCTTCAATACTTACCAAGGCATAGGCTTGATACAATGAAACACTATCCTTGGATAAGATCTTTTGCTTTGTGATGTCATATTCTGGATTCAGCCCTATCAAAAACTCAAACACCCTGTTTCTCTCAACAAGTTTCCTATAGGTCTCGGCACCATTAGTGCTTTCCCAGGCTACAGTTTTCATCAAATCGATTTCTTGCCATAGAGATTTCAGAATTGAGAAATAAACAGCTAAAGGTTTCCCCCTGTATTAAATTCTTCACATCACTCAACTTGTATGCTTTAGCTACATTTAATTTCTGGGAATAGGTTTTTGCAACACTATCCCATATTTCCTTTGCTGAATTCATCCACAAATAATGTTGACTAATTTGAAGTTGCATTGAGTTCACTAGCCATCCGATTACAGTATAATTTTCTTGCATCCATTTTTCATAGGATGGATCATCTTCCGAGGGAGCCTTTTTGCTCCCGGAGATATAACCCCATTTGCCTCTACTGCAGATATGAATTTTTACTGATTGTGACCAAGCCAGATAATTAGTTCCATCTAGCTTGACTGTGGTCACAACCAGTAAAGAGTCAACAGAGGCTCCTGGAACCTGTTCGGATTCAGCAACATGCTTGTTTTCAACTCCTGAAGGGTCCATCTTCTAAAAATACTTCAAATATAACTTCTAATAATTTCGAATAACAATCAATGAAGATAGAAGAAAAACTGTGTTGTGAATTAACCTCTATGCAACCGTACCTGCTAATTGCGTCACACTTGGAACTCGGGAGAAACTGAGAAAACTCAGCCGCACCTTGTAGGCTTCACAGAACACCAATCAACTTGAGTCGATCTTCAAGATGAAGAATAAGAAGTTTTTCAGTCACTGAGCGCCCAAGTCAAACTCCCTGTGGGGCTCGCAATCAAATCTCTCCAGAAAATTATGGTTTCGGGCAACACACTTGAAACTGTCAGGAGGACGACAAAGACAATCTCCTCTCCAGAAACCACTAACACCTAGGCTGAAACAGCTTTCTTTAACTATTCATCCGATTCAGTTTTCCATACACACTGTGTATGGGAAAAAAGAGGTGAAAAAGAGAAGAAGAAGAGCCTGCTTTGATACCAAGAAGACAAACAACATTTTGAAATGAAAGGACTGTTCAAAATATTGCAGAGAATTGATTGAGAGTAGCAGAAATCAAGTTTCAAGAAGAGAGAAGAGGAAGAATAAGGTGGCGGCAATGAGGGTTCAGAGAGAGATTTTGAACATAATCTCCTCTTACACCCCTAATCCTATTTCATTAACTTGAACTTTAGTAATTTACAGAGAGGCCCCTAGTTGGGCAGATAATAAAAAACATAACATAAGAGAAATAAAGGCCCAAATTGAGGCCCATTACAGCAAAGAACATAAAGAGATAAAATAAGACAAGCAGCCTATGGGCCATTCAGCCCATCTTCTCTACATCATCATCATCCAAGTCTTGTCCCAATTATATGCAATTGACTATATGAATCTTGTTCCAGCCTTTTGGTCTGTTCAGTGCCATATTATTGTTAAATGATCCCTTAAATCATTTCCTACTATTTCAATTCATGTTCTTTTTGGTCTGCCCCTAGCTATATAATGGTAATTAAGAAAATCAATGATGCAAGAGGGATAACAGGAAAACTGAAGTAGCAAGGTTTGCCAGAAAGTCCTATAGCTGAAAAAGAAGAAGAGATGGCAAAATCAATCATTGCTTGAACCTATTGTTCAGAAAGACCATTAGATGCCTGAAAGGTTTTCCCTGAAAAGGTTGTGGTAGTTCCAGAACATGTCAGTATGGATGTGTCTCATCTATAGTGGCCTGATATGCTTTATAACCTTTCCTCCCATGAGATGATTTGGCTCTATGCTTATTTACCACATGCTCCTGTTTCTTGCAATAAACACAAATTCTGCTTCTTACAGTGCAATGCAATGTGGCCATATCCTTTACATGCATGGCATTGTTCATGGAAAAATCCCTACACCAACTCCTTTACCCTTAGAAGCTTGAGCTACAAAAGCCACATCAGGTTCTTTCTTTGCTATAAGCACTGCTTTAGTTTGCACATGGGTTTCTTCCCTCAATATAAGACCCCGATTGAGAATAGTAGCTCAAATCATTTCAAATTCTAGGCACAATTTCATAAGAAACTGCATAACTTTTCATTCATTGTTAACCTTCTGGTAACTTTTCATTAAAGGTAGGATCACTAGTGAAATACATCATTTCCTATTCTGTCCAAGAGAGATAAACCCAACATAATACTCAGTAATCTTTTTATCCCCCTGAGTATACATGAATGTGTTATGCTCCAACTAAAGCTTCTGAACCACATTTACCTGTTGACGCACCTCCATATAATCCCACATGGATTTTGCTGTCTGGAAACCAAAGTTGATATGCAGTGGAAGTATTAACTGATCCTAACAACCAGGATATAATTTTGGCATTCTTACTCCATTTCCTTGGCAGGTTTATCAACCAGCTTAGTCTTTTTTTTATGAATAAGAGTAAATTTTATTAATTCAGAAACTGATTTAGATTTGTAAGCTCATACAACAGCCTTGGAGAGGCGCGAGCTGCAGCCTCTCCCAACAGATTACAAGGAAACTATAAATAAATTACAGAAAACAAAGCTGTGCCAGAACAAATCTTCCCTTGCCCCTTGCTTGGCTAACACATCAGCCACTATAGAAATTGGTATATTCGTTATTAGTCAATTAATCTTCTTAATTTCATTACCTTGGAATCCCCTTCCATAGTTTACTGCTCTTTTCCCATCTACTCCCAGTTGGTTCGCAAATTGCACCCCTTGTACAGCAGCTAGTGGTTCTTTCCTAATAGAATCTCCAAATCCCAAAGGACCCGAGTAAAGAAGAACAACCTCTCCAAAAGAAAAAAATAAAAAAATAAAACCTAGAGGGCCCTGGATTGCCCATGCTACTCCTATCAAATTTTAGCTTTAGATGGATGGGGGAAACCACCTTGTGACTACCCTATTCTTAACGGAGGAATATTTTACTACTACTAACTAGTTTCTCCATAAATCATTAAAGGGGAATTGATGGAAAATTTCCAATGTCTTCAATAGGAAAATTCTATCCCTCTCTTGGAAAATTCTAGCACTCCTTTGTTTCCAAGATTGTCCAAATCAAGGCTTCTTGAGCACATCATAACATAATTCTCCCTCCTTTTTGTGCTTCTGCTGGCAAGCTCCAGCTACAGCCAAACAACGAGAGGAGCCAAACCTATAACTCTGCAGAGAACGGACAAGATATTAGTAAGTGGTAACAATCCTCCCCATGAGCTCTACCAAGGGTACACTAGTTGGGAGAAATACAAAGGGAAGGTCTTCTCTTTTGTAAGTTATCTAAAGTGTTTACTTTCCCATGGTACACTTTCCAACAAAAAGCCATAATCTTTGGGGTAACTGGTTTGGATCAAAATTCCTTAAATAAACAAATCAGCACAAAGTATAAACCGAAAACTTCTCAACACTCCTCATACTAAGTGTCGATGTTGAGCATCCCTAGCTAGAAAAGTAATCCATCAAAATTTGGTTTAGTCACTCCTTTTGTAAGTACATTTGCTGGCCGATTTTCTGGCTTCACAAAAGGGATACCACATTTCTAGAAGTAGCTTTCTCCCGTATGGAATTCAATCAACATCTATGTACTTGATTTGGTCATGCTGAACAAGACTGTGCTATATTAATGGTTACTTTGTTGTCACAGTCCAACTTCATAGGTCCATTAGCATCAATTCCTACACACCAAGGAGAATCTTCAATCACAACTCTAAAAATCAGTGAACCATTATCCTATATTTTATTTCAGCGCTAGACTTTGTCCCTATTGACTACTTGCTCCTCCATAACACAAGATTGCTACCTACAAAAGCAAGGTAGTTTGATGTGGAATATCTATCATCAACCTCTTCATCTGTAAATGCTCTCCTCGATGTATCCTTCAAGTAAGCAAGATTCCTCTTAGTTGCTTCAAGATGAGTAACTTGAGGTTGATGCATAAGAAGTTTATTGTGATGAAGCTTAGGGGTAATTTAAATTTTTTGTAATCAGGGTTAAATTGCAGCATGATTATAAAAGCTAATGATAGAGGTGTGTGTATGACTTCTTGGCTTGCATATTCTTTCTTTCTTTATCTTTTTCTTCCTTCTTCTTTTTCTTGCACTTTATCACTCATCTACAATTAGTCAACTACTTGGTATCATAACAAGAGCTGGGCATGATGCAGGCATGGAAGCATGGGAAGAATCCATGGGAGAGTGAAACCAGTCTTGTCAACTTAGATCAAATTAGAGAAGAAAAATCTGAGAATGAAAAGTGTGTGTTCTCTCTTGAATCACACACACGCCTAGAAATGTTTAACTTATATATGAAAGAATACAGTGTTAAGGAAAGGGTAGTTATGTCCTTGTTTTACAAGAAAGAATAAAACAAAAGATAGTGTACATAAGTTACAATATAAAAGACTGGTCACAAGGGCCAAAAAAGGAAAGAAGATGTAAGAAACATAAATCAGTCTCTATTAGGGGTGTAAGCAGTATTTGAAAATCCGATTTCAAATTGGATATTCGACATAATCGAATCAAATTCGGATAATTCGAATATCTAATCTGTCGAATTTGGATATCCTATTCATACCGAATAGTTAATCGGATTCGAATTCGGATATGACCTGATTCGATTTGATAAATATACAAATGCGACCGATTATTTAATTCTTATATAATATATAAAATATTTTATATAATTTATATATAATAATTAAGTTATATAAATAATTTATATATTTATATACTTTATATCAATAAAATATTTATTTTATATATTTATTAATTATCTAAAATAATAATTAATTGAATTCGAATCGAATTGAATATTCAAATATTTAATCGGATTCGAATTCGGATATTAATTTTCAATATTCATTGGATATTGAATCGAATTTTCTAATCGGATTCGAATTCAGATATTGCCTGATTCGATTCGAATTCGATCCGTTTACACCTCTAGTCTCTATACCTCCCCCAAACTGATGCCGAGGTACGAGCATCGATTTGTCAACTAGAAACTGGTGACAAGCACAGGTCATAGCCTTCATGAATATGTCAGCAAGTTGTAGGGCAGAAGACACATGCGGTAGTGATATGTGTCTAGAAGAAAACTAGTCTCTAATGAAGTGGCAGTCAAACTTTATTATGTTTGGTGCGCTAATGGAAGATCGGGTTGGATGCAATCTTGATAGCACTCACATTGTCAGCATAAATAGGAACAGGGGATGACAAGGAGATGCAAAGTTCACTAAGGAGAGCTTGTAGCCATATAATCTCACTGCAGACGGATGACATAGCCCTATACTCAGCCTCGTTAGATGATTTGGAAACGGTCGGTTGCTTCTTACACTTCTAGGATATAAGAGAGTCACCAAGAAAAACACACCAACTAGTGTGGAGCGTCTAGTGTTTGGGCATCTTGCCCAATCAGCATCTGCATATGCAGATAAGCTAAGCGAAGGAGATGTAGGAAAGAAAATGCCATGTGAAAGTGTTCCACGAATGTATCTGATAATGCGAAGGACTGTAATCATGTGCGGTTGCCGAGGAGAAGAGACAAACTGACTGACCACTTGAACCGCATAAGAGATATCTAGACGTGTCATGGTGAGGTAGATCAGACTACTAACAAGTTGTTGATAAATAGTGGCATCTGCTAGGGGGTCCCCATCATCCTTTGAAAGTTTTAGATTCATCTCAAGAGGTGTGTCAACTTGTTTGTCATCACTCAGGTTTGTAGATCTCACAAGGTTCATTGCATACTTGTGTTGATTAACAAAATACCCACGGGAGTGAGTAACTTCTAGACCCAAGAAATAAGTGAGATGACCAAGGTCCTTCATCTTGAAAGACTGACTGAGAAGCTGCTTTAGAGAGGAAATACTTTGACTGTCATCATCGGTAATAAGAATGTCATCCACATAAAGAATTAATAATGTAATTCCTTGGGGACTCCTCGAAATGAACAATGAATAATTTGAAGAGCTTTGGGTGAATCCTGCATTTGTGATCACTGAACGAAATTTCTCAAACCAAGCCTTGGGGCCTTGTTTAAAACCATACAAGGACTTTTTGAGTTGACATACCAGGGGAGAACTATCATAGTATCCCGGTGGAGGCTTCATATAAACAATTTCCTTGAGGTCCTCGTGCAAGAAAGCATTTTTGACATCCATCTGATGAATTTCCCAGTGTTTAATTGCAGATATAGCCAACAACAGATGAACGGTGGTCATCTTAGCTACAGGGGCAAATGCCTCATCATAATCTATTCCGTACTCTTGCTTATACCCTTGTGCCACCAAACATGCCTTGTATCTATCAAGACTCTCATCAGATTTGAGTTTCACTTAATACCCACTTGCTTCCAATAAGAGGCATCTGGAGGGGCTAGAACCATATTCCAAGTATCATTATCCATAAGGGCAAGCTTAGTATCCATTGCTTCTTTCCAATGCGAGACAGCCATAGCCTTCTAGTATGATGTGGGAATATTTGTGGCAGACAAAACAACAGAGAAGGAGCTATCGTTTGAAGGAAAACCATAGCGGTCAGGAGGACGAGAAATTCAAGAAGAGCGACGTAAAGGGGGATTAGAGGATGGTTGAGGATCATGGATAGGTGCAGGTGTACTTACAGGATCAAGAGAAGGATGAGAATTCATGGCTAGAGATGATGGATCAACTTCTAGTGATGAAGGGGGCAGGGCGATAGGAGATGGAGCAGCTAGCCTCTTTTTGAAATAGACACGGAGCAACTCTGGAATAGAAGGTGAATCCGAAAAACCTGCAAAGTCAAAAGAATGCAATATCGAAATGGAAGTAGTAGGCAACTTAACAATGTGGGCAAAAAAGGACATGTCCTCAAGGAAGATAACATTGTGGGATACGCGAACTCAATGAGACTTCAGATCATAGCAAAGGAAGCCCTTATCAGGGCTATATCCCACAAAAGCACACATTGTTGATTGGGGAGGCAGCTTTGTGAGTTCATGTGGAGGAAGATGAACAAAACATACACAACCAAAGACATGAAGAACAGAAAAATCAGGTGAACGGTGAAACAAACTTTGAAAAGAAGAGGTATTATGCAAGACAGATGATGGAAGAATGTTAACAAGGTACACAACAGTGCTGGCCGCCTCCACCCAAAATAAAGTAAGAGCATGGGAATCATGAAGAAGAGTTTGAACTATGCTCAAGATATGTCTGTTCTTGCGCTCTGCCACTCCATTTTGTTGTGGAGTGCCAGGACAAGATCTCTGGGATTGAATTCCATTGTCTCTCAAGAAAATTTGAAAACTTCCATCAAGGTATTCACCTCCCGAGTCTGAATGGAGAACCCCAATGTTTGCATCAAATTGGTTTTTGATTTTTGCTAGGAAAGATTTAAAGGTAGAAAAAACATCAGATTTGTTTCTCAAGAAATATATCCATGTAAAACGAGTACAATTATCAATAAATGTAACAAAATATTTAAATCCCAACCTAGAAACAACTGGTGACAACTTGAGACAACCAAACATCACTATGTATTATTTTAAAAGGAACAAGAGCATGTTCAACAACTGAAGGAAAGGGTAAAACATGGCTCGTACTCAAGCAACAAGAAATGCAAGCTTTATCAACATTATTAAAAGAAGTAGCTTTAGAAGACAAATAACCATCACGAAACAAAGATTCAAGTTTATTTGCATAGGGGTGTCCAAGACGCCTATGCTACAAGTGCCATACATTATTTCTACAAATAACCTCAGTACTAGGAGTGGTCGTAAGTAAACAGGATGTGAATGAATGCCCCGATGTCTTTTCAAATTCGAAGGCAAATAGCTGACCCAGTCTACGCCCCTTCCCTTTCACCGTCCTACTGTGCTAGTCCTATATCAAATAGCCATCATGGGAAAAGGAAACAATGTTACCATCCTCAAATAGCTGACTGACTGAGATCAAATTCGTTGTAAGTTTAGGAAAAAAGAAAGTTTTAGGTAGATGAAAGCAAGAATTGACAGATGTAGTTAAGGACAAATCATTGCAACCAACAATGTCCAATTTCTCTCCATTAGCAGTAATAATATGTTTATTCAAGGATTTGGGTTTAACGAACTGACCAGTGTGAGCCCCTGTCATATGGTTAGAGGTCATGGAATCAATGATCCATAAGTGACTAGGAGAGGAACAATAATAGGATGACTCACCCGAAAGACCGATGGCTGAAAATGAAGAGGAAATAGATGAGGATACTAACTGCCGCATTCTTTCTTCTGTAAGAGTCCCAGAATTTTCATCCATTCCTGCTGAAGCTGTACTCCCTTTATCTGCACCTTCAGTTGTTGTCTGGAAAGCCTTGTGTTGATTCTTCTTAGAACTTAAACCATTCCCCTTTGCTAGCTTGGTAGGACATTAAGGAATAATATGTCCATGCTGTTTGCAGTGGGTGTAGAAAATTTTCTTCTGACAGTGTGAGACATGTTCGTATTCCTTGCATTCATAGCACTGTACACGGGATAAGTCCTTCTTGGGCTTGGATTTGTTCATCAGAAAGGCTGTCTCTGTTCTTGAATCAGATTTCAACCTCAAGGTCGATTGAGTAATGAGTCTAGTTCCCTCCCTGAGAAGCTCCCCCAAAACTGTGTCAAGTGTAGGAGGAGTGCCCCTACCGAGAATGTTGGACCTTACAATTTCATATTCAGGTCTCAGATGTATCAGAAAATGCATGATTTTCCTCCTATCAAAGTGTTCTTTCAGATTTTTAATGCAGCAAGTAGAGGTGTTTTCACCCATGTGAACTAATTCATATTCCGTCCACAAGTTCACGAAATCGGCATGGTACTCCTGTATTTTCTTCACTCTGACTATAAAAAAATATCTCTGTCTCTATCTGATACTGACGTGAGATGTTGGACTGTTGGTACACCTTTACCATATAGGTGAACATCTCACTAGCAGTTCGATAACTTCTCATTAGAATAGCAATTTCAGTTTCAACAGACCCAAGAAGCCAAGACACCACTTTGGCATTGTCGATCTTCCACTGTTTCAGCCCCTTAGAATCAGACTCATCTGGTTGTTTTGTGGAACCATTCACAAATCCCCATAAGCCATTTCCTTCAACATAGAACTGGAAATGGAATTTCCAGAAGGCATAGTTTGTTCCATTGAACTTTACTGGTAGAATATCTCTTTTCTCCATGGCCATTTCAGCAATGAGTAAGCAAAGAAAACTAAGAAAATAGAGCAGCCGAAGGTCCAAGTAAATCCAAAACTCGATGGAATAAGTGTGCCCAACCACATGCCACAGAGGAATCAAAATCCAATAAAGAAACCAGTCACACAGTTTTCGAACTAATAACAGTCCAGAAAAGGTAAGTTTTCTGGACTGTCGAACAAGAAGAAGGGAAAAACACCCTTCAAAAGGAATCCGAACCAGAACTAAATTATAGATCTAGATAGATCTGACCTGGGCGACTTCAGATCTGAAGTTTCACAGTGTTTGGAGTAGCCGATTGAGAGAAAAGGAAGAAACCCTATTTCTGATGGCGATCTTCCAGAGAAATAGCAGCAGAGATGTGCAGATCAGTACAGCAACATACGAGATCCAAAACTGAAGTAGATAGGTTGATTTCACAGATCTAAACAGATTTCAATCAAGGACAGGTTGAAAAAATCTGCTCTGGTACCATGTCAACTTAGATCAAATCAGAGAAGAAAAAGCTGAGAATGAAGAGGGTGTGTTCTCTCTTGAATTACATGCCCAAAAATGTTTTAACTTATATATGAAAGAATACAATGTTAAGGAAAGGACAGTTATGTCCTTATCTTACAAGAAAGAATAAAACAAAAGATAGTGTACATAAGTTACAACATAAAAAAGTGGTCCCAAGGGCCAAAAAACGGAAAGATGTAAGAAACATAAATCAGTCTCTACAAATCTCTCATGGTTCCTCATTCAATGATGATTTTGTAAATTATAGGTCATTTGAATTTTGGTACTGTTGAGTTCTTTAAGTTTATCTATTTTTTAGTTTGTTTGTGTCTTCGGAAAAGGGTTAATCATGTTAAAGGGTCGATTTAGTTTATGGAGTCTCATTGGATGGCCTTTGAAACTTTGTAAAGTTAAAGGTGCAATCACATCATTTGTCTTTTGGCCCATCTTTTAGGGGCCAAAATTTGTCAGATTTATATGATTTTGGTGTCATTAAAGTAATTAAGTTATCTATCTAAAGAGAATAATATCTTTTAAATCCAACATGTTTTTCATGAGTTATTGTCATTTTAGTGATGGCATATCTGTGGGTGAAAGGGTTTGGGTCTTTCTTTTGTGTCACCATTGGAATTGTTTTTGGTTTGCTTGGTAGTAGTAGGCTTGTAAAATTATTATTAAAGTTGGGAGTCTTTATTTAAGTTTCCTTATGGGTTACCTATTGATTTGCTTTAGTTTTGTAGTTAGAATTTACTTGTTTCCTAGTTAAATTGGAGTCTATAAAGAGAGGTCTGAGTCCTTATGATTGGTTTATAAATAGAGCCATTGCGATTGAGATAGTTGAATTAATGAAATGGATATTTTTTTGAGTTGCCTATGGGTCTTCTTCTCTTTTTTCTTTCTCTTTATCTCTTTCTTCCAAGGTTTAAAATGTTGGTGTCAACAATTATAATATAGGAAACGTATAAGAAATGTCATATTGAAATATTTTAGAAATTATTTTTGGTAATGAATAAAAAATGACAATTTTATTAGTAAGACAAGGTACATTGTGAAATAGCACGTTTGGGATCCTAACCCGGTTGGTTCATTTTCTTGTGGTTCCTTTTTCACCTCTTTAGTGTCGGACAATGCCTCATGTGGGTTCTTTCCTGTAAAGGAAGCATGGCGTGCTCCTATTCCTCCTAAAGTTAGTGCCTTTTGCTAGGAACTCTTCCATGGAAGCATTAATACTTGTGATGCGTTTCAAAGAAAGAGACCTAATTGGACTTTATCTCCTAATTGGTGTTTTTTTTTTTTTTTTTTAAATTGAATGGTAAGATTGCTTACCACTTACTAATCTCCTGTCCTTTTGCCTGCTGTATTTAAGAATGGTTTCTTGCTCTTTTTGAGTGTAGGTTGACCCCCCTCCCCCATTAGCTTGGACTGATTGTTTGACACAACCCTTTTCAAGTGTCCAAAGAAAAAGAGGTCAAGTGTATGAAATGCACAAGGGCTGCATTCGTTTGGACCAAGGCTCAAAGTATTGGAAATGCCAAGTGTATCAGAAAAGAAATTTTAGGAGTATCGTGATATGCCTTGGATACATGTGTATCAGAGAAAAATTAAGATACACATGGATACACTTGAAAATGCTATAGATACTTAAATAAATTATAAATATACATCAATAACATTAAGTATAAGGCCTCAATGAGGTATACATATATTAAATTAATATATTTTAATGGGTTTTATGAAGAAATACATTGTAGTCAATTATAAATTATAATTCTTAAGTTTTAAGAGATGGGAAAAGCCATATTATCCTTTCCAACTATAAAACATAAATTGGCATAACTTCTAAGTGAAAATATAATTAATAACTATTTCCTATTTAAATAATTACTACCTATTTTTTTATTTCAAAAATAAAAATAAATAAATATTGTACAATTTATTCAAAAAAATAATTATTGAAGAAGAAATTTCAATTGCTTTGTGGATATGATAGATCATCCATAGATCTACAAAATAGTCAATCCTTATGATTAGATCATAAAAATATGATTAATTATATTAAACTTTTAAGTATAAAAAATATAAAAGAATCAAAATATAATTGTTGAAGAAGAAATTTCAATTGCTCTATGGATATGATAGATTATTCATAGATCTACAACATACATAGTCTTTATGGGCAGATCAGAAGAAAATATAAATAATTAAAATTTATTGTTTAATTTAAAAAATTACAAAAAAAAATATTGTAGAAGAAATTTCAATTGCTCTATTGTTATGATAGATAGTCCATAGATCTAAAACATATTAAGCCTTTATAGGTAGATAAAAAATACATTTTTTCAATTTCTTTGTTATTTTATATTTTCCCAAATTTCTTCATAAAATTTCCATGGATCTACTCATAACACCAAAAAAACTGTGATTTTCAATACAAGAAATGTATATCAACATAGATTTAAACATTTCCAAGCATTCAAGTAAAAAATGAAAAACCAAGAAACCACAAGATATATGAGAAAAATCGGAAATACTTACTTCGTTTTGTAATATTTTCCAAAACTTGAAAAATCTTCAAAAACCTTGATTATTCACACTTGTTTCTTGTGTTTTTCTTTTTCCAGATCTAGCACTCTAGGAATGAGGTTGAGTTTTAGAGTTGTTTGGGGGTGAAAGAAGTCTTGTTTTGGGGGAAAGAAGCCTTCTTTCCCCCTTTATTATTATTATTATTATTTTTTTCTGTCTGTATCCTTTTTTTTTGCTGTGTCTTACATTGTGGAAAAAAAGATGATACACCACCGATACACCTGCTACATGGATGATATGGGTCAATACAGGTATGGTATGGTGAAAAAAAGACTATACTACCTATTTTGCACTGTATCCCGTATTGTGCCTTAAAAGATATGATGTAATACTCCCCGTATCGGGCGTATCGTGTCCAAGTTTTAAACCTTGGTTTGGACATTGTGGGAAGAAGGGAATGCAAGAATCTTTGGGTAGAAAGAAGGAAATAAGGAGGATTTCATTGAATCTATAACTTTCAGAGTAGTACATTGTGAAAACATTGGAACTTTTCTCAAATTTCACAGTGGATGATTTCCTTAGGAATTGGAAGAAGTTGTAGCATCTTCGTTGAACAAATCAAAAGTAAAAATGGATTAGGTACCTCCAAATAGAGGATGTCAGAAGTTGAATTTTGATGGTAGTAATGTGGGCAACGCAAGACCTTCTAGAATTGGGGGTGTCGTAAGGGATGAAGAAGTTATGCTTGGCAATGTTTTCTTGTCCAATAGGGAAAGGAGATTGAATTGCACTAGAGATAAATGCAGCAGTTTTGAGGTGTAGAAAGCTAAGGAAATGGGAGCTGAAAAGTAGGGGTGCTCATGGCTAAGTTAACTGAATTGTGGGCTCTTTTTTGAAACCAAATTGGTGCCACCAGTTTTTTGAAATTCCCCAATCCGAAATTGAACTTAATCAACCAGTTTACCATTTGATCGGTTTTAGTTCTTTGGTTTTTTATATTTATAATATATATTATAATCTTTTATGACAACCCTACTGAAATGTAGATTATCAGAGGTGACTGGCTTTAATATAGGGGTGGAGGAGGGAGGAGGTTTTAGAAATAATGAAACTTTCTGGAGAGGTAGAGAATGGTGAAGAAATGGGTGGTGAGGCAATTGCACGTCAGATTTTTTGAAGAATGCAGTTCTGGAATTTGAGAGGATCAATGCAAGCTCTGGGGATCCAACAGGTTGTAAGGAGATTCCTAATGCTGCAAGACCTTTTAGAAGTTGGAAGAATCATGAACATACAGTAGACACTTTATAATTTAAAAAATTCCTAGCAACTAAAGTTTTAGATTAAAGATCTTGGGAATCTCAAATGTTTCTTGGGAATAGAGGTAGCTCAATTGAAGAAGGGCATTTTTATCTTCCAAAGGAAATATGTGCTTGCAAGGAGACTAGATAGTTGGGAGCTAAACCAACAAAGTTTCCTATTATCTCTGATCACAAGCTGTGCGCCAACATTTATGATCTGTTCTTGATAAGGATATGCATCAAAAGTTGGTTAGACAGCTATTATACTTGTGCTTAACTTAGCTGGATATCTCTTATGCAAGTGCAGTAAGCTAGTATATGTATCAGCCTAGAATCTCACAATAGCAGCTATTGTCATGATACTGTGCTATTTGAATGGAGCCCTAGGTAGAGGTCTCCTCTACTCTTACCATGGTCATCTCAACTTGAAGGCCTATATTGTGCATGACATATAGATGAGAGATGTCTAACCGTTGACTATTGCACGTTTGTTGGTGGTAACATTGTCTCTTGGAGGTGCAAAAAGTAGTTTGTGGTTGGAGAAGATAGAATGCAAAGGCTGAGTATAGATTTATTGATCATGGAATGTTAGAACTTAGAACTATTATGGCTGGAGAAGATAGAATGAGAATTTAATTTGAGAAGGTTGGTTGTTGAGGGGGACTCTCAAGGTGTGGTAAGCTGGCTAAAGAATGAAAAGAAGGCAGCCTGGATCTACAAAAATGCGGTCAAGAAGATTGATTATTAAGGGGAATGCCAGTAACTTTTTAATGGATTTGAAGGGATGCTAATGGGTTGGCAGACTCTTTAGCTAGGCAAGGGGTATATAGGAGGCAGTTGTAGTGGGCTCACTTGTAATGTTTGTACTCTAGGGCCCTTCGTATCCTCTTTATACATTCTTGTTTATATTAATGAAATGATGCCATGTTAATTACCAAATAAATTATTTCGGCTGGAGACCTTGTTGGGAAAACTAGGTGTTACCTTTGACAGCTCCATGAAGCTCTATTGTGACAACTAGGCAGTGATCAACAGTGTCCACAACCTGGTGAAACATGATCATACAAGACTTTGGTTGATTGAATTGCTTTAAAAATGTTTGGAGAAAAAGATATGGCAGCAGAAATAAATTTCCAGATTAGAACATAGTTGCCAAGTTGATGCCTAGGCATGCACTAGGTAAAAAACACCTTGGCTTGGTGTTTTTATATTGAGGTGTAAGTGTATAATTTTGGGTACGATGCAGCTAAACTGGCATCATGTTTATATGGTAAAAGGGTATGAAGGGAATTATGATAGATCAATTTCCAATGTAGAGGGCCATAAAATGGGTTCAAGGTCAACTATGATAATGATGGGAAAGCAGTGTCTTTTTTTTTTTTTTGATCAATAACTGCAAGCTATCATTAAATGAAGAAGATGATATAGTACAAATGTATAATGAGTAAAAATGCAAGGTGAAGTCAGTGAGAGATAAAAACTCTTATCTCTTCCCAAAACAAAACCCATCTCTTACAATTGTGCCTAGAAAAGAGCTTCTTGTCCCACCCCTTGCTTGGCGAATGTGTCTGCAAAGGAATTAGCATTTTGCTTACACCAACTGAAGGATACTTCCATGTTTCTTGTTAGCCACCTGAACCTTTTCTTCTCATTATTGTAAACTCTGATCTTCATTTCCTTACTTTCTGAGTCCCCTTCCACAATTAACTTCCTTATGTTCAAGGTTCTTGCCCTTTGCACTCCTTTCAACATTGCCAAAACCTTTGCTCTGAGAGAGTCTCCCTCCCCTACTGGTCCTGAATATAAGGACCAACAATGTTGAGTTTGACGAACCTTGTTTCTGGTGGAGACCAAGTATGAATAGTAGCGGTCTTGTTTGGAGCAGAGACCACCACTTCCAATTTTTGAGAATGTCATCAATTGTAACATTAGAAAAGGTTTCTAGAGACTTGAGCCAATGGGCCACCCTAATCATTATTGTTTCAATTAAATCCTTCCTTGCTTCTTTCCTTTTCCAAAAGTATTATTGAATTTCTTTCTACCCATATTGTCCATAACGTCACTGCTCTAGTGCATCTCTGCATTAGTCTTCCCCTCTTATTTGGCCATGGGAAGGAAGTTGGAGCAAGAAGGCTTTGCACATCAACGGCAGGATTCCACCTACACCCAAGCAAAGAGAGAAACATTGAGGATAGGAGATAAGTGGTAGCAATTGTCACTGTTCGCCTTGCATAAAGTAGAAAACTGCTGAATCAAAGAATCTGCAAAGAAAAGGGATGTTTCTTGAGGAAGAAGAGAAAGAGAAAAGAAGAGATTGAGAAAGAAAGAGAGAGCAAATCAATTCTGGCCACCCTCCTCACTAGTATTTGTACTTTTAATTAAAAAAATGGTACAATGACAAATATGCCCTTATAGGGCGGCTAACACATAAAACTGCATAAATAACTTAAAAGAACCACTCAAAAGGGACCCAACAAGTGTGCTATGGTCCCCACTTCCTATCTAAACAAATAATAAACAAAAACAACTACTAAATCTCCACAAATCTGCCCAAAAACCTCAACACTCCTCCTCAAGTTGGGATTAAATGTCAGACATTCCCAACTTGTGTAGGTCATGTTCAAGCTTGTTCTTTGCAACCCCTTTGGTGAAAACACCAGTTAACTGTACTTAAGAGGAGACTTAAGGCAGACAACCTTCTTTGGTCGTCACCCTCTCTCTTATGAAGTGTCTATGAACCTTAATGTGCTTTGTCCTGCCATGTTGAACTGGACTGTGGGTAATATTGATTGCAGCTTAGTTATCACAATATAACATCTTGGGCTCCTCAACTCTTATCCAAATCTGACTCAGCAAGGATCTAACCCAAAGTAGCTTTGAAACACCATGGACCATAGATCTATGTTCGACCTCTGCAGTTGACCTAGCCACCATTGACTGTTTTTTACTCTTCCATGAAACTAGATTTCTTTCCACAAAGGTGTATACCCCTTATGTGGATCTCTTGTCATCAAGACAACTTGCCCGATCTACATCTGTATAGGGCTCTAGTTTTAAATTCCCATGGTCTGAGAATAGAACCCCTTTGCTAGGATGCTTCTTTAGGTATGCAAGTATCCTATCAATGGCTTCCCAATGTTGAACTTGAGGAGCATGCATATACTAACTCACAACACTAATAGTATAAGAAATGTCTAGGAGCATCATACATAAATATAAGAGCCGGCCTACCATCCTCTGATATCTCCCCACATCCTTAACCAACTCACCATCCAAAGCATTAACCCTATGGTCCGGGTCAATAGGAGTATCAGCTGATTTAGTTCCTAGCTTCCTAGTTTCCTGTAGTAAGTCCAACACATAATTCCCTTGAGAGATGAATATTCCATGCTTGGATCTTGCAACTTCAATCCCTAGAAAATATTTTAGTTCACCCAGATCCTTGATCTCAAACTCTTGATGTAGTGACTTCTTGAGTGCATCAATCTCCCTTAGATCATTCCCTATAACAACTAAATCATCCACATAGACAATCCGTACTGACACAAGTGCTCCTCTCCTTTTCACAAAGACAATATGATCGGGCTGAGTGTGTATGTATCTAAACTCGATAAGTGCCACTTTGAACTAGTCAAACCATGCCCTAGGTGACTGTTTCAAACCATATAATGATTTCTTCATCCTACAAACTTTTCCCTCACCAACATTTTGATAAAAACCAGTTGGAATGTCCATATATACCTCTTGCAAATCACCATTAAGGAATGCCTTTTTGACATCAAGCTAGAAGAGGGGCAATGGAGAAGTAGCTGCTAGAGACAAGAGAATTCAAACTGAACTCATCTTAACTACTGGTGCAAAGGTCTCCAGGTAATCAATACCATAGGTTTATGTATTACTCTTTTGCAACCAACCTTGCCTTGTACCTCTTTATACTGCCATCAGCCCTATACTTCATAGTGAACACCCATCTACATTCGACTGTCTCTTTGTCTATAGGAAGATCAACTCAGGTTTGGAGAGAACCTCACTAACATTCCTAGGTATAGACATAGAACCCATGGAAGAAAGGCACAATAGGAAGGTGATAGAGCACTATAGGAAAGATGGTGTGGAATTCAATGGGCTATACACTTTCTCTTTCCCTTACAGAGTGCAATGGGAAGATCAAGGTCAATAGGATCAGTTGCAACATCATTGTTAGGTATAGAAACATCATCAATAGAATCAAGGGAAATAATAGGCATAGGCTTAAGGGAAATACTTGGAATTGTATCAGCCGAACTTGGAATCTCAGATGGATTGATGGAGAGGTGTAGGTTCTTCTACTGGAACATGTGTAGAGTCAACCCTCTTCTTGCGTTGGCGCTGAAAAAATTGTGAGGCTGGCTGTAGCGGGTCAGGCAATGGGACTGAAGCTACTGATGGTGGAACAACAGGTGGAACTAATGCACCAGATTAAGGAAAAGGAACAAATGAAACAAGAAGAGGAATAGACTATGAATTCTCCTCCCCAAAACACTCCCCCTTAGGAGAATCACCAGAGAAATAGAATGTAGACTCAAATAAGGTAACATCCATAGTGACAAACTTGTTCCCTGAAATTGGATCTTAACAACAATACCCCTTTTGGTTTTGAGAATATCCAAGGAAAACACATTTGTTGGCCTCAGGATCCAACTTCCTGTGATGAGAACCAAGAATGTGAACAAAGCAAACACACCCAAAAACTCTCAAAGGTATATGGAATATCTCCCCATTTGGAAAAAAGAAGACTGAATGGCACCTTAAACCCCAAAATGTGTGAAGGTACACGATTAATTAGATACACAGCCGTGAGAACTACATCCCCCCAAAAATGAATAGGTACTGAAGCACACACCAGAAGACTTCTTGCCACTTCCACAATGTGTCTATTTTTCCTCTTTGCTACCCTATTCTACTGCGGTGTATATGCACAACTACCCTGATGAATCACTTCATCCTCCAAAAAATGTGGCCAAATCCTTCTCAAAGTATTCTCCAGCCTTATCTGATCTGAAAACCTTAGTCCTCACTCCAAATTGTGTGAGAACTATTTGGTAGAACTGTCGCACCAAAATAGATACCTCATCCCATTTTTTTTGGGTAAAGAGATACCTCATCACATGATCTCATCAAATATATCCAAGAATACCATGTCTAGTTATCCACAAACAAAAGGAAATAACGGTAACTACCCTTGGAAGAAATATGATAAGGTCCCAATACATCAGTGTGAATAATATCAAAAGCAAAAGAACTTTTATTATTTGGCTTAAAAGAATGTCTATAATGCTTTCCCAACTGACAACTTTTAGACTCTAGAATAGATAACTAAACAAACTCAAACAACTTTGGAAACAAATATCTCAATGAGTTGAAAGAAAGATGACCCAAATGATTATGCTAGATCATAATCTGACTCACTAACTCTGATCCACTTCTATTGCATGGTTGCTCTGATGTCTTGGAATCTCATCTAGAAGGTAGATTCCATTCACCTCATGACCACCCCCAATTGTCCTCCTTGACTCCGGGTCCTACAAAACACAATTACTAGGAAGGAAAGTCACTGAACAGTTCAACTTTCTTGTTAGACTACTCATAGAAAGAAGATTAGTATGGAGTCTAGGGACATGTAAGACAAAGGATAAAGTAATGTCATCAGTCACTCTAATTGTCCCTGTTGAGAATGTGTATTTGGATTTAGGGGTATTGTTGTCTTTTCCTTTTTTTTTGTATTTGGGCGCCCTTATTGGGACATGGCTGTAATTTCAGATTTATCATATAATAGATATTCTGGGTGTGAATAGTAACACCCAAGTTCTCTCCTGTAACTCTTCTTCTTCTTCTTCTTCTTCTTCCTTCCCTCTTCCTACACTCGACAAGTGTCCCTTTCCCAGCAATGGGTATATGGGAACCATCTGTTGTAGAGACTTTGTCTCTACCAGAGCACAACTAGTAAGAACTGAAAAGGGTAGATATTTTGGTCATGTGCTTAGATGCTCCTGAGTTTATAATCTAAGGAGGTCCCTCCTTACCTAAGGTGGGTGCATAATTTGCAACCGCATATGAACTACCTGTATGGGCAAAGAAAGTAGTGTGACTGGCTCCTGCATTCTGCTGCTTGTCCGAAGAACTAGAACCGGCTGAATCCTTCTTTCTCATAAGCTGTCCATACTTCTCCAATTCAGTTCTAACTACTGCTACTGCAATGGATTCCAAGCCAGCTTGGGTAAGAGGTCCTGAAGAGTTTCCTGTAATTGCCACACTTGCATTTCCCCCTTGTTCTTGACTTGAGCTGGTATGAGACGTGGGTAGAGCTTCCAACTAGTGTCTTTGGTATGCTTAGGCTTCTTGCAATAGTCACACACCAAGTCCTTCTTATCCTCCCTCCTAATCTCACTACTCCCCCTGTCTCCATTTGGCTTAGATTTGACTGTACCAATCATAGCCGACTGGTCAATCCCAGATTGTCTCAACATGGCATTCCTCCTACTCTCCTCTCTTGAAACAAAGTCATAGGCTCGAGAAAGAGTCACACTTTCGTTGGAAAGGATGTGTTGCCTGGCAATATCAAATTTAGGGTTTAGTTCAGCTAAGAACTCAAAGACCCTATTCTTTTCCACCAACTTCTGATAGGTTGTTGCATCCTTCGTACTCTCCCAAACCACAGTCTCTAAGTGATTTATCTCCTGCCTAAGTGTTTTCAGCATGGAGAAATACATAGCAAGTGGTTTATCTCCCTGTTTTGTATTAATCACCTAATTCTTTAGCTGATTCCAAGTCCCTTCATTTGTTTTGTTTTTTTTTTTTTTTTTCATTTTATTTTTCTAATTTAACACATAGTATTCACATTCTTATCTCCTTTCTTGCATGAACCAAATGCTGTTCCATCTCCTTGTTGTTTCTTTATAGTCTATGACCATGCAATGTTGTTTTAACTCTACTCTTTCATGTTAGATCACTTTTAGTGTTTTCGAGTCAATACACTAGTTTTAGAAAAAAAGCGAATTCATGAAAAAATAGGAAAACAGGCTAAAACTAACTGGGTTTTTATATAAAAAAATATCACCCAGGTGACAAGGTTCTCCCTCTATCACCTAGCCTTGCTGTAGCTTTTAAAGATTTGTGTTGAATGTATAGACACTTGGGCTCCCTGGTGAGTGGGAACTGTCTTGTATACCTTTATTAGGAGGGTGCAGACATTGGATTTCTTCATTCTGGTTATGTCACCTTTTTTCCAGTCTTGTCTCCTTTTCTTCATGGTTTGTATTTTTCTATTTTCTTTTGCTAATTAAGGAACCGAGTACCTGTCAGGAAAAAGTAAAAAATGAAAAAAATGGACAGACTTGGTTGAAATTTGAATCTTCTAGATGGGTTATACAAATTAATTAACTTTCGTAGTAAAAAATATGCTTAAATTGTTCAGTTGAGCTCTAACCATATTTATTAAATGTTGGTAATAATGTAATATTTTTCCTCTATGTTTGTTCATTATTCTCATGTAAATTGTAGATGATCTGGCCTTTAAACTCATATGTTCTATCTTTATCATGATCAGA
Organism: Nelumbo nucifera; assembly: GCF_000365185.1. The sequence continues at coordinate 446,316 of NW_010729237.1, read as the reverse complement.
GCCACAGCGATTTTCAAAAGATGGATATGAAGAACATATGCAAGTGAACCATCTGGCTCCAGCATTGCTTTCAATATTGCTTTTGCCATCTCTTATTAGAGGTTCTCCCAGCCGCATTATCAATGTCAACTCCATTGTATGTCTCTTGGTCTTTGCATATCCATGTAGAATTCCTTGTTCTTTTTCTCAAATTAGCTATTAAGAACTTCTCTTTTCATTACAAATCCATCTGCTGTCTGAAAATTGCTTATAACTTGCTTAAATCATGTGTGAATCCAGTGATCTTGCTTATTAAATAAGTATCCCTATGAGTTTTCTAGTGACACCAACATCAAATTTTGGATTCAAGCTTCAAATGGACTTGTAATACTCTTGTTTTCAGGTTAGGTCCATGTAATTGACATATTAAGGTGAACATTTGTGTGTTTTCTATCCCACGTCAAACCTCTTTTTGAGAGCTAATCTAACATTTTCAATGCATACTTAAAGTTGCTGAAATATATTGTAGAAGGAACATACATTAAAGCCTTTGGTTTCATTATAAAAGGTACTGTTTTTTGTCTCAGGCCATGTTGTGGTGTTTGTGGATTATCTTCCATTAGTTGACTACAAAGGCAATTTATAAAGCAATTCTTTACGTTCTTTTGTAAAGGCAATTGACTACAAAGGCAATTTATATATTCTTTACGTAAAGAATTGCTTTATAAATTGCCTTTGTAGTCAATTATTGGAAGATAATCCACAAACACCACAACATGGCCTGAGACGAAAAACAGTGCCTTTTATAATGAAACCAAAGGCTTTAATGTATACAATATATTTCAGCAACTTTAAGTATGCATTGAAAATGTTAGATTAGCTCTCAAAAAGAGGTTTGATGTGGGATAGAAATACACAAATGTTCACCTTAATATGTCAATTACATGGACCTAAATAAAGATTACAAATGACACTACCCATAGGATGGGTAGAGAAACCCAAAATAAAGATTACAAATGTTCACCTTAATATTTAAATTCATTGATGAATTTAAATAAAGATTACAAATGACACTACCCATAGGATGGGTGGAGAAGCCCAAAATAAAATCCTTACAAACAAGCCGAAAACAAAGCCTCCCTATTTATTCCTTGCTTAGATAAAGCGCCAGCCATTCCCTTGCTAAGTTTACAATCTCTCTTAGAGGCTGTCTCTGATGCCACACTCCCAGGATTTTAGATTGCATTCTCTATTACCAGTTTGGAGTCTCCTTCCACTTCTTAGTGCTGCATTCCCCATTGTTTTGCCAATCTCAGGCCTTGGAGTAAAGCCAAGCCTTCTGCCCTTAAGGAGTCTCCCACCCCAATCAGGCCCGAGTAAAGGGCCAAAGCTCTTCCTTCCTCATTTCTGATAACATTCCCAACTCCTGATGGGCCTGGATTACCTAAAGAGCTTCCATCAAAGTTTAATTTCACCCTGGACTGAGGCAGTGGAGACCAAATTTCTTGAACTACAGAGGAGATGAGAGAGGAAACAGCTATAGAATTCCAACTTGTAAGTAAATCATCTGACGAGAAGTCTTTGAAAAGTTGTTGTGCTTTCAACCAATGCAGAATGTTGATGGTAATGCCTTCAACAAGTGTTTCCTTTGATTTTTCTTTTGTTATATTTTTCAAACTATATGCAAATAATATTTTCAAAGATATCTATAGAAGGTCATATCGCTATGAGTCCAATAGGTTTATTTCCTATTCTCAGTTATTTATTCTTTACGTAAGTGACTGTAAATAGGGAATAAGGTTTTCTTTATTGCTTGACCCTGGAGGGTGGGTGGTCAATCCAAATTATCTTTCTAAAAGGGAATCCTCTCAATTAGCCAAAGAGAAAGTGCCCCTTTCAAACATAATATTTGCCCACAGAAAAGTTTTGTAGGATTTCAATTTTCTTTTTATTTATTTATTTTGATTGGAAACAGTAACTTCATTAAATATTTCAAATTGTGTCAAAGTACAAAATTTCAACTCCTATTATAAGTTACATACTCATTACAACACTGCCCAAAACAAAAACATGTTCTCCCTTTCCGTCCCTTGTTTTGCTAAAGTATCCACTAGTCTGTTGGCTGACCTTCTTGTCCACTTAAAGCACACACTAATCTCCCTCGTTATATTGATTGTTCCCTTATCATCTGTCTATATTTCCATGCTCCCAAGCAACCTGACTACATCCACCCCATTAACAGCTTAGAGTCCCCTTTAATCTTCATTTGATGCAGCCCCAATTGTTTGGCATACCTTACACCTTGATGTAAAGCCATCACCTCTCCTCTTGACGAATCTCCTTCCCCTATTGGCCCCAAAAACATGACAATAATTCTGCCCTCCCCATCTCTAAATACTCCCCCAATACCTGATGGACCTGTATTACCTATAGAACTGCCATCAAAGTTCAACTTTGTGCTTTGGAAAGCTGACGGAGACCACATTTCTTGTACCACAGGCTTTATGACCTCATCCCATCTTCTGTAAATGTCATCAGCTGAGAAGTCCTTAAACAGCTCACTTGTTTTCAACCAGTGAATAACTTTAATAGTTATTCCTTCTACAATTTCCTCCTTGGATCTTTTAGTATTCTTAAAAATTCTATTATTTCTTTCTTCCCATACTGACCAAAGAACAACTTCTCTTTAGCTCTCCACATGATTCTTCCACGTTTTCTTTTTATTGCCCACACTTCGTATTTGTATTATCAATTATAGGGCTGCAATTTGAAATCAATCCTATTAAGGCTGATTTGAATTTGATCCATTTATAATTGGATCAAATATGGATCCACCCCTATCTGATCCGACATTATCCGATTTGATTCAATTTAAATATATATGCCCATATATACTTAAAATTCGTATTACATCTATGAGTAACGTTGGCCTGAATGTTGCATTTTCAATAAATTGTCATAGATTCAAGTTTCATACAAGTAATTTTCAATTCATTTTGTTCATAAAATATGATATAGTCATATTTAGTTTCTTTTATTAATAGTATATAATATTTTGGTCATTTTTATTCTAATATATTTATACTACTTAATATTTGATTATAATCCGAATTTGATTTGAATCCGCTAGATTATCTGATGGATATGATCTGATTTGAATCCAAATATAAATGAATCATATTTGGATATACCTCTATCTGATTCACTTTGATCCATTTGCAGGTCTAGTCAATTATTTAGGAAGAGACCATTATAGATGTAGAGACTAGAGAGACTGGGCTGAATGCACCCTAGTGTCTTTTTATTTCTTGTCTTCTTTTATTTGTTATGTTTATGTTGATGGGCCTGTTAACTGTTTTTCTTGCTTTTATGTTATGTTTATGAGCTAGCTGCCCCATTAAGGGCATCTTTGTAATTATGTCCATTAAGATAAGATTAATAAAAGTGATTACGAGAAAGGAAATAGATCTGATCAAACTCTCTTCTCCTTCTCCCTTCTTCTCTCACCATCTTCTTCCTCTTCTAATTTCTGCTATCCCTTCCTCTTTTCTTCTATTTTTAGATTCATCATCATCATCATCATCTATGCCTTATCCCAACTATATATGGGGTTGGCTACATGAATCCTGTTTTGCCAACCCATTCTATTTAAAGCCATATTCACTGTTAAATTACTTATTTTTTAGATTGATGAAATACTTATTTTCTCTTGGGATGATTTTCAGTATGTTTTTAATATTGAGTTATATGCTGACAATAGCAAGCATAATGCGTCAGATTTTCTTTTCTTTTGTTAATCAGCAAAGGAAATTGATTTTATTGATATGTGTAAGAAAAATGATATACAACTATAATGTATCATACATCCCTTGTAGACAGCTAGCCTCACATAGAGTGAGTCAGATTATGCTTTATGCATTGCCTTTTCTTGTTCTCTGCATCCTTCTAGTGATACAAGGAATTATAAGGCATTAAGTGGCACCATCAGACTCCATTGTTAACTAAAACAGTGTAATTTAATAGCAGTTACTCAGAAAAAAGAAACCCATTGTAATCATCTTTTAAACTAACATTTTAAGTTGTCCCCTCATAAGTTACTCTAGAGTTAACATTTTAAGCTCTTTTTGTCATTTATGAAGTATTTGGTTTTCCTTTTATATGAAAGAGAGAGAAATATAGTGTCCACTTTGTCACTATTTATGTTGGAACTACTGAACAGAAAAATCAAGTACCTTCAATTATCATTGATGGCAATAGTTGATTTCTTGTTGATAATCTGTGAATATGTCTTCAAGTTACTGGTATTATCTACACTGTTCAGGCGATTAGAGTAGTTAATTCACTTTTCTGACTGCAGATGCATTATGTTGGTTTTGTTGACACTGAAGACATGAATATTGTTTCTGGGAAAAGAAAGTATACAAGTTTAGCAGGATACTCAAATAGCAAGCTTGCACAGGTGCACCCTGAACTTTTGTAACTTAAATATTTTCAGTTGCTCCAAGGATGAGTGATACTCCCATAACTTCAACTTGCCAACAAACCTGATGGACCTATTATGCTGGCCACAAGGTTGGCCTTCAATCAACATAGAAAATCGGGCCTCTATTTCGCCACAATTATATACATTCCTAGCAAGTATTTATATGTTGCACTTCCATATCAATTCGGTACATGTTCTACTGGATCCAAATAACTTGTGCTTTGGAGATATTTACAGACTGTGTATAGCCTTTAATAATTTATATCTCACCTCGGCCTCCCGAGTTTATTTATTTTCAGTGTTCTGCTCAATGCCTACAAAAATGAACTTAGCAGCAGAAAAAAAACTCATCAAATCTTAAATAAGGAACTTACTCCGAAAARTCCTGACAAATGATGATTGAGACGAGATTCGGCATTTTTGAACCACAAAACGCTTGGTTTCCATTTCGKTTGTAGATGTAACCAACCCGCTATTAAGGATAAAGCAGAAAGAAATAATAGAAAAAGAGATGACTACAAGTGTAACATCTCTCATACCTTAGATAGAAACTTGGAATGACAGCTGTGAATAATTCTCAAAATTGTGTTTATCTGTATCTAGAAGACTTTCAATAAGCCCCATGAGCCTCCAAAAGATCAGACAATTCTTTTCTTCTTTTTGCATATACTTGCAAATGTGTGCATGCTTTGCACGTGGCATTTTAGATGATGATGATAGTAATAATTTGTACCAGATTTTTCTTGGGCCTCGGTGGCTTAGCCAACTCCCGAGAAGATCTGGGCTTCTCTCTTTGCCAGTTGAACAAAGATCTAGCCATTGTGCCTTCTTGCTGGAGAACCCAGAGGAAAATGCTGTTTTAGATCTTTCCCCTGGTCAACAGTGGCGGCAATCCTCTGGGAATTTAAGATTAAATCCAAGCCAACTATCTGTTTTGCATGTGGAAGTGGAGCCAATGGAGGTGCAGCCGATTATGCTGATTGGCTCTTCTTCTCAGATGATGAGCAACGTTGCTGTGCAAGAAGGGGAGAAGTTGACATCTATACTGAACACAATTCATAAAGATAACCTGCAAGGAGTGGAAAACATCCCATCCACAGGCTACAAAGGCAATGGATGCAGTTGTGGCAACACAAGGAGATAAGGCTTCTAAGGCTGTTTCCTCCTCTTGGGTTTCTTCAAAATTACTGGGGTTGGGGAAATTTCTGGGAGTGTCACTTGACAGGCTGGAGGAAGAAACAACAAAATTTTTGGAAGGAATCGAGCACAAAATTCTCATGGAAAGGGGAAAGTTAGCAGCGAAAAAGGGAGGGTACTACTTCGAAAAAGAACAGGGAAATGATGAGATTGAACTGGGGCTTAAATGACAGGGCGGGAAGTTATGAAAGGGGGGGGGGTGAGAGTCGGTAAGAAGTAGAAAGGGAAGTGGTTCGGTTTCTATCTGTTAATCAATTTGTTTATGGATCTGAAGATTTTATCTTGGAATGTTAGAGGGCTGGGATCGGGAAGAAGGAGATCAGTTGTGTGTGAGGTTGTCAAAAAAGAAAAAACTCAAATCCTTATGCTTCAGGAGACAAAGCTGGAATTTTTGGACGCTGGAATTGTGAGGAGTATTTGGGGGGAGGGTTAGGTGAGATGGAGAGCGAAGTCGGCAAGGGGTAGTGCTGGGGGTTTGATCCTTCTTTGGGATCCTACTGTGTGTAGGCTAATTTCATGCAGGGTGGGTTCCTTTTCCATTTCTATGGTTATGGAATTAGCTATTGGAAACACTTTTCAAGTTACCAATGTGTATGGTCCTACTGAAGCAAATCTCAGAACCCTTTTCTTTGGAAGAACTTGAAGTAGTGAGAGGTTCTTCTTCTCTTCCGTGGGTTATTGGTGGGGATTTCAACATCACTTTGTTAGTTGAAGAGAAAAATACCAGGAGCAGGAGATCAAGGGGGATGTGTCTTTTTGCTGATTTTGTTAACAACTTAGAGCTCATAGACCTTCCTCTAGTGGGAGGAAGTTTTACTTGGACCTACAATCAGGGTAATGCAACCTTGTCAGGTTTGATAGGTTCCTGGTCTCTGAAAACTGGGATGATCTCTTTTCAGAATTCAAGCAAATAATTCTGCCGAGACCTGTCTCTGACCACACTCCAATCCAGCTGATTTGTGGAAGTAGGAACAGATTCAAAGCTCCATTCAAGTTTGAGAATGCATGGTTTGAAGAGACTAATTTCCTGTCATTCTTGGAATCGTTTTGGTGTGAAGTGCAGATTGAAGGGTCCAACTCCTTTGTTTTAGCTCAAAAGCTGAGGGCAGTTAAAGAAAAGTTGAAAACTTGGAAAATGGATAATAATCTGAATGCAGAAACAGAGAAGAAGGCTTGTCTTGGTCTTATTGCTGAAATTGATAAGAGTAGAGGAAGCTGGTCCAATTTTTGAAGAGCTAAAACTGAAAAGAATTCAAGCAAAGGCCATTTTTGACAAATTGGCAGTCAAAGAAGAATTAAAATGGAGACAGAGAGCAAAATCAGATTGGCTGACAGTGGGAGATAGGATTACTCACTATTTTCTAAGCTAGAAAATGCAAAAAACAGACTGTCCACAATCAACAAACTTATTTGGGATGACAAGGTGGGTGTCTCGGATGCAGAAATCAAGGTAATGGCTACCTCTTTCTGTAAAAACCTTTATAAGGAGAACTGGAAATGCAGACCTTTCCCCATAAGCCTTCCTTTTAAAAGGCCAAGTGAAGATCAAAGGAACTCTCTTGAAAAACCTTTTTCTGAGGAGATTAATATGGAAATCAACAGCTTAGACAATGAGAAATCCCCTGGACCTGATGGTTTCTCCAACTTGTTTTATGTTAAGTGCTGGGATTTTGTGAAGCAAGATATACTAAATGCCTTTCAATCATTCCATTCTAATGCCTCTCTTCAAAAGAGCCTGAATAATGTCTTTATCACTCTCATTCCTAAGATTGAAGGGACTGTACATATTAAAGATTTTAGACCAATTAGCCTTTTAAATATAGTAGAAGATCAAGACTGTAATCAGTCTTGAATCCTAATAGGTTTTAGGTTTACA
>NW_010729237.1:420087-433091 GCF_000365185.1 Nelumbo nucifera | reverse complement strand
TTAGTACTTACATAATAAATAAAGTAAATAAAAGCTGAAATAAATAACAACTGAATTAACAAACTGACTCAAACTGACACTACTATAACTGAAACAAATAACTACACTGCTGTCCTACGAACACAGTGGGGACCACTGCAGTGGGGCCCACATCAGTGTTCTCTACAATTATCTTCTACAAGATTTTTCCCAAGGTCTTAGTTGAAAGGATGAAAGGGGTTTTGGATAGTGTGATTTCGAAAAATCAAAGTGCTTTTGTGCCGGGTAGGCAAATGATTGATTCGTTACTTATTGCAAATGAATTGTTGGATTCAAGGAAAAGAGAGGGGATTCCAGGCCTGGTTTATAAACCGGATATTGAAAAATCCTATGATCATGTTAATTGGAATTGTTTAGACCGAGTTTTGGAAAAGATGAATTTTGGGCAAAAGTGGAGAAATTGGATGAAAGTTTGTGTTTCCTCCCCCAAATTTTCTATTTTGATCAATGGTCAATCTACAGGCTTCTTTGAGAGCTCTAGAGGGTTAAGGTAGGGAGACCCCCTTTCTCCCCTTCTCTTTATTTGTATTGCAGAGATTCTTACTCTCTTTAGTCAGAAGGCTGCAGACTCCGAGTTGTGGGAGGGGTTTGTAATTTCCCCAAGGGGTGAAAAAGTGACATCCTTCAGTTTGCAGATGATACCTTATGCTTTATTGATGCTTCTCTTGTACAACTAGAAAATCTGCCTGGGATCCTCAGTTGATTTGAAGTAGTCACAGGTTTGAAAGTCAACCATAATAAAAGTTAAATCATCCCAGTGGGTGAAATCCCTAACCTCGAAGAGTGTGCTAATGTTTTGGCTAGTTGGGTGGATCAGCTTCTGGTGAGGTACCTAGGCCTTCCATTGGGGGCTAAATGTTCCTCTTCTGCCATATGGGATGCAATAATTGATAGATTGGAAAAGAAATTGTCCTCATAGAAGGCTAAGTATCTCTCCTTTGGTGGTAGAGTGACTCTTCTAAAAAGTACCCTCTCCAACCTTCCCACCTACTTTCTTTCTCTCTCCCCTATCCCAAATAAAGTGGTTAGGAAAATAGAGACTCTCCAAAAAAACTTTTTGTGGAGAGGTTGGGAGGAAGAAAGGAAAATCCACCTTGTGAATTGGAACAAAGTCTGCCTTCCTAAGGAACAAGGGGGTCTAGGTTTAAGAAGAATCAAGGTGACAAATTCAGCACTGCTTTGCAAATGGATCTGGAGATTTGCCACTGAAAGGAGAGCTTGGTGGAGAAGCCTAATTGCATCTAAATTTGGGGTTGAATGGGGTAACTGGAGAACTAAAACCCCCCATTTAATTGGGGTTATTCTTTATGGAAAAGTATCATGATGGTTTTTCCCTTGTTTGATGGGAGAATCAGCCTCAAAGTCAGAAAAGGGGATAGAATCAAATTTTGGAAAGATCATTGGTGTCTGAATCATTCCTTGGCTGATGAATTCCCTCTTATCTTCCAATGTGCCTCCAACCAAAATGCCTCGGTGGCTGAAACTTACACAGTTTTGGGCAATGAAGTGATTTGGGCTACCCAGTTTAGAAGAGGTCTTTTTGACTGGGAAATTCAAGAAGCTTTGAAATTGTTGGAGACTCTACAGGCTCAAATCTCTGACCACAATCAGGATGATCATTGGAGTTGGATCTGGTCCAAAGAAGGTGTTTTCTCAGTTAAATCAATGGCTAGTAGACTCTGTAGTAGAGTAGCAGTGCAGGATTTCCCTACTAAACAGATTTGGAACTCAGTCTGCCCTTCTAAAGTTAACTGTCTAGTCTGGACAATGGCATTAGACAAATGTTTGTCCAGAACCAATTTGGAGAGAAGGGGATTGTAGATCCTAGATAAGTCTTGTGTACTTTGTGGTGATCATCTGGAATCAACCGATCATATATGCATTCATTGCCCGTTTGCTGTTGAGGTGTGGTATCATTTCTGAAGGCGGTGGGGATTTGTTGGGTCATGCTTAAATCCGTTAAGGAATTACTATGTTGTTGGAAGATCAGTAAATTGAAGAAAAGAGGGAAATTGGTTTGGATCATTATCCCGGCAGCTGTGATTTGGGTCATTTGGTCTGAGAGAAACAACAGAATTTTTAATCAAAGAGTGAGAGGACCTGAGGCTATAGTTCAGCTGGCTGTTTGTAAACTGCTCTCTTGGATTTCAGTCACCCCAGAATTCAGACACACAAATGTAACTCATTTATTGAGAAATCAGTCGATTTGGTGCTTGTAATAGGGGTCCCTCAGGCCTGACTGTTTGTTGGCAGGTTCTGTTTTGTACTATTATGAGTTTGTTCTAATAACTTTATCTTACCTTTTCAAAAAAATTTGTTTCCAAATTTTTCTACAATTTTTTTTTTCTGTTTCTGTGTATAAAAATAATTCTTATTTATTACACTCATTTTTGTTTAATATGTTGAATATATAACATTAGAGATGCACCCAACTATTTTCTACAAAAAAAAATTGTATTTGTTTGTATTTTACCTTATTAAATTTTTATTATTTAATTATGACATCAAGGGTTAACATATTTGACTCAAAAGTTTGAACTGTTGGCCCACCACCAAATAGGAAAACAATTCTGGTTTGGGTTGGTTTTAAATTTTTGTATTTTTATTTCCATCATCAATAAACACAATTCTTCTTTATCACATTTATTTTTCCTTGCTATGTTTAATATAAAATATTAGTGATTTGCCCAAATGTTTTGTACAAAGTTTATATTTTTTTTGTTTTTTTATTTTTAAATTTTTAGTATTTAATTAAGATATTAAGGGTTGACCAAGGATAAAATAATCGCAATGTATTGGGGCATATTGATGAACCCCCCGATAAGAGAAGGTATGACGTCATTCTACAAGGCATTAATAAGAGAAGGTATGGAATCAGACTAGGTAAAGGGAGTGTCGGGTAACCCAGTACTCCAAGGGTAGAAGCCTTTGCTTGTGTTGAAGGATTTCTTTTAATCCAAATAATATTTAAATAATTTATGACCCAATTAAGTGGGTTGGCTAGTGTGCTAGCTAAATCATCAAAACTAAAAAAAGGTGGTAGTTGCATAACTACCCTACTCCCTACTTAAGCTCCTTAATGGTCCGTTTGGTTGCTGAGAAATAGCGAGATGAGAAGGGATGGGATGAGAAAGGATGAGATGAGAAAGGAAAATTTTATTTTCTCATTTTTGGTCAGTGTTTGTTTTCTAAGACCCACTATCCTACAGAATCTGCTTCCAATGTTTGGTTGATGAGAAAATTTTGCAGGATGTTTGATTTTAGCCCACTTGGACATATATATTCATTCTCCAACTCCGCAACACAACCCTATTTATGGGTGACATGGCATAGTACTATTTGAACCTTGAAAATATAGCATACTTGTAGTATTTAGTTACCAAAAGTATCTCTCTCTCTCTCTCTCTCCCTCTTATAAACTATCTTAACCCAAACCATCCAATGTGTTGTTTCATTTTTCAAGGCTTGAAATTGAATAGCTTCAATGATAGTAGTGCATTGAATTTGTAGGCAGTTAGAAATCAATGACCTAGGAGAAGGTAAGGTCTCACTAAACTGCACCATGGGTAGATAAGCAGGAAAATACTGATTCCAGTATGAGAGCTGGCAGCTATCCTATGCTGAAAAGTGTCAAGTTTTTGGTTTGTAACCACTCCACCACACTCAACACCCTGGATATAGGAATCAGCATAGGTAGTGGCCCTGATTTGCCTGAAATAGATATCAGGGTATGTGATACCTCAGCCTAGAAATCCCCTTGGTTTGCCTGAGATGACCTGAAACAAAGCAAGAATAAAATCAACACAAATAAATTCAGATCAACATAACAAAATGCCGAAATCTATCAAAAAATACAACACTAACACAAAGATACAGTAAAAAATGGAAGCCAAAATCGAAATAACAAAATGCTGGAAGCTGGAAACCAGAAAAATGGTAGCAAAAAACGGCAGATGCCATACCAGAACAAGTTGGTAGACACTGGAACGTTTTGGTACAAGGAAAACACCAGATCTGGACGAGGCAAATGCTGGAAGCTAGATCTGGAGCTCTGCCGTTCAAATGAACACCTTGAACGGCAGTTCAGGTGTTTTCTGGCAATGGAGGTTCATCTGGATGAACAGGGACAGAGGTAGAAGACAGTGAGATTCGAATGGGAACTCACTCAATGAAAGGAGATAAAAATGGTATAAAAGTGAACAGAAATCGCGAGAGGACTGCAAATCTGAGATTATCTTTGAAAGAAGTCGCTGGAGATGGTGCCAGCGAGAAGACTGTTGGACAGCGTGAGAGGAAGGCGATGCTTGGAGTTATCGCTCTCGACAAAGTTTTCTTACTAACTTTCCCTTCTCAGTGGGGTCGCACCATTTTGGTGTGACCCCACATAAAGAATTTTGAGAACCCTCATCTCATACCTTTCTCGTCCCATCCTAGTGTTTTCCTCAAAACAAACGCATGAAAACTAGAATATACCCTAAGATTCTTCCCATCCCATCCACTTCTCAGCTGCCAAACAGACTGTAAGGGAAAGCTAGAGGCTCCTATTCGGAGAAAATTGTGTTTCAGAGCATACCGCTCTTAGAGATTCTTAAGAAAAGCCAAGATAATGAAAGAAGAAGAGAGTTCTCAAGGGAAGACGGGGAAGGAAAAGAAATCTCACTATATATGTCTTCTGCTATGTATCCTTCTTCCTCTCTCTTTTATTTTTACTTTTAAGAAAGGAAATAGAGGGAAATAAACCACTACAACTAGGTGCTTTTACTTAGTTGGTTATGGTCCCTCTATCAAGACAAGTTAGGGATTAAACCATCTACAGTCAAATTCCCATGGGCTGATTATGGTTCCCTTCGAATGAAAATGAAGAACAGAGGGATAAAAACCATCTACAATCAAATATTCAATTTGATTGACTATGGTTCCCTTCTTGTATGCAAAATCCAGAGGATTAAGGCTCTCTACAGTCAGAATTTTATCTGATTGACTATTCTTTGTATCAAAAAGAAAAGAGAGAAATGCATTGTTGTGGAGTTTCTCAATTGTATTTTTTTCTCATTCTTATACACTTGATGTAAAAGAAATGCAAATGAAAAGTTCTTTCCAAGAAGTACTATATTATTCTTTTTCTTTTGTTTTATGCATTCATTTCTCTAAGTCAGAACCAAAAGGTGTTCTCTACTTTCTTGTGGAGATGTGATTAAGGGGAACAATCCATATGATTCCCTGAATGTGCCTTACCCGAAATAATAAAAACTCAACCACTTGATTGAGTGAATTATGTTGCATGAGAATTTATTAAAATTTTCATACTAACATAATTTTGGCATGCTTGGTGAGACCCATTTTCCTTTTCATTTCTGACTTGGATTATAGAACAGAAAAAGAAGAAAAAAAATAGTAACCTAAAAAATATAAATCTTATATCAGTATTATCTACTTACAGGAAGAAATATCTTAGACATGACACCCAAAGTTGCTGCCTACTACCATGAAGGTATGAACTGACCGCCATGGAGAGGGGAAAGATAGGAAGCTCTAACAAACCTTCCTACAAGGCAACATTTACTGTGGATGTGAATCCTCTTGCTTCTGCTACTATATCTTCTGTCACCAAGTTTGAGAAAAAGATCAAGAAAGAGAAAAGAGGAAGGTTACTAAGTCCTCTCCTGTGAGGAAAAGTTTGTGTTCAAGCCATGTTCAACTCTACCCGGAAGGCAGGTTTCAAGCCACCCAAGGCAAATTCCTCCAAAATGGTTGCCTCGTCAATCTTGAATATCACAAAATCAATGGTGGCTTCCCCATGGCACTCCACTAAAGCAAGGTTAAGGTTACTTAGCCTACCCAAATCACGATAAGAACCATTATAGTGAATCTTACCGATTCCTCGTACAACACCAATCATGATGGTGACCATTTTTGAGGAAGAATATATTCTCCAAGCCTTTAATGAGGCTACAAAAGAGAAGGCAGCAAATGTTCCTTCATCTACAACACAATTGAAGCCCAAAGTAATTGAACTCGGAAGTTTAAGTGGAAAAGGTTCTTCCTCTTGCGGGAAGAAAGTTATTTTTAATCAGAAGCCTTTTGCTATAATTGAAGGATCTTCAAAACAATCTCCAATTTCCATTCGTAAGCCTAGGTCCAAGAGACCTCCAAAGGCTAAAAAGCTACAAAGTAGTGCTCTTGATGCAAAAAGATTGAAGAAAGCAAAACTAGACATGTAAGCTAAAAAATGGGCTTTTATTTCCGCATACATGTTTGCCAGACAAGCAAGTTTCTACTTTGAACTGAGGGCATATACTATGCCTAATGAAGAAATTAAGCTTTATGAAGGCCTTTTCACAAGAGCAAGAGCTCGATTTTTGCGAAGTTTTGAAGACATTTCAAGTTCAAGTTTGAAATGCCATGAAAGCCCCATTTGTCTTGTCTTCAACACCATCTGGTTATCTTTGGAACGCCATGGCCTCAATTGGCAAAACTTTGGAACACCATGAAAGCCCCTTTTGTCTTCAACAACATCTAGAAGAGGCAATACCTAGAGAGAGAGAGAGAGGGAGGGATAGCATTAGTTACCCAGGTAACTGATACCCTCCTAGAAGGTGGGTAATGCTCCCTGCCTCCCCCTGAACCTGCATCCAAACTTACTTGTGCAAGTTTTACTTGGGAAACACTTGCCCGGGTAAACTCACATACTCGGGTTAGTGAAAACAAACGGGGCCTGAGAGTTTACATTTTCAATAGTGTTTAGCATTTTGCATTTTTAATATTGTTAATATTAGTCACCCAAACATCCTTCCACTAGAGCACACATCATATCTTACAAAGTTTAAAAGTTGAGGAAGAATTCATGGATGGCTTTCCAAGGGGAAACCAAAGTTGCCTGATTAGGCACCCTAGCATTCAAGAATGCTTGCCACCATCTTGTGCCTTAACTTTCTCTTTCATTAGGTCATGGCCGTTTCCATAACCATTTCCCTAGGAGAGCTACGTTCTTCTTCCCCACATTACCTATACCAAGTCCACTTTCATCCTTGTTTCCACACACTATTTCACATTTGATTAGGTGATCCTTCTTTTCTTTTCCCTATTTCCACAAAAAATTCTCTCTTGATTTTTTAGTTTCTTTGCCTTGTTTTGGGGAATCTTGAAGTGAAATAAGTAGTACACCAACAAATTTGCAAGAGTGGACTTTATTAATGTTATTGTGCCACCCAAAGGGATACAGTTTCTTTTCCCTGTTGCTAATGTTTATTTGAAACATCTCCATAACTGGATTCCAAAAAGTACTTTCCCAAGGATTTGCTCCTAAAGGGAGACCTAGTTCAAGGGCCAAGAAGTGGCAGTACACCCTAAGGAGACAGCTATGGAATCTAATTCACCATCTGATGTATTGATGGCCACTGAACATCTTTTTCCAAGATTTATTTTCAGATTTGGCATAGCTGAATCTGCTTGAACAACTTCACCCTCATTATTAAATTCCTTACCATTTGAGCATCCTCACCTTCAAATTGTCACCAACAAACTAAAGATGGGTAACAAGAATGCTATCCCTACCAATTCTCCACCCACTAGTCACCTCCTCCCTGTCTGCTCTAGAGATCAGTCTACTAAAAAATCAGCTACCAAAACAAAAAGAAAAGGAGAAAGAAGATCACCTTGCCTTAATCCTCTACAAGTTGAGAAGTAGTCTTTGACCCTTTCATTGGCCAATATTGAATAATGACAAGTTTGAATACACCCAACCATCCATCTACACCATTTGTCTCCAAAGCCATACTTTTTAATCACACCTCTAATAGAAAAGACCAACCCACCAAATTGTAGGCCTGATCAATTACTGTGAAATTTCATTTGATTAGAAAAATAATATAGTACAATGAGTAAAACCAAATCGTAGGCCTTTTCAATATTTAATTTGTTCAGAAATATTTTTTTCCCTTGATCTTCTCAACTCTGCCACACATTCATTGGCCATGAGAATTTTATCAGTGATCTATCTATCTTGAATAATGCTTCTTGGAAATGATTGATAATGGAGGGGAGCATAGCTTAAATCCTTAGGGAGAGGACCTTAGATATAATTTTATAAATACTTGTTGCCAAGCTAATAGGTCTATAAACTCTCTTGGGTGGATTGCTTCAACCTTCTTTGGAATTAGAGCTAAAATGATTGTATTGACCTCAAAAAGATCATCTTTGAGTATCTCCCAATAATCTTGATAGAAAGCATGTGCAACACATAAAATTTTGAAGTTTAATTCCCAAGATGAGATCTCAGTTCATCCTAACATCCATCTCTTGAAAATCTTTGGAAATTCTATTAAAATTGAAGCCCAATCAATACACACATCGCATACTGTTGGGAATCAAGGCCCAGACCCAACCTAGAGTCCCAGGCTTCCAGTCACTCACATTTACCTAAGGAAGAACCCAGGTAAACCGTATCAGCACCTAACTGCAACAGGCAACACGTCAGCTGGTCCCTCTGCATGAGTTCGTTAGAGCTGGCAGAGTTTGTTCGGATATTTTGTAACCCAAAAAACCATTATAAATATGGGTTGGCCGAATGAAAGGATATGAAATTGAATCCATACTTTCTCTCACTCTCTCTCTTCGTTTTTGCGTAAGAGGAAGGGTCTCCCTCGAAGAGACTCCTGAGGTGAGCAGTATCTTATCAATTGGTATCAGAGAGTGGTTGGCCAACCTCAGCGATCGAAGATGACCAACATACGATCAGTGACTCTGAACGAGAGGGTGGACAAGATCAATGTCGATCTCCACCAGATGGTCACGGGGCTTAAGGAGATCAAAGAAGCTATGTCGGTGATTGCATCTTAGAAGGAGAAAGCTACCCCCGCCACAGGCCGAGATAGTGACAACAAAGAATCTAGTTGGGGCACCAACCGGAGGGGAAACTATGTACTGGGAAGAATCACGAAACTGGACTTTCCGACGTTCTATGGAGGAGATCCGATTCCCTAGATCTTCAAGGCTGAGAAGTACTTTGAATATCATGACGTATAGGGACTCTAGCGTGTGACTATCACTTCTTTGCATCTGGAAGGGAAGGCGATTCTGTGGTTCTAGTGGTTCAGGCGCTCCCGTCCCCAAATTTCATGGCAAGAGTTCATGGAGGCGTTGTGCATACGATTTTGTCCTATTGGGTACGATGACTACGATGAGATGCTTTCTAGGGTAAAACAGACAGGAACAGTATGGGACTACCAAGTCGAGTTTGAACGGTTTGCCACCAGAGTATATGGGTGGCCGGAAAAGGCGTTGGTCGGTTGCTTTGTCAAAGGGTTGAGAGACGATATCAATGTAGAGGTGAAGGCCCTTCAGCCCACTTCTCTGTCTGCAGCTGCAGGATTTGTAGGAGGAGCAGCTCGACCGACTAAGTGACGACCCGCCCGTCTGGGCCCCTATTAAAAACTCCATCACGTTGGGGAGACCACTCAGCCCACCCAAGGACCCACACTGCCAACTAAGAGATCAGTCGCCTTCAAACGCCTCTCTTGGGCTGAAATGCAGGCCCAACATGAGAAGGGCCTGCGTTACAATTGTGATGAAAAATTTGGGCCTGGTCACTGATGCAAAACCCAGAGGATGTTCTTGCTACAATGGGAGGAGACTGGAGGAGAAGATGACGAGGAACTAGCTGAGGAGAGGGAGCCAGACAATACCCAATATGACAACCCCGAGATCTCTCTGCAAGCTTTGACGGGGTTGGCATCCCCCAAATCTATGAGGGTTGAAGGGAAGCTCAGAGGTCGTCGGGTATCCATTCTCATAGACAGCGGGAGCACATTGAATTTTGTCACACAAGTATTGGCTCGCCAACTAGGTATGACAGTTCTCTACACCTCTCCATTTGCTGATAGGGTGGCGGATGGTAACCATATTGAATGTGAAAGTATTTGTAAAAACGGAAAGCTGGTAATCCAAGACCACACTTTCATAGTGGACCTACATCAATTGGATTTCAGCAGGGCAGATGTAGTGTTGGGTGTACAATGGCTAAGCCAATTGGGCCCGGTCCTTTGTGATTGGGGACACATGACCATGGACTTCTATTGCGATGGTCTCCGCTGCCATCAGGTCAAGAGATACCCGACCCACTAGTGGAAGGTCTACAGTCCATGATTAAGGGGGGTTTTGGGAAGGAACACTTGCTGCTGATGCATATGGGCCCAATGCCTATTGGGCCTTTACTAAGGCTAGATAATGAAGTCCAACCATCTGAGAAGGACCAAGATGATATACAAAGGGTGATAGGCCAATTCCTAGATGTCTTTAGAGACCTAGACCAGCTTCCCCCAACTCGGTTCTAGGACCATTGCATCCTCCTAACTCCAGGGGCAGCCCCTACAAACGTGTGGCCCTACAGATACCCACACTTCCAAAAGACTGAGATTGAGAGGCTTGTGAAGGAGCTCCTGCACAAGGGATGGATACAGCCTAGTACAAGTTTGTTCTCGTCCCTAGTACTCCTTGTTAAAAAGAAAGATGAGTCTTGGCGTTTTTGTGTAGATTACCAGGCACTAAATAATATCATAGTCAAGGATAAGTTCTCGATCCCGGTTGTGGACGAGCTATTAGATGAGCTGGGGAAAGCCAAGTATTTCTCCAAAATGGACCTCCGATCCGGCTATCACGAAGTCCGGGCCCACCCTGAAGATGTGTACAAAACGGCCTTCAGAACCCATGATGGACACTATGAGTTCCTAGTTATGCCGTTTGGGCTGTCCAACACCCCTTCCACCTTCCAGGCCATTATGAATGATGTCTTCAAACCCTATCTCCGATGTTTTATTTTGTTCTTCTTTGACGACATTCTGGTATACAACAAGGATTGGGATTCACACCTCCAACACTTGGAACAAACATTGAGCTTGCTGAAACAACACCAATTGTTTGCCAAACTTTCGAAGTGTGTTTTTGGACAGACTGAAGTCCATTATTTGGGCCATGTGGTTGCAGCTGGATGGGTCATGGTTGACCCAGAGAAAATAATTTGTATACCAGACAGGCCCATGCCCAAGACAGTCAAAGCCCTGCACGGATTTTTGGGTCTTATTGGCTACTATCGGAGGTTCATATGCAATTATGGGTTGCTAGCAGCCCCACTAACTGGGCTTCTCAAAAAAGACTGCTTCGTTTGGACGGAGCAGGTCCAGCAGGCTTTTGATTCCCTTAAGCAGGCCATGACTAGCCCACCAGTCCTAACCTTACCGAATTTCGAGGAGACCTTCGTGGTTGAATGTGATGCATCCGGTATAGGGCTTGGAGCGGTGCTCATGCAAAACGGGAGGCCCATATCTTACTTCAGCAAGGTCCTCTCCACTAGAGCCTAGAACCAGTCCACATACACAAAGGAGCTTATGGCAATAGTGCTGGTGGTCCATAAATGGCGACCATACTTGTTGGGTCAAAGGTTCATAATCCGAACTGATCAGAGAAGCTTAAAGTTTGTACTGGAACAAAAAGCCCTCACCCCAAATCAGCAAAAGTGGGTAATGAAGTTAATGGGCTTTGATTTTTTTATCGAATACAATCCTAGAGCCACCAACCGGGCTGCGGATGCATTGTCACGGAAGGCTGAGTTGTCCTTGTTAGTAAACTCTCAGCCCCATTACCCCCTATTTGAAGCTTTGCAAGAGGAGGCCGGAAGCGACCCCAGCCTTGAAAAGGTGCGGCAAAGCTATTTGCAAGACCCCACCTCTACACCGGGGTACACCATGAAGGGACCAGACTTGTTTTCTAATGGGAGATTTGTTCTCTCTCCTACTTCCGCGCATCAGAAAACCTTGCTAGAACTCTATCATGATTCGGTGTTGGGAGGGCATCCAGGTATTTTTCGGACTTATAAGAGGCTCTCATCACATTTTTATTGGCCCAACATGAAAAAGGCAGTGGAGCAGCACATAACACAGTGTACAGTATGCCAGCAACAAAAGTACTCGGCCCAATCCCCTCCTGGGCTCCTGCAACCCCTTCCCATCCCATCACAAATATGGGAAGATATACCCCTGGACTTCATCACTAGCCTTCCACCCTCTAGGGGCAAGATGGTGATTATGGTGGTGGTCAACAGGCTCTCCAAGTATGGGCACTTCATCGCCCTGTCACATCCCTACACCACTGCTTCAGTAGCTGAAACTTTCATCAAAGAAGTGGCAAGACTCCATGGTACCCCCAAATCGATCATTTCGGATCGGAATCCGGCCTTCCTCAGCCAGTTCTGGAAGGAATATTTCCGTTTACAGGAGGCAGTTCCAGGCCCAAACATTGGAAACTTACCTACGTTGTTTTGTGGGTTCCAGGCCCAAACATTGGACGAAGTGGCTCCCTGAGTACTGGTACAACACTACATTCCAGGCGGCAGCGGGAATGACACCATTCAAATCAGTATATCAAAGAGAACCACCACCTATCCTTCCGTATGAACTGGGTTCAACCGCAGTAGCAGAAGTCGAGGTCCAGTTGTTGGCACGAGACGAAGTGCTCAGCCTCCTGAAGGAGAACTTACACAAGGTCCAACAACTCATGAAGAAGCAGTATGACAAAAAGCAAAGGGCTGTTGGCTTTCAGGTTGGGGACTACATCTACCTCAAGCTGCAACCCTATCGACAGTCCTCAGTAGCAAAAAGGGCCTGTTATACTACTTTGGGCTGTTCAAGATAATTGAAAAGATGGGCAATGTTGCTGATGTGGGCGCCGGCAGCAGCAGCAGTAATTTAGTGCAGCAACAGCAGTAATTTAGTGTTCTCAGCAGCAGCAATTTAGTGTTCTCATCCTATCTTATCTATTCAGTATTCTTAGCTTATCTGCTTTTAGTAGCAGGGATAAGTAGGAGTCTTATCTATTCAGTTATCTTATCTTATCAGTTCAGTAGGATAGATTAAGGGAGTCTTGTCTTATCTAATTACAGTTCTTATCTTATCTTATCTTATCAGTTCAGTAGG
>NW_010729237.1:389855-409127 GCF_000365185.1 Nelumbo nucifera | reverse complement strand
TTAAAACCTTTTGCAAACATTTTGAAACCATAATATATATGTATATCTTTATATAAATATATTTTGCAAAAACAAATTTCAACGGTTGAAATCAATTGCCGGCAATTTAGGTTTCCATCAGAGAGAGCATCCCCGATCATTCACTTTGTTCGACAAAGGGGTTGATCCTGTCACTATGATAACCCACTCAAATGAATTCTCAGACTGTCCCAACATACCCAGGTTTTGACCCCCTCTAAGGATTTCACTGATTGGCATATCAAAGACTGTCCAATCCAACACCCAGTGCAGTACCATAATCGAGTCTAGGGATCAGGTATAACACTCCAGTTTGGCCCATCTATCTCCAAGGTCCAGGGCAATACTGGAATTTTGGTCTGGTTCAGGGTTTCAAGAAAACCCACACTGCATGTACCTCAGGTCTCACCCTGGCAGCTGAGACAAGCCACCCCAACCAACTTGGCGGTACATCAGTGTCAGCCTTGGCAGGATAAATCTCCCCATATTTATCCAACGGCTGTGAAGATTCTAAACTAACATGAGTCTCATAAGTGTCCAGCTTCAGGGTGTTACACAGAAATACACCACAATGACATGAATCAATTATGTGCTTTATTCATTTACAATAAATGTGAAAAAGGTACACCAATCTGATTGGAGCTAAAGGGCATAACTGTCTAACAACTTTGTCTCCAAATGAAAGAGGGTTCATCAAACTTAACTTTGGGAAATCCAAGTTTATGAGGAATTGGAGGTGTACTTAGGGATGAATAGGGGAAGATAATTGCTTTATATTCAGGACTGATGGGGGAGAGACTTTCTTAGAGCAGAAGTTTTGGCGATGATGAGTATACAGAGGGAGAGGACTTTGAACGTTAGGAAATTAATTGTGGAAGGGGGACTCACAATTGGTGGTAAATTGGCTACGAAGTGAGGAATTGAAGATGTGGATTTACAAGAATGAAAAGAATAAATTTAGTAGGCTAACAAGAAACGTGCAAGTAAGTTTCAGTTGGTGTAAGACTGTAAGTGTAGTGCTAATTCCTTTGCAGATGCATTTGCCAAACAAGGGGTGGAATGAGAAACTCTTTTCTGGGCATAACTGTAAGAGAGGGGTCTTGTAATGGGGAGAGATAAGATAAGTGGTTTTCTCTCATTGACTCTACATTGTATCATTATTCTTTGTACTATTCTACCTTTTTAAATATTAATGATAAAAAAAATAAAAGAAGAAATAGTTTTAGAATGAGGTGAGATTTTAACTTGATTCTGACGCCCTAATTTATTGAATTTATGCTAATGATCACATAATTATCCTTCATTAGGTGCCCCTTTAAAAACTGTAATTACAATGACAAAAATACCCTTAACATTCCCCCTCAAGCTAAGAATAATTGTCTAAGATTGCTCTCTAGCTTTGGCTTGGGAACACCTTTGGTGAGGTAATCAACTAACTACTCTGATTTCACAAATGATAAACAAATCTCTCCATTAGCAATTCTCTCCCTAATAAAATCCTTAACCACTTTAATATGTTATGCGCAGTCATGTTGGACAGAATTATGAACATTGTTTATGGTCGCTTGATTGTCACAATATAGTTTCACCGGGCATCTACTTTTATTCCCATGTCTACCAACAAGTTCATTAACCACAACAATTCTAAAATGCTATGAGTCATCACTCTATATTCAGCCTCTGCAATAGAACAAGCCACCATAGGCTGTTTTTTGCTTTCTTCGTGAAACTACATCACCACCAACTAAGGTACAATATCCTGAGGTAGAGCATCTATCATCTACAAAACGTACCCAATCTACATCTGTATATGCCTCAAACTTAATATGCTAGTAGCTAGAACATAGCATCCCCTTACCTAAACATCCCTTTAGATAGGAGGGGATCTTGTTAAGTATTACTGCTTGCATATGTAATGTTCTAGGCTTATGCATATACTAAATTGCAGCACTTGTAGCATACAATATATTAGGCCTGGTCAAGTAAAGATAAAGGTGGCCAACCAATCTCTGGTAGACAGCCTTATTTGGGAGTGTCTTCATCTTCAACCTCCAACTTGAGATTGGATTCAATAGGAGTCTTAGTGGGCTTAGTCCTTTTTTTTTATGAATAACTTAGATCCCAATTTCCCCACTTCTTGAAGCAAATCAAGAACATAATTCCTCTGTGAAATTTAGATTCCTTTATTTGACCTTACCACCTTAATCCAGGGAAGTATTCTAGATGTATTACCTCCTATGATGTCAACATCATCAATGAACATTATCAACATGGTTACAAGGCTACTAAATCTCCTTATAAACAGAGTGTGGTCAGCTTGAGATTGCTTGAACCTAATCTTAATGAGAGTTTTTTAAATCTATCAAACCAAGCCCTAGGTGATTGTTTGAGGTCATAGAGAGATTTCTTCAAGTGGCACAATTTTTCCACTACTTAGAATACTTTGGAGGCAATACCATATTACCTCTTCTTGAATATAACCATTGAGAAAGGCATTGTTCACATACATCTAATATAAAAGCCAAGAGAAGTGGGCAACAAGAGACATGATCAAACAAATGGAATTCATCTTGGCCATTGGGTAAAGGTCTCCTAGTAATCAATACTATTTATCTGAGTATACCCTTTTTCGCCGGTCGGGTATAGGCAATGAACAAGCTCCCATGTTGGTTCTTAGTGAGTGCTTCCATCTCTTAATCCATAGCATCCTTCCAATGTAGTGACTATACTGCCTCTATAGCACTGTTCAGAATAGGAATATTGTAAATAGCAGAGATATAGGCATAAAGGGAGGGAGATAAAGCATTGTAAGAGACATAATTAAAATTAGGTTAGACAGAGGTAGAGGAAGATGGCTTAGTAGACTGCTATTTTCCTTTACGGACTGCAATAGGAACATTAGGGTCAGAATCCAAAGTAGTTGGATCATTAATAGAATCCAAAGTGGTGGATGTTCAATACTGGGGCTACTTTCTTCTTGCACCTAGAAACCTGCAAGGGTGAAAACCTGTGACAGTGGCATATAAGGAGAGCTATCAACATTAAGGACTAAAAGCACCATTAAATGTAGGAATAAGAAGGTAAAAAGGAGTCCAATCTTCATTGGAACTCTCCCTCTGAAGAGGACAAGATAACTGAACGAAATGAGTGGGCTCAAGGAAGGTAAATTCCTTTTTTTTTATTTGAAAGGTGACATCCTTGGTTAAATAATTCTTACCAAATTGAGGGTCAAAAAAATCTATAACCTCTTGACAAAAGAGGCCGAGACAGCTGCCGGAAATCTCTAAAATAGTCATTCTTTGTTAGGAGGGGGACAAAAGTTTCTTTTGTAGAGGCAGTCAAGAGAGGGGCCAGTGACCTCCCCACTTTCTCGGTCTTGGCAGGGGGTGGAATCTCTGGTCTTGGGCAGTGGAACAGCTATTAACTCTGGAAAGCTATTGGAAGTATTTGTTGTCCATCCCATAAGAGGAGAAGCATAAGAAGAGTAGCTGTCTTAGGTCCACCATCAACCCTATTTGAGCTGGCCACATGCCCATAGGTTCCTTGCCCCTTAGTTGGTTTTTCTTTCTTAAGAGTTGCTGGTTTCAGATGAGGATACAAAATCCAGCAAGTATCTTTAGTGTGTCTCTCTACTCCACAGTGTGAGCATTTCAAATTTTTCTTATGCCCTCCTTCCCCCTCCGCCCCCCTTTTGAGTAGCCAAAGCAAAGGCTCAATGTTCAACCTGTTCCAAGCTTCTCACATGTTGCACCGCTTAGACACTTGTCCAAAGCCAATTTCAAAGTCTGAATTTGGTTGTTCTTCCTTAATTCTGTACTGAATTTCTCTTCTCCTAGACTCGTTCTTTCCGTTCAGATTTCTTCCAATGAAGGACAATCTCTCACAAGGTTGAATAGAGTCGAATTTGTTAAGTCAAAGCAAGAAGTTAGATTGATGAAGGAATTCCCAAATAACGAAATACAAATCAACTACATCTCTCAGCTTATTGAACGATGCCCTCTTTCAGTCCTTCAAGCGATTTCTCCTTTTTCAGTTCGTTGCAAGCTTGAATCGAAAACTGCGTTGCCGATCCCAAGAGGGAAATCATCAGACGAGAAGGGCTTCATATGAAACCCGGTGCTCGGTTTGAGGTTTGAGGTCTCAAAGTTTATCACGGAGAATGGGAATGAGAGGTTGCTCGGCCTGAGGTTTGAGGAGGTAGGTCGATTAGTAAAGAGTTCACTCGGTTCACATGCCTTTTTTAAGTCTCAATATGCTATTACATAATCATATTCATGAATTTGAAATAGGAAACAGAGAAAATACAAATAATGAATGAACAAGAAACACTACTAATAACATTAATAAGGAAATCTCATGAACAAGCAACAGTCCCAGTAGAGACGAGCAGAGGATCGTGTCAAAGATAGGCAGAGCAAATCTGGACCTAGGGACCATTGAAGGCTCCACTGCCAGAGCCATCTCATTCTTCTGCTCCGATGCGGTAGCAGCTGCCACTGAGAGTATCGCCATCACGAGGCAGGCCAGCATCGCAGCCTTGTAGATGCTAACTTGTGCCATTCCTCAAGCAAAAAGTGAACAGAGAAACGTGTTAAAGAGTGAGTTGAGGAGAATTATCCGAATGATATCCATTTACTGCTGTTGATATCTAGTGTACACGCCGCTTCTTTTTTCATGTAGAGCTTTAAGTGGCAGAAAACAGTTGGCTGACGGAATCGTTTCCTAGCGTTAAACCTCAACTGTCCTCTTCATGGGCGCTACTGTCCTCTTTCTTTCCTGGTGCTAAACCTCAATTGATGGAATCATTGCTGCAGCTTGCGTCATCCCCTGTTCCACTGTCCACCAGCAATGAGTATAATCTCCCTGCCTCCACCCTCCTCTGTTCCACCATCCACCAGCAACGGTTGCATCGCTGGTACATACAGAATCCCTTTCTCTGGACCTGTAGTCACTCTTTCTGTCTATCTCTCTATGTCCTCCATTTTCCTATTTCATTTTGAAAATTTGAAAGAGAATAATGGGTAAAATAGTCTTTTTCATCTTTCGTTAATGACATTAATGGCAAGGAGGTTTTAGATAATTGTCCAAAAACTTACAGGTACTAACAGTAGGGGTAGAGTTAGTCAATTAGCTAAACCATAAGAGTAGTTTAAGAAATTTATGATAGTTTTATTAATCAAATTAACAAAATAAGGGTAATAAACAAAAATCATTTTTAGTGATGATGATAATGAAATACATAATCTAAAACTAACCAAAGATGAAATTATTTTACTTTTTGGTGAAGATTAATATTCTACTTTTGGGTCAAATGTGTTGCCCTTTAATGTCATAATTAAATAATAAAAATTAATAAAAGATAAAAACACAAAAAATACATAAATATTGCAAAAAAAAATGAGCACATGTACAATATCGTATATTTACATATTAAACAAAAAAGTAAGTGTGACATATCAGAATTATTTTTATGCATATAGAAATATAAAAAATTCAACACATCCATAATTCATATTTTGCAATCTGCATTTGATTAATAATTAAATTGAGTTCAGATTTGACTTTGTCGATCCCAAATCAAAATCTGAATCCGATTATATTGTAATATTTATTGGTTTTAATATATAAAAGTTATATAATTATAAAAATATATTTTTATAAATTATATTATATATGAATTTATATATAATAAATTCAATATGTTATATTTATATTAATTTATTATATATAAAAGTTGAAAAGCAATTAACTTTTTATTTTTTATTTTGTAAATGAATGCACAGTCAAATTAAAACCAAATCCGATTGGATTTTGGATTGAATTCAAATGCAAGCTTTCAGTAGTTGTATCTGATTTGGATTTTGCTCAATCTGATCCAAATCCAATTCGTTTGTTGCTGCCCTACAAGTAGGGGTCTCTCTTATATACAACATTGATTCAAAAGTCCAACCTTTTAGGATACAATATGAGTAGGTTTAGTGAAAGGTCGAGAGTTGTAAAGAAAAATGACAAAAGAATATTGTTTGCAAGTTTCCTAATTTTATCTATGCAATAAC
Organism: Nelumbo nucifera; assembly: GCF_000365185.1. The sequence goes on along the minus strand of NW_010729237.1, from coordinate 403,053 downwards.
TTAAACTTCAAGATGTCGATGGCTCATCGTCATTCAATGCCTCCACCATCACTTTTGCATTGGAAACAACTATTAACTGATGCCATCCTCTTTGATAAGTAAATGACAAAGCTTTAAAATTTGTTATAAGTTTTGCCTCAATTGGCTCTTTAACCAAACCCTACTTTAATAACTTAAGCAACAAAATTAAAAAGCTATTATAAATACAAAATCTAAAAGGCCCCTTCTTGTCATTGATAAAACCCTGCATTACATATAATATAAAAACACTATGGTATGGCAAAGATGTGGAAGGTTTAACATGTTATACACAACTGTCACTATTGGCATTAATATCAAGATTCTATATATTCATTATTTCATTAATTTTTCTTAGAACCCAATGGGCATTTCTTTTAATATCTTTAAAACGTGTCATTTCCATTTTTCATATGAGATATTAAATATTGTTATCTCACTATTTAAGGTATTTTTCTCATAAATAAATTCTATTAATTAGATCTATATCCAATACTTTTAATAATATAAAACACATTTAAAAAATGATCCAAAAACAAAACCTTATTTTGTCCAAGTGTCAAGTAAGCAATTCAACCATACAAGTCAAATGGGTCAACCCATGATGTCATAATTAAATAATAAAAATATATAAAACAAAAAAATACATAAATTTTATAAAAAAAATTTTAAATACACTATTATTACCATTATCATCATCGAAAATTATAACATGAAAAGCACATGCACACTTACTAGTATCTAGAAAATTCTCTTGTTGATAAAAAAAAGAAAAAAGAAAAAAAGAAGAAAGTTCCCTAACACTTTTCTTGGCATTACTAATAATGTCCAACTTCCATCAAATGACAAACAAAAATGTAAAATAATCACTTTACCCACCATTCATATTATATTCTTTAGACATATTTTCATAAATACCCCTGAATAATGGATATTCCACAAATGAACAAAATGCCAACAACCTTCAAATGAGGGACCAAAATTGCATGGGCATGAGGGTAGATTAATCTTAGGTATTGGTGCATTAGATGGATCATCATGATCAACATTTAAATCTTCGCAAATATTAGACAATCCAATTTTAATATTTGGATTTTGGCATAGCAATGGACAGCTAGATGAATGTGCTTCCTTGCTTACTTTGATAACATGAGTTTGACTTGGAACAAACTGATTGACAAAAAGTAGATCTAATTGGATAAGTTAATAACCCTACAGTTTGAAGGTCTATAGTTTGTAAAACATCCTGTTCTTTTTGGGTGGGGAGGAGAGAGATGGTTAGCATGTATCAAAGGTATTTTGGTTACATTAACATTACAAAATATGACATAAGGGCCATTTTGGTTAGCATGTATCAGGGCCATTTTTGTCATTTAACAGTTATTTTTATGAGACTAGAAGAAAACATGACCAATGACTGCAAATTTTAGAACAATATCAAATTATCAACATAAGTTGGAAGGTTTTAGATAATTTCCCTAATAATTATCATCGTTCAGTGGGCATTTACACAATAAGAAACCATCCTGACAATGAGCACTGATGGTGATGGTTATTATTATTGAGATAAAAACAGTGGTTTTTTTTTGTCCAATTCCTTGGAAATTCACTGCAATTTTTTCTTTGATCAGAAAGTTCATTGCAATTACACATTCCATGTCCTAGATAGAGATGCCTACATTGTTTTACTATTCCAGGTTCTAGAAGCGCACTTTTTGCTGCCACTGATCCCCAGGTCCCCGAGTACTGTGGGGTGTTGAAGGCTGATGAGTGGCCTGTTTGTGCTTGCATATCTCATGATTGCCGTCCAATGAATGCTTCTGAAGAAGCGCACAACTTGGAAACTTCTTACAAAGTATGGGAGAAAACTTTGGAAATGATCGGGCTTCCTTCAGATGCCGTGGATAAGCTATTAGAAGGTGATGTAGTTGAGTGCCGATATGGGGCAAAAAGAGAATAAGACTTCACTGACACGGATGCTGCAAACAGTTACATACACAGCCGACAGCTTTACATTCTTTTGAGTAACGAGTTTTTCACTGTCTGACTGTCTCAAATTGTAACCATTCACTTTCATTTCTAATATCATTGCTTGATTTGATTATTAGTCTTAATAAGAATGCTGATTCGGAGACTTTGGAAGAGACCAGTCCAAAAAGCAGAGAATTTCTAAACAATCAATGTCTTAGATTTTCATCCAACATCCCTCATAAGCAGCCTCTTGTAGGTCCTTCCATAAAACCAAACCCCATGAATAACCTCTTCAAGCCAAGGTTCAAAGTATCAAAATACTTGCTTGATGCCCAAATTTTCAGAATGAGACATGTAAAGCACACCTGTTTTTTGTACTTTTCTGTCTGATATTTCAGGAATGATATTATGAATGTTTCTATTGCATATTGTACATACATTGTAATACTTTGAACCTTGATTTATGCATCCCATATTAATAAAGAAAAAAAAAAGGCAAGCTATTAAGCCATAAAAGAGACCATATAGCCAGCCTATTGGCTATCAAGGTTCAAAATTTAAATGTCGCAAATCATATTAATAATGGCGATATACGTGTATATGGTTTAAATATATGGATACGCTTGAATACAACATGAAAATTCTTACAAATTTGACAAATACATTAATAACACTTGAGTTGTATAAAGTTTCAAAATATTTCATGACATCGATGCATATGTATTAGTTTCAAATTCTTACAAATTTGCATTTCTGCACATCGATGCCTTGAACCATAATCAATCTAAAAAATATATTATATTCATGAGAATATAGGTGGTCCAAGATACAATCAGTATGCAACTATTATATTTTAATTATTAAACCAATTTTTGTTATTATTTATACTTTTATATATAAACAAAAAATATGTGAACTTCATCTGGCATTCTTAATATGCTAGTCAAATACTGTAAACTTCTTAAAAATTACTAATTTACATTAAGTTAATTTTGTAAATAATTCTTTTATTTCTGTAAATAATAAATATATTGTTATTTATTGTAAATTAAAATATTAATTAATAATTTATAGAAATATATAATGTTAATTTATAAGATACATATCATATGCAAAGTCATCAATTTTAATTACTAAAGTCATTATTTTATTTTTAGTATTTTATTTCTGTAAATCCAAAAATATTAAAAACCATTTTTAGAGATTAATGGATTTCATGTATCATCTATTTCATTTATATTTACAAAATATTGGTTTTAGTGTTTTATTAAATTTGTTGGTTGATCATTAATATATGACACCATCTATTTGAGTTGCATGTTGCCAACAAGTTAAATAAAACCTATGTTATTTTAGTTAATTGCATAACATTGGAGGATGACCTAGTGGTGATTGGCCATAGCTTTGATACCTTTGATTTGAAAAAGAAGGGTTTAAGTATCATTAATGGCCAATACCAACGGATGTTTTAATATCAAACCATTCCACCCTTGCCTTGTGTTTATCCTATCAGACAAGGTTCAAAGTATCGACACAAGCCGATATGCTGGTAGAGCGTATCGGCCTGTACTAGTACTTTTTTTAATTTTTATTTATTTTTTCTGAAACCGGTTTAGAGGGGTTGGTTTAAGGCCTGGCTACCCTTTGAACCGGTGGTTAGTAAGCCATCGTCACGATACATATCAATACTTTGAACCTTGCTGTCAGATATCATGTTAGTACCATATTTTATATATACATCTTTAATTGTGTTTAATTGTTTTCCTTATATATTTTGTGTCAAAAGTGGAAAGAAAGCAGATCTTTTTTTTTTTTTTTGACAAGTAAGAAGGATAAATTTCATTAATAAAAACTAGTCCAGTTACAAGCTTCACGTGGAGAGGCACGAGTTGCATCCTCTCCTAATAGTAGGAAGAAAGACAAAAGATAGAAAACAAATTCAGTCTACAATTGAGCCCAATACAAACTTTCCCCATTAACCCCTTGCTTTGCAAGATCATCAACCATAGAATTTGTTGATCTCCCCACCCATTGTATTCTCACTGTCAGGCTACTTGTTAGGCAGTTGAATTTTTTAATTTCGTTCTTAAAACACCACACTATAGATTTCGGATTTTGTAGCTAGTCCACTACCACCTTGGAGTCCCCTTCTATTAGCAGTTGTTCCACACCTATCTGCATTGCTAACTGTACTCCCTGGATAGCGACAGCAAATTCTGCCCTAGTAGAGTTTCCAACTCCTATGGGTACCACACTCCCACTCTTCCTCAGTACCCCTCCCATCCCTAACGGGCCAGGATTATCAAGACTACTTTCGTCGAAAATCAGCTTCAAGAATCTTTTAGGAGGGGGTTCCCAAGCCATACTCACTTTAGTCTCTATGGATGAACAGTCAGCCACTGCTAACCAATTCCTCCAAACATCATTAAATGAGAATTGATGGAATAGGTCCAATGATTTTAGTCACAAGAACACCTTATTTAGAATGCAGTCCTTCATCTCTTCTGGGCTTCTTTCCTCTTGGAAAATTCTAGTATTCCTTTCTTCCCACATAGACCAAATCAGCGTTGCTCTTGCACACCTCCACATAATTCTTCCTTTTCTATGCCGCCAAGGGAAGAAAGAAAGATCAAAAAATCAAACTTGCATCTGTTGGCCTAACCAACCTGCACCCAAACAATGAGAAGAGTCACTCCCATAACTCTACAGTAAATGAACAAGATATTAGTATATGGATGCAGTCCTCACCATGTGACCTRTAAAGAATACACCAGGAAGGTGAGAAATAGAGAAAAGGTCTTCTCTTTTATAGAATGTCAAAAGTGTTTATTTTCCCATAATACACTTCCCAGCAAAAAGCCATAACGTTAGGGGGGACAGGCTTGCACCAAATTTTGTTAAAAGGGAAAGGGTGGTTGGGGGTAGATTGAGTAATGGATTTAAAGAAAGAAGTGCATGAAAAGGATCCACTCCGCTGGGGTGTCCAAATCTGATTATCAGGTTCAAAAGGGTCCAAACATATTGTATCAAGTAGACTTAGCAGATTTGTGAGAGACACAATTTCCTCTTCCCTTAAACCTCTATGAAACCCAAAGTCCCAATCTGGTGTTAATGGATCATTCATAATGGAAAAAAAAAAAACTTTGACACAAAATGCTTTTTATACCTTGAAATAGAGAACGAAGAAGGGAAAAGGTCCTTCAATGGAGCCTCTCTAACCCAAGTATACTTCCAAAATAGGACTGAGTTATTGCAAACATCATACCTAAGAAAACTGAGAAACTGAGGAAGAATGCCATGAATAACTTTCCAAGGTGCTGCCAAGGTTGCCTGACATGATACTCTAGCATCCCATCCATTTTTTGAGCGACCATGAATACTACCCACCACCTCATGCCAAAGTTTCTCTCTCTCCACTAGCCACCTCCACAGCCACTTCCACAATAGTGATTTATTTTTTTAATCAAATTCCCTAATCCCAATCCCCCTTCATCTTTATTCCAGCATACCACTCCCATTTTATCAAGTCATCCTTCTTACTTTCCCCCGACTCCCAAAGAAAATCTCTTATCAACTTCTCTAGCTTCTTAGCTTCCCTAGGTGGTATCCTAAACATAGACAGGAAATAGGTTGGTAAGTTAGCAAGTGTGGCTCTTATAAATGTGATTCTACCTCCCAAGGATAAGTAGTTTTTCTCCATGATGTTAACTTCTTTTGGAACCTTTCTACCACTAGACACCAAAAGCTACTCTCCCTAGGGTTAGCCCTTAGCGGAAGCCCCAAGTAGGTCATAGGCCAAGACGAGATAGAACATCCTAAGCTTCTTGCTATAAACTCCACCTCCCTATCCTCTAAGTTAACACCAGCTACACAACTCTTTTCAAAATTAACACTCAAATTTGACAATCTCTCAAAACTTCTAACTAGATCCTCGAGATTTTTCACTTTCTCAATATCATCCCCATCATAGAAAATCAAAATATCATCTGCAAATTGGAGATGGGTGACCGGAGTACCATCCCTACCTATTCTCCACCCTTTAATTACAGCTTCTCTATCATCCTTTAAGATCATTATACTAAGCACCTTTGCTATTAGAGTGAAGAGGAATGGTGATAGAGGGTTCCCTTGTCTAATACCTCTACGGGTTGGGAAGAAGTCCTTCACCACTCCATTAACCAAGATAGAGTAATGGCAAGAATTAATACATCCAAAAATCCAATGACACCATTTAGTCCCAAATCCAAAATTTCTCAAAACTTGTACCAAAAAATGTTAGTCCACCAAATCATATGCCTTTTCTAAATCCAACTTACAAACAAAATCGTTTCTTTTAGATCTTCCATGCACTCATTAGCAATTAGGATCTGATCTGCTATTTGTCTCCCTTATACAAAGGCTCCTTGGGCTTATCTTATTAGGGATGGGAGAACTTCTTTAAGCATCAAAGACAACACCTTAGCCAAAATTTTATAAATGCTAGTTGCCAAACTAATTAGCCTTAAATCCTTAGGTTCGTTAGCATCTTATTTCTTATGGACTAAGGCCTAAAAAGTGGCATTGACTCCCAGACTTACTATATGATTCTCTATAAATTCCTCAACAGCATCACATAAATCCTCTTTCAAAATGTCCCAACAATCTTGGTAGAAAGCCATAGTAAATCCATCAGGACCTAGCGCCTTAGATCTAGCCATCATAAACACTGCCCTTCTGATCTCCTCTTCTTCAATATTCCTTTCTAACCACCTTGTTTTTTTCCCTTCTAATTTCAACCATTCCAATCCTTCCAAAGGGACCCTCTCATTCAAAGTCCTATTAAAAATGGATTTAAAATGATCTACAAAGGTCCTAGCTATATCCTCTTGATTGGTAATTACTTGCCCTTCTAGCTCTAGTCTAGCCACTAAGTTCTTCCTCCTACCATTTGCCAACTCATGAAAGAACTTAGTATTCCCATCCCCCTCTTTAATCCACTTGTGCCTCGACTTCTTCCTCCAGCAAATCTCTTCTCTGAGTAAAACCTCTTCTAGGTCCTTCTTCAATTGCCTTCTTGATTCTCTATCCTGCTCACTCAGCAACCCTTGGGCTTCCCTCTCATCCATTTTTTCAATTTGTGTGAATAGACTCAACTTTTGTTCATCTACCCTACCAAAGTGATCTTTATTCCACTCCTTCAATTCGACTCTCAGTCCCTTTAGCTTCTGATGAAATTTGATTCATTTCCACTTTATTCCCCTTAACTCCTTGTTCCAACAGTCCTTCACTATGCTTTCAAAACCCGGATGAGTTAACCACATATTCTCAAACCTAAATGGTTTAGGTCCACTTATTAGGGATTTCACACCGGTCTTGATGGGACAATGGTCTAATGTGACCCTAAGAAAAGCTCTAGAGACCACATTTCCCCAATAGTTTTCCCATTCTAGGTCAAATAGAAAACCTATCCAGCTTTGAACACAGAGGATTATCTTGAAAGTTAGACCAGACGAATCTACCTTGCAACAAGGGAATTTCTTTTGGCTCGCAATCTTCTTTAAACCCGTTAAATTTTGTGATGCTTATTGTAATTGACTATACATGATTGCTAGATTCCTCTGAGTATATTGTGAAATTAAAATCCCCTCCCAAACACCAGGGTTCATCCCATAAACCCCTAATTGCATACAATTCTATCATTTACATTCTAGAATTTAATGGAAACAAAACATCTACCCACTAGCTCCTCCATGGCTTCCACTACCTCATTCTTCCAGACAATGACAACTCCTCCCGAGGCACCCCAAGATGGAGCCGAGGACCAAGTAACACCCCTAATCCTCCAAAAACTTCTTATCCATCTTCCATCCAGTTCAGAGAGCTTCATCTCTTGCACCATCACAATATAAGGCTTCTCTCTTGTGAATAAATCCTTTATTACCCTCCTTTTCCTAGCAATTCTCAATCCTCTCACATTCCAACTGATAATCCTTATGGACACACTTTCAACAAAGTCCCTCCTGAAGTCAACTCCTCACCTAGAGTTCTTCCTCCTCTCTCCCCTTCCGTTAAACTCAATATCAGCCTCAATGTTAGATATTAGTCGTTGCACCTCAGTCTTTTTCTTCTTTTTATGCTCCTTTTTCTCCTCTTTTTTTTTCCTCAGGTTTCCTATGGTATGTTTTAACTACTTCTTTCCCCACCCCAAGGTCAACCTTTTGATAATCTCTTCCTGTTTTAGAATTCAATTGTCCTCTTATCACCTTCTATTTCAACACCCTCTCCTTCCTTACTAGGCAATCCCTTCTTCTGAAAATTCCCTTCCAAGTAATCTTCCTTCATTCTGATTTCCTCATTTTGTACAGATCAGCTTCCATATTCTCTCTACCTCCTCCCCCACACCTTTATAACAAGTTGACTCTTCTTCTTATGTTCATGATTGATACCAACACCTTCATCCCTTCCTTTGGACACCGAATTTGCTTCTTCAGGATGGGATATTAGAGTATCTGCAACAGGTTGAACACACATATCAATAACAGAAACCATATGGACACCCATACCTGGCTGCAGAGTAGGAGAATGAAGAAGAAATGAGGCTTGCATCTGAGAAATTACAGGTAGTGCTAAGTCTTTCCCCTTAGTTGGCATTTGTAGTGAGGTGGTTAAGGTTAAATTTTCACATTTGTTTAGTCTTACCACCAGAGAAGCATGTTCCTATTCCCTCCTTTCTGGCCTATCTACACAGGCCACCAAAAACTTATGTGCCTTTATACTAACTCTATTTGTGTTCTGAGAGGTTGTAGTTGCTCCCTCATGAAAGGAGGGTGTGGTAAGCTCAGTTTCTGAAGCCATACTTTTAATCCTCCTCACCTCCCCTTCTTCCCCTTGAAAAACTCTTTCTCAAAAAAGAACCTTTGTATTAAAGCTATCTTCCTATAACATATCCAAGTTTTCTTGCAATTCAATACTTCCCAAACTCTCTGTATCAGTTGAATTTTCAACATCACCACCTTCTTCATCTGTGTATTCACTATCTACAAGAAGTTCTAAATATCGTTGTTTTATGCTTCTGGAGTTCCGCCTATCCGGAGAGAGAATATTTGACTTCTTGGTTGGGACCCATTGCAGGGAAGTTGGGGCCAATATTGCTACTCGCACACAAACCTGAGAGAAGGAGCTCAAGGTTGAGGGAGACAGATGGTTCTTACCATCTATTGGAGCTCCCCCCTTGCCAGGCACATGTAACTTAAGTGAGTCACGTGACCCACTTACCTAAACCTTGGCTTGAGCCAACTTAAGTCGTGGCCCACCTTTTGTTTCTTTAGCAAGCCCATCAAAATTTTGAGGCCCACCCGGGCTAATATGCTCTGGCATGTGAGACTTTATAATGTCACACTTAGTGCCCACTACCCCCAAATCAGGTTCACCATTTTTTGGTTTACCTGGTCTGATTCCTTTACCTTCCTTCTGTAACTTGAATTTAAATCAGGGTTCTTACAACCTTTTACCACTTGAGCATAAAATTTACTGGCCTCCCTTTTGATAGCTTGCTCTCCACGTAATTGACCACCCAACCTTTTTCCTTAACCTTTGCCATTTTGATCTTTCAGCCTGTTGAAACCTTTAGGAAGTCCTAAAGGCTGGCTATCCAATTTTGTGAAAGTATTAACTTTCTTTGAGTGCACTACCCCCAACCTGCCATGTAGCTCTAGCATTTCTATCCTTTCATCTTCAACTTGCCGGGCCTCCCTCCATAGACTAGCTTCAATGGAGGAGGCCAACCACACAAAATGAAAAACCCCGTCAACATTAATACTTATCTTTTAGGGTATATCTTCAGGCTTAACTCCACTCAACAACAAGGCTACTGACTATAGGTCTCCCTAGAACTCTCCATCAAGACGGGCTCCACATAACCTTGCAATGGAAGTTGCTATCTCATGATTCCACAGGTGGAAAGGCAGCCCAATTACTCTAATAAGCACACCATCTTCCACTAAGGAGAATTTTGAGTTCGAAGAAGGAAACCACTTAAACAAAGAAAAATAACCTAGTGCATCCTGAAAGCTCAGAGTTTCAACTTCAATTAGATTTTCAACAAGATTAAGGAGAGCCTTATAATTGTTAAAGGGGGTCAGAATAAAGGTGGTTCTTAGGTTCAATTTTTGTATTAACAAATCAACAACTTTCCTCCACTCCAAGATCGGACTATTGGCCTTTAACACCAGCATGTCCTCCCAACATTCTTTCCTTAAATTAATAGTCATCGTGGGGAGGTTCTGATAGTGTGCCATAACAAACGTATCCTTCTTTTGCATCTCAGCAGTAGTCTTCCATGGAACCCCTCCCTCTGTTTTTCTCCTAGAGGTAAGAAAGGTCTTCAAAACTGTGGCAACCTCCTTCCATCCTTGACTATTTTTTTCTTGAGGAAAGCAAACCATTTGCTTCTTACCTTTAGCAAAGAATTCAAACAAAGAGATGCATGAACCTTTTGAGTTTCTTTTACACTCCATCAAGAATCTTCTTCCTGTCTCCAATGACCATTCCTGCTTGCTTAGTTTTTTGCCTCTATTTGCTGCCTCCGACACAAACTCCATGAGCCATTCAACCATCTCCTTTCCTTGAACGAAGACCATAGCCTTCTTCATTTCCTGAATCTTTAGACTAGGGTGTCCTTTAATTTTCAACTCCTCGAAGAGAAAATCTTTAGCTTCTATTCTCAAAGACTTCCTCCATCGTGTAATCTCCACTAAGCCTCTGCTCTCCATCTTTAGTTTTTTACTTTACTCCCTTTCAACCTATAAGTTTGAACCTATGTCAATGTTCAATGTTTAGAAAGCAGATCTTTTTACTTCAATATGTGTTTGTTTGTTTTCCTTTTTTTCTTGAAGAGAAGAGGGTAAGAGAGAAAATAACTAATGTCTACATGAACAGATTTACAAACATTCAACTTTATTAGTTATACTAGAAATAAAATTAGAAAACAGGGATAGTTGACATCTATAATTTGTTGAGGAAGAAATCAATATAAATCTTATTGATTCATATACAATATCAGGTAGTATAATGAAAGGGAGAAGCATTTTTGGTAAGTTTCGCCTACCTCTGGAGTCTCTTAGGCCCCATTCGCTTTTTGGTAAGTTACTTATCCGGGTAAATGTAGTTACCTAGGTAAGTTTTTCCTAAGAAACACCTACCCGAGTAAGTGCATTCCATGTTCTTTTATTTCTCATGTATATAAAGCAATGGTCATTTTATCCATAAAAATCCATTATTAAAAAGGGCATTTTGTCCCATTCAATTGTTGGCAACTTCCCCCTAGGTGAGAAAGTTATTTACCCACCTAGGAGATGGGAATCACTTACCCGAGTAAATGATACCCAGGAAAATAAACTTTCCCTAGTCCCCACATAAATCTAAAAAAAGAAAATGGGATTCTTGGTCAATGGGAACCAAAATCCCACTGACCAACTTTTCCCCCTCTCAAAATCCAAAAAAAGATCGCCCCCTTAGAGTAAGACTCGAACTCCTGAAATGGATGGAGGAAAGCAAGGGATGGGGTAGAAGAAGAAGAGAGGGAGGAGAGAAGAGAGGGAGAAAGAGAGAGAGAGAAGCTCGGTAATATTCTCCTTAATCAATTCTTTAGCCTTTAGCCTCATATATAGTTGGGCCCATTACATGCACTAAATCCTAACTAATCACATGGTTGTGACCATCTCTACTGTAGGGGTGGTTGACATGGGCTCAGGTGCAAGTCGAGTGACAGGTGGCCTAGGTCCATGGGCCTAAGTTGGGCTTGTGTTCCCATCAACTCCCCCTCCCTTGAGGTTGACCTTGGCCTCAAGGTCAATGTGTGGGAATTAGTTCTATAACAGCTAATAAGGTTCCCAAGTGGCATCATGTGGGGGAAGTCCTCTGATCCTATCTATTCAACTAGAGCTTCCTGGACTACCCTCTTTCCATTGTCTTTAGCTCAGTCTGGATGTCACCTTCACGTGTGAAAGTCGGGAGGCATTTGTGGACAAGAGTCTGAGGCCCAACATATTTCTTTAGTAATGACACATGGAATATTGGGTGGAGACGAGTAGATTCTGGGAGATTAAGCCTGTAAGCCACACTCACTATTCTTTCAACACTACAAAATGTCCAAAATAGTGGGGAGAGAGTTTATGCCTAGAATTCCAAGCCACCAAAGATTGTCTGTAAGTCTGGAGCTTCAGATAGGCCTGATCTAATTCCACTTATTTGTGCCTTTTGTCATAACTAAGTTTCATCCTTTGCTAGGCCTTGTGTAAATTTTCCTTCAATAGCTTAGTAACTTCATCACAGCCTAATAGCTGAGCCTCGACCTCTGCCATAGATGCAAATTGAAAGGTGGTGTTGGTGTTGTACCTAGGAATGGCAATGGGGCAGGCTCGGGGAGGATTTTGTAAATTCTAGACCCTATGTGCCTCTTTAAACCTCTCAACCCATATCTGCCCCAAAACCCATAGCGGGTTGGATTTTGAGAATTCAAATCCTCCCCGCATATGAAAATGCAAAACCTTCCCCGACCCTACCCTCCCCACATTTAAGGGTAAGGACAAGTTGGGTTTAGAACACGCTTCTAGTTTCTTTTTATTTCTTGTCACATATAAGTAATAAATAAGAAAAAAAACACAAATAAACAAAAAAAAATTCTAATTATTTGATTAAGTCATGTAAAAACTACATAAACTATCAATTATCCTTCATGTAAAATTTAAAATATTATTAAATTCAAGATTGAGTACATAAAGTTGATATTCTTTCCAATAATATGCAAATCAGGGATGGTCGAGTTTAACCTAATACCGTACCCTACCCGTATCTGTACAGGTTGTAGAATTTGAAAACCCATACCCGCCCCAAAACCCATTCTTCAACCCTTGCTTCCTCTCTAAGGGCTTCGAATTATGGGTACCTAGGTTGTGAGTCCACCAACAGGGATAACTCGGCTTGCCTAGATAAGGCATCAGTGGCCTGGTTGGTTGGGTCTGGCTTATATTCCACTGAATAATCAAAGCCCATTAGTTTAGCAATCCATCGTTGTTGATAGGGATGGCAATTTTCCCCATCCCCGACAGGGACCCAATTTCCCCGACCCAATGGGGTCGGAGATGGGGATTATTTTGGCCAGGGATGGGGATTAATAGGAATTCCTGATTGGGGTTGGGGTTGAGGATGGGGATTGAGGTCCCCGCCTCGC
>NW_010729237.1:377149-389796 GCF_000365185.1 Nelumbo nucifera | reverse complement strand
ATATATATATCAAAACATATTTAAAACGTTATTTATAATTTAAATTTTTTATTTTTTCAAAAAAAATACTATTATCTAAAAATATTTTGCCATCCTTGTCGGAGATTGGGGATGGAGGATAAATTTTATCTCCGGTGGGGATTGGGGACGGGGATGGGGCTTAATTTTAGATTCGGGGGTGGGGACGGGGAATATAATCCCCGCCCCGTTGCCATTCCTAGTTGTTGATTTAGAGTGGGCCCTCTTCTCCAAGTTGTAGTGAAGGCTCTATTGGTCCGTATGCATGATGAACTGGCAACCTAGCAGATAGGTCACCACCTATGCACGGCCGACACAATGGCCATTAATTCCTTCATATAGACATAGGTGGATTGGTTCTGGGTCTGGGCCGAGAACACCTTGCTAAAATAGGCTATTGGTCTCCCCCTTTGCATGAGAAATGCCCCAAATTCAATCCCTAAGGTATCACATTCAAGGATGGTCTCTTCAAAATCCAAAAGTGCTAGAACAGGTGGGCTGGCATGGCTTGTTTGAGAACTCCAAAGGCTCGTTGGGCTTCCTTAGTCTAATGGAAGGAGTCCTTCTGTAGGGCCGTAAGGGGGGCTGCCATCTATCCATAACCCGAAATTAATCTCTAGTAATAACTGGTTAGGCCTAGGAACCTCTTAGGGCTCTGACTGACCAGGGAACTGGCCAAGACTGAATACAGGAGATCTTGTTAGGGTCAGCCATGACCTGACCAGTTGTATCCACGTGGCCCAAGTACTGCACCTATGTCTGACAAAAAATGCATTTGGAAAGTTTGACAAAAAATTGATGTTTTCTCTGAACGTCCAATATGTGCTTGAGATGTTGGAAATGAGATTCCTAGTCTCTGCTATAGACAATAATATAGTCAAAGAATACCAAGATGTAATGCCTAAGGTAAGTTTTGGAAATGTCATTCATAGCTTTTTGAAATGTCAATAGAGTGTTGGATAACCCAAACGGCAAAACAAGAAACTCATAATGGCCGTTCTGGACACATCATCTGGGTGCACTCTCATTTGGTGGTACTCTGACTTGAGGTTCATTTTAGAAAAATAAAAAGGTCTGCACGAGTTCATCTAATAGCTCATCAGTCATCAACAATAGGAATCGGGAAGCATCCTTGATTGTTATTTGGTTAAGTGCTCTATAGTCCACACAAAAACGCCAATTAGTGGGCACTGGGAGCAGCCCCAGACAATAAGGGAATTCGATGGTCTTTACTCCGTTGAGGGGAGTTCGCATTCTGTGCACTGGACGAGTGCACCAACCAACTAGAATTGGCTATGTCAATGGAGCGGGGAAGAGGTAAGTTAACAGGATTTTGGCCGTCAACTAACACAAAAAGACAATTGTTTCCTCTCCCTCTTCTTCTTCTTCTTAGTGAGTGGCAGTAGTGGTAAGTACCTTACCACCAACTAAAGTACCTTACCCATGGACTTAGATCATGTCTTGCCAAATCTGAGATGAGATGAGAGAAACCTTAGCCTCGCCACATCCATTTGGGTAAGCAGCCCACATACATAAACGAAAAGGGTCTCTCAAAGTTGTATAATCTACAGCCTCAAACTCACAATCTTAGAACAAAGAAACCCATCTTCGTTATTTCAATTTTCACAGAAAGGAAAAGCATCAAAAGTTATGAATAAAAGCTAAATAAATTAGTTAGAAAAGTTCACTAAAATATGGGGAAAACAAGCATTTCCTCTTCATATTAAGAGACAAATGGAGCTTTTACAATCTCCCATTACCTCTCTCCCGGCCGATCGCCACACACAGAGTTGTTATCACCTTAAGATTTATGAAAGGTTTAGAGAGAGAGAGAGAGAGAGAGAGAGAGAGGCAAGATGGCATTCTTCTGGACCTTTAGGTGCTTGCTTGTGCTTCTCTTTATCTGGTCTCTCTTTTTGTAGAGAGAAATGAAAACACACAGAAAATTTTGGGTGCAGTGCGGGTGAAAATGCAGCAACATATTGACTGTCAACATAAGGAAGAAGGAGCATATAGACGACCGATCAGAGAAAGAGGCAAGAGAGAGAGAGAGGTGGGCCAGGTGGCCAAGTGGGTTACGAGATGAGTACCGAGAAAACGAGGAGAGAGAGAGATGTTGCTTTATCTGGGTGATTGGGTACAGTGAGTGGCAGTAGTGGTAAGGCCACGTGACAAAAGCCTAAAACACATGGGAGTGTTTTGGCCGTCAACTAAAGGTACTTGTCTTTTTGTGTTCGGTTGAACCACGCACCTTTAGTTGAGGCCAAAATCCCGTATTGGTGCACTCATCGACCTGGCTTATTCTGGTTGGTTGGTGCACTCATCCAATGCACCTATGGGTGCACAGAATGCGGACTCCGTTGAGGGGGTAGATGCTGGGGCTTACAAAGACATCCTCGTATTGTTCCAAGACTTGTGTAAGGGTCTACATTTGATCGCTGCTAGGTTGCCAAGTGGCTACTAGCTTCAGTATGGGAGTGATGGGCTCTGGACCGATATGCATCAGTAATAAATGTTCAATTCCATTGACAGCTTGGAGATTAGAATCTAGTTCCTCAACCAAGGGTTTTGGAGTCTCCAACCCCTGAAGATGGCAAAGTTGACCCTCCTGATAGAAGTCCATGGTCATGCTGCCCCAGTCACATAGGATAGGACCAATTTCCGTAACCATTGAACCCCAAGAACAATGTCGGCTCCATTGAAGTCTAGAGGATGCATGTCAATGATAAATGTGCAACCCTGGATGACTAGTCTCTCATTCTTATGGATGCTCTCATAATCAATTTGATTTCCATTAACTACTCGAATAGAGAAAGGAGTGGTGTAATGGACAACCATACCTAGCTGGTGGGCTAAAACCATGGTGAAGTTTAAGGTATTTCCATTGTTGACGAGGACTATTACCTATTGGGAAATGGGGTCACTGGAACTTGGAGGAGAAACTTTGAGGCGCATCTAAAGACATTGTCTTTAAAATGTTATTTGTCTCCACTCAGTTCTACTAAACTTGTTATTGGGTTACAGAAAAATCCATTCTCAGGATATAATAGAGCCTTGAGCAAAGTCTAATGAGATTAAAATCCAACACCACCATCCAACCAATGATCTTCTCATTCACTCTAATGGTTATGGGGGAGGACAACCCGGTCAGAGCCTTCTCAAGGCCACCCATAGATTCTGGTGACGAGCTTCTGTAATTCAACCTGGTTATCTTTTACCGTACCTATTTTCTTCACTCTGGAGAGCACCTTGTCATAATCATCATATCCCATCGGGCCAAAACGAGTGCACAGGCGATATGAGGCTTTGAGCGCCTAAACCACTGAGCAATCGTAAGACGTTGGGCACCCAAAATCTCATAGCTATTTCAACTTTGGTATGAGCATGCAAGATGCTCTAGGTTTGGGTGTCTGTTGGGGGTGAGAGTGGGTGAAAAAGGAACGAAAAGTTCATTGAACAGTTCAGTCAATGGTTGAAGGAGTGTACTGAACAAGGAGAGAGGAAAATGGGCTTTTAGTTCATTATGTTGTGTTATTATGAAATACTTAGAAATGTTAATGGCTATGATTGACAGAACCAAGGTTCAAAGTATATATATATATATATATATATATATGTATATATCCTTGTTTTCATTTATTAACAACAATATTTTTACCAAATTGTCATTATTCTTTTCGTTTTCATTTATTAATTCTCTCTCTTCTCTACCCAAGAATTCAACAACTCTATTTTCAATTTTTCATTTATTTCTATTTTCAAATTTCATTTATCTTTAATGTTATGGAAACAAACTAACCTCTCTCTCTCTCTCCATGAATTCAACTACTCCCTCTATTTTTATTTACAATAATATATTACTTCTACTTCCACTTAATTAATTAATAATTTTAGTTTTATCAATTATTAATATTAAAATTAGAGACAAAGACGACAATTTAAAATTGGAGGAAACATAAAAATTGGAAACCCCAATAAATTGTAGAGAAAGTAGAGCATAAAAAATGATGGAAATAAAGGAAATAAACTAATTGTGAAATACATCTACAAATTGGCATTTACAAATTATGCATATCTAAACTTATTTTTTTGGTAAACAAATGGATCATTTTACTAAAATACCCCTATAGTTTCATACTATAAACCTGCCCTATAGTTTGTGATTTACTAAAACACCCTTATAGTTTGCAATTGATTTACTAATCGACCTTCAATTAGATGACAGTGGAAATAATAGTTTTGACCCTAATCTATCTATTTGAATAAATTTTACCAAAAGAAAATAAAAATAAAATACCTTTTTTGCCCCTAGTAATAAACGAGCAACCACTCTATTTGGCTCTATTTGGTTAGTGAGGTACTTTTGGAATAAACAGTCATGGGGCACATGCCCCTTGAACATTTTCCACTCAATTTATGTGATCATGTTACTATTTTCATTTGGCAAAACAAACAGTTCTTAGTGAAAAGTAGATTAAGTAAATAGGTTGCAAATTATAGGGGGTGTTTTAATAAAGTGAAAACTATATGGTAGGTTTAAATAAATCCATGAAACTATAGTGGGTGAAAACTATAACCTGTGTGGGATCATGTCAGCATGGCCCATGGCCCAGCCCACAGCACAGCCTAGCCCAATTGAAACTAATTGTTTTCTAGCTGTTATATAATGGCAAAAATACCCCCAACAACTATAAACAATTATTTTAAGGCTCCTTCACCCCCTGGACTGGTCAAAACCCCAATACACCCTCTATAGGGGCACATTGGGGTGCTCCCGAAACGATACGTATCGACCGATACGTGTCGATACTTTGAACCTTGCCAATGATGCTTGGAATTATTTTACGATCAATGATGTAGTGGGAAAGGGCATGATAGTAATTTTCAATAAATGTAAAAGTGATATTTGCTATCAAAGTAGTATTTGCACTAGCCATTTAAAAAGACATTTATCAAAATGTTAGATGTCTAACATAGAAAATTTTAATATTTTAGCGTGATGGAAAGCATAGTAAAATAATTATCTAAATGGTGCATGATCTAGTAACCCCCTTGGTGTCCATAGTAGCATTAGAATCTTATTTTAGTACAAGAAATAGAGTGTTAGATGAGAGGAGCTGAATGACATATGAAACATTAGAGATGTTAGAAGGCTTTCAGGCTACGGCCCCCCACCATTCAGACACATGGCTTTTTCAAATTTAGACACATGGCATTCCTGAGAATTTGTTGTTAAAGCCCATAGCCCACTACCACCATTCAGACAAGTGGCTTTCTCATTTTCTAGAAAGCAATTTCTAAGAATTTCCTACTAAAGCCCACAACCCACTATTAGGCTACGACCCCCACCATTCAGACATATGGCATTCTCAATTTTTTGGAAAGATAGACAAATAGCATTTTCCGAGAAATTGCTACTAAAGCCCAAAACCCACTACCACAATTTCCAATCCATTCCTAAAAAAATGCAAAAGTGGATTATTCAAAACCACTTCTACCTACATTCTATCAATCTCAATTAATCATTAACCCTCTATGCATCATAACAAAAAAAAAAAACTAACCATATTCTAATAATTATTGAAAAGCTATTTTTTGAAATAAACATTTCTTGAAATTTTAATAATTATTTAAAATATTAATAAATTTAACATTATTGATTCTATAATGTAAATTTAATAGTATTAATTTCCCGTACTTAGTACAGGGTCATTCACTACTTTGTATTTGTCTTATAAAGTGCAAATACAAACATATAGAGTGTAAAGTGTTGTATTTTGTATGTATCTACTCTTTACATATTTGTATTTGTACTCTTTCCAAATCGAGCCTTAGGCTCTGTATCGGAACACTACAATACAAATATGTACAATACAAAACCTTATGAGTATTTCTAAAACTTGCATTTGTAATGCACATATTTGCATTTGCACTCTTCCCAAACAAAGCCTTAGGAGTATAAATACAAATATGTAGAGTGCAAAACTTTGTTTTTTATATTATTTTGTAGGGAAAATCTATGATGTAGAAAAGATATGGTATGGGAAGAGTTTTGACCAATCAAAATCCACTCATGAATTTCGATAAATAACACCTGATTGGGTACCACGTTTATGATTCCAATTGACTGGCCAGAAAATTTTCAAATATCATATCTTTTTCGTATCATAGTCGAACCCTATTTTGTATGTCTTTGCACTGTACATTTTTGTATTTGTACTCTTTCCAAACTGACCCTTAGGTACATATAAACATGTATATTTAAATTGAATTGAAACAGTTTATATGGGATCCAATAGGGATTGATCCATATTCAATCTAATCATAAATGAATTGAATTTAGAATCTTAGATCAACCTTACCCGGATTTAATTTGGATAGTGGATACCGTTTGAAACCTGTTGCTAGCTAACAAACGGCTGTTCAAGAATGGTTGAATATATTAAAACGATATAGCTACTTTTGGGAGATTATCAATCTTGAAAAGTAGAAATCAGGAAACCTGTGGCTCATTAAAACATTGAGATCAAATCAGCCCCCCACAACGTCCCACAGTACATCCCCATCGTGTATTGGGAACATTTCCCAATGACAATACCAGAGATGATGATGTCATCACCGGGAGATGTTCCCAATACGCTGCAGGGATGTACTGTGGGACGCTGTGGGGGGCAATCTTGTGGGGGGCTGATTTGAACTCTAAAACATTTACATACAGTGCAGATGATAAAGAAAGAACTGAATTCCAGATAGGATTCATCAACAAGAGACTCAGGAGTCATTTTAAAACAGCTGAAATTGCTGAACTAAAAGGTTTATTGCTTTGTCTTTTAGTTGTTGAAATAATTAAATAATAAAATTTTCAAGGATACAGTGATTTATCCAATTTCAGTTTCATCCATTGAGGAAACCACAACCTCCTTAAAATCTTATTCACTAAAAGACAAAGCAGTAAGCTTTCCAGTTAAGTATCTTCAGCCATTATCAAACCGCTCTTAGATGCATTGTTTATGGGTCATTGCTTGGTATAATGGTAAAATCTCGCATTGACAACCATAAGGGGTTCAAGTTTCAAACTAGCCACTTTATGCAAGAAAAATCCAAAGCTTAGGTTTATGCCAAATGTGCAGGGGTAAGGCTGCATATATCTATCCCTCCCAGAACCCACATTGGCAGGAACCTCATGCATTGGACTTAGTTTCACATCAAATCAACCTCTCCCATGACCCTAGATAGCTGGGAACAACGTTAGTTAATGGCCTTTTCTTAGTCTAGATGCACAGTTTGACAAGTCCACGTGAATGTAAAAGAAATACAAAGACCATAAATGTATTTAACAAGATGGAGTGGCTTAGATTAATGAAATTTGAGATTGATAGAACGAATAAAAGAACATAAATTAGAGAAAGAGAAGAGCGAGAAGAAAAATTGAGTCAACAGCGTGTTTACTTATCACTTCTCATCAACTTCAAAACCCTTCTTGGAATCAGAAGGATCAACATATCTCCATATGAACCCCAGAGTGCTACCCATGATATTCATTATTACGGCTGACATAGCAGGGGGCAACGCTACCAGAGGAGAAGTGAAATGGGAGGTTGCTAAAACCACGCCCAGTGAAGAATTTTGCATCCCAACCTGCACAAGGGTGTCCGAAAAACATAAATGAAAATATATAACAGAAATAGATACATTGAATGATAGATCACCACAGAGACAACTATAAAGAGTTTGGCTATTGCCTCTCAGCATACCCTCATTGTCACTAGTTTGATATTCACCTTCAACAATAGCTTGTCCAAGTTCAAACCTTTTGTTATCCCAATTGAATTACTGCCAAGAACTCAGCCCTTCACCCTCTTTATTTCTAAACACCCCTCCTACTCCCAATGGCTCCAAATTGCATTGGCTGCTTCCATCAAAGTTTTGTTTCATGAAGTTTAGACAGAGGTGACTAAAGAGCACATTGCGGCTTCTCTTTTGAAGAGCTCTTCACCACCTCACCCCAGTTTCTCCAAATATCATCCAAGGTAGATGTGAAAAGATATCCAGTAGTTCTGACCCAGTGAATCACCCTTGTCATTACACATTCCTTCACTGCTTCCTCACTCCTCTCTTTTTCAAGAAAAACCCTTGCAATCCTTTCTTTCCAAATAGTCCATAGCATAGCCCCTGTCCCCAGACATTTTTTACCTGTACTCGTCCAAAAGAAAGCAGGGGAACCCCCACTATTTCTCACCATAACCAGGCCTTTTTTGTAATGTATTGCTTTTAGAGAATGCCCTAGCATACCCTTGCCCCATTTTCCACCAAATACAGGTTAAAGGTATAGTATGTTGCATCCAAGGAACATACTCTTATGAGCACAAGATGACAATACAAGATACATGTTTCACAAGAGTTTGGAAAAGTTTTAACACTGGCTGCCAACCTGATGCAGCCCTCCTTTATTTGAGTTTGGGACCAGGACTAGCAGTGTCAGACAAGCTCACACTCGTGGAGTTGTGAATGGTATTTATTTGTTTGAATTATAATTTGAATTTGATCCAATAAAGGCAATCCAATACAATCCATTTAACAATTGGATTGAATGTGGATCCACCTCAATCCAATTCAATAGTTTTCAATACATATGCATATATTAGTAAAGTTAGTATTGTTAGTACTTAGTATTTATGTTATAATGTTACCATAGAGTCATCAGTTCCAGTTCAGAATTTTTTCAAGGTATTGCATTCAGGATATAAAGCACCAAAGTCATTTCTAGTTAATTTTATTAGCAACACTGACATTCTGACCACTTTTAGTTTAATTTGCTAACATAACGCAATATCTGAATCCATTTCAAATTCAATCTGAATCCAACAGATAACATTTAATATGGGTATTAATTGATTGAATTTGGATCTAGATATTTCTGATTCATCCTCACTTCAAATCAGATAAATCAAAGCAGAGATATTATAACTGAGACTACATTAATGTTCAGTTAAACAGACCTCAATTGAAATTGCTCGCCGTTGTGATTCTCTAAACCCACAAATAGCTGCCGATAGATACCTGTAACAAGCGATCATTTAGTCAATTTCACGCATTCAGAATTTGAGAAATCTATACATAACAATCTAATATTTAACCTATCCAGGTATTTACTTTTAAGAAACCTGATCATATTAACCCATTACATGGGTCCATCCAGCTAGTAGCATGAGATATCCAGAATAAAACATAATAGATTATGGTCCATTTGAGTGTTACAGAAATATGCAATAAAACTTAAAAAAAAAAATTAAAAGATTGATGTTTAAATTAGAGAAACAATACAGAATGAAGAAATAGCAATAGAAGAGTAGAGAGGTATACAAAGAATTGAGAGAGAACAAAAGCAATCAAAAGTGAGTCTGGCCAGTCCACTCATTAACCTATAAACTTAACTTAAAAACAGACAGTGACAATACTGCCCTCTCATAAATAAGAAATAATAAAAGATGAAAAACCTATTAATCTCCATAGTCCCCTTCAAGTGGAGCACAGATGTCAATCATGCTCAACTTGCCAAAAATATAATCAAACTTCCTCTAAACTAAGTATTCAGTTCAGATATCGGCCAACGAATCTTCAGTCCTGACATACAGAAGAAAAATCTCTTTTATGTCAACCTTTTCTTAGATGAAATGTCTATCCACATCCACATGTTTGATGTTGTCATAATAGACAGGATCGTGATCTATACTGATTGCAGCCTTGTTATCACAATAGAGTCTCACAAGTTCATAATGAGCAACTCCAAGCTCTCACTAAGTCTCAATAGAAACTTCAGCCACATCAATTATGATATAATACTAGCCCTAGACCTAAATTCAGCTTAAGCACTTGATCTAGCTACAAAATTTTATTTTTTGTTCCACGTCACCAAAGTTCCACCAAGCAAGGCACAATAACCAGAAATAGAGAACCAGTCATCTACAGATCCAATCCAATCAACATTTGTATATGCCCAAAGTCAGCAAAAAGTAATCCCTTCCAAGAGAAGCTTTCAAGTATCTAAGAATCCATTCAACTGCTTCCAAATGAGGAATACAGGGGGCACACATATATTGAATTATCACTTCAACAACGTAAGCAATGTGTGGCCATGCCAAGGATAAGTACAGTAATTGACTTATCAATCTTTGGTAAATCTCTTTATCATATAGTACCTCTCCATCTGTCTATGCATCTGATGATTAGGATCTATTGGTGCATCTGTAGGTTTAGACTCTAGCTTCAACAACGTAAGCAATGTGTGGCCATGCCAAGGATAAGTACAGTAATTGACTTATCAATCTTTGGTAAATCTCTTTATCATATAGTACCTCTCCATCTGTCTATTCATCTGATGATTAGGATCTATTGGTGCATCTGTAGGTTTAGATCCCAGCTTCCCTGTTTCTTCTAGCAAATTCAAAGTATATTTCCTCTGTGAAACTAATATTCCTTTCTTGGACGTCACAACTCCAAAGTCTTTGAGTTCACCAAATCTTTAATCTCAAATTCTAATGCTAAGAAAGCCTTGAGCTGCTGAATTTCCCCATGCTTTCTTGAACCAATCAAACCAAGCTCTTAGTGATCGTTTCAACCTATAAATAGATTTTTTTTAACTGGCACACCTTCTCTAAAATTTACTTCAACCCTTGGAGGTAGGAGCATATACACTTCTTTAAATCTCCATGTAAGAATGCATTTTTCACATCTAGTTAATATAAAGGCTAACATCTATATGTAGTTGCAGCCAAAAAATACATAATGGAGTTCATTTTAGCTACTGCAGCAAAAATCTTAGTAATCAATGCCATAGTTTTCTTTTTTTTTTTATCAGCAAAAGATTAATTTTATTAATGGGTGGTAAAAGTTCCAATAGATTGGCTATCCTTACACCAAAAATACAGAAAACAACAATGTCCATATAACTAATTTACAATAGAGCCCAGAATAAGTGCTGCCTCAATACCCCTTGCTTAGCTAAAGTATCAGCCATCCCATTAGTCGTCTTGTGTGTCCAAGTAAAGGAAGTATTCAAGTCCCCTTTCAGACTCTATCTCCCTTAAGGCATGTTGGTAAGACCAAGGTAGGTACATTCTAACTATAAGTGATCCAAGAAAAAATCGTTTTTGAATTTCCTTCAACTTCCAGATTTCTAAAATTGGATTGCTTAGCAAGATTTAATCCTTGTAACAGCACCATCAGTTCAGCCTTTAATCAGTCCCCTTCTCCTATAGGTCTTGAGTACATAGCCAGCACTTTAGTTGAGGAGCCTCTAAACACACCACCAATACCTACCATCCCCGGGTTTAAATAGAGCTCCCATCAAAATTTAACTTTATTTTATCCCTTTTTGGCGACTTCCATTCAATCATCTCTCATTCCTTTTGTTTCAAAGAGTGTGCCACCTCATTCCAAGCCCTTACTATATGAGTCACTATAAAACATTGGAAGATATCAAGAGTTTTTATCCAATGAGCCACTTTAATTTTTATTAATTCCACCAACTCCTTCTTTGACCTGAACAACTCATTAAATATTCTTGCATTCCTATCCTCCCAAATGGTCCAACCACAGCAGCTCTAACTGCCTCCCACATTGTTGTCCTTCCTTTTGTTGGCTGTCTTGGAATTTGGACTGAAGAGACTCACTACATCCTGAGGAGTTGTCCTACCTTTGATTTTGTAATCTTCAAGGTTGATGAGGCATCCTTCTTGGTTACCTCTTTCCTTTGGAGGCTTAAAACCTGTGTTTTTGGCAGAGTTGACCATAGCTTGTACATGTAGGTTCCTTCTCACAGGAGAGGACTTAGTGACCTTTCTCTTTTTTTTTTTTTCCTTCTTGATCTTCTTCTCAGTCTTAGGAGCCGAGGACATGGTGGCAGCAGCAAGGGGACTCACATCCACAGTGAATGTGAGTCCCTCTTTGAGCCCCCCACCCCAATTTTCTCATTTTCTACAGCCGTAAGTTCAAGGTAGTGGACAATTACCTTTGGTGCCAAGATTTCTTCCTGTATAGGCACAACACAAATATAAGAATAATGCATGAATTATCATCATTTTTTTAGTTTTAGCCTATTCTTTCATTTTAACTTCTTTTGCCAAAGATGAAAAGGAGAATGGGTCCCACCGAACATTACAAAACTATGTTGGTGGAAAATTTTTAGTATAATTTCTCACATAACATAACTCACCAAATTATACTAATGATTTGGAGTTTTGATATTTGGGCAAGTCCCATTCAGGAAATCACGCAGATGATCCCTTAGATTCTGATTTAGAAGTATAAATGAATAGACTAAAGTAGAATTTTACTTTGAAAATTCCGGTATATATTCCCTCTTTACTTGAGAGGAAACTAGCAAATATAAATAAATAAACTTTTTTATGCATAACAAGCAAATAGGGATCATAAGTAGCCATATTTCATGAATAAGGTAGCAGATGGCTTTTAAATAGTGGTTACGTGCATTGTCATTGTGTGAGGAACCATAGTCAGCCAAGTCCTTTTCTTAAAACTAGTATGTGGTTTTCTCCCCTCACACATAGGTTAATATGGTGTGAAGAACCATAATCAGCCAAGTTTCATGAACAAGGCTGTAGATGGTT
>NW_010729237.1:337320-367363 GCF_000365185.1 Nelumbo nucifera | reverse complement strand
CCACAAAAAAGGAAAGAAAGAGGTGCTGATCACCTGACATCAAACAAGTGAACCTACTACAGGTTCTGTCCTGGCACACGACCAGAAAAAAAAAAAAAAAAAGGAGGAAGGGAGAGAGGGTACTTCAGTCCGATGCAGAAGAAAAAATATTCTGGATCTTCAATAAACCAAACTGTAGCTGGCGAAGGGAGAAGACAAAAAAGAAGCTTGCTCGATCTATCCTTTCAGATCTGACAGTCTCGCTCTGATACCATGTTATCTAGAAGAGAAGGAGAAAGGAAGAGAGAAGAGAGAAGAGAGATTGAGAGTCAAAAGAGATGCTGGCAGCGCCAGCTTTTTTGTAGTATACTAGGGCGACACAACATAAAATAAAAGAAGTGGAAAATACAATAGTACCCCTACGGTATTAAACTTAAAGAATAACAGACTTTTAACACTTCTTTTTCTTCACACCACAATCTTCTCCTCTTTCTCTTCTTGTTTGTCTCTTGTTGCTGGAAATTCTATCAAATAGAATAGCATTAGCCAACAAAATGGCATTACCCTCACTCCTACAAGGAGAGGGGTTTATATAGAGGAGGGAGGTGGTTAAGTAACTTCCCACCTCTCTCTTCTTAGGGTTAGGGTGCAAGTGTCACCCCAGTTAAAATGGGTAAGGAAGGAACTCTTCGATCCTAAGGTGACATATGTCCTCCCACTCAAAGTGGTTAAAGGAGGGAAAATAATTCCCTCTTCCTAGGGTGACATGTGTCACTCCACTTAAAGTGGTTAGAGGGGAAATAACTCCCTCTCCCTAAGGTGACATGTGTCCTCCAACTTCAAGTGGCTGAAGGAGGGTAACCCTCTTGTTAGGATAGGACAAGTGGCATCCCCTTTATAAATAAGAGGGACACCTCACAAGATTATTAATTAATATAAATTTAATTATTTAAGAGTTTGTTGTCCCATTAAATGGGTTCAACTACAAGCCCATTAAATGCTTATTGCATTATAAACAAGGCCCAATTAACTTAGGGCCTGTTATTCACTAAACTGGACTGCTCCCAGTCCGGAAAAATTAAGGACTTAACACAAAGCAAATAGCTTGAATGAATAATCCAATATAAGGTTCATCAGCTTCAAGTCAACATCCAATCATCATCCCTTTTTTAGATCCTAGAACATACAAGAATCAGGGAAAATGTTACTTTACAATTAGAATTTTTGGTAATATGGCTTGTGTACAACAAATTAATGTATAATTAGGGAACAAGAAGAACATATGAAAGCACAAGATTGGAATCTAAATTGATCACTCCCTATTCAGAGATATAAGAGAAAGAGACATCAGCAATTCTGACTTTACCTCTACCAGATAATGCATGAAATGATGAAAAAAGTGATGACATGCTAGTCATGTGACTGGAAGCCCCTAAATCAATTACCTGAGGGACACTAGAATCATGACAAGAAACACATAGATTACCTAAATGGACAAAAAAATGTAGAAGCAATGGCATCATTGTTGGCTTCCAGTTCAGTAAAGAGGTAATTTAATTAACACTTCCTTGGTGGTATGGAGATCCATTCAAAGAGGATCTCCCCCATAGGTGTGTTAGATGGCTAGGTACGGGCCATCAATAAACTTCTCACTTTATCAGCAATGAAAGCATTGTTGGCACTTGGCTTCTAGGGCTAGTTTCCTTTCTTGAAACATCTAGAAAAACTATGCAACTTAAAGTATGTACCTTTGGTGTGTCTAGTACCTTTGTAATATTCACAAACCAGATTCTCTTAATCTTCCTTGCTAGTAACTTGCCTCCTTCCAGATGCTTTGCTTCCGCTTGTTGCAGATACAAAAGCACGGTACTCTTGCTCCCTCTAATCAGGATTTTATTGCAATGCTCTTAGATGCCTCCTGTTGAATAATGGGGTAAACCTCATCAAGAGAAGGAATACCACCCCTGTTTGCTGAAATAGAGCTGTCGAATGAGAGAAGAAGAAGAAGAAGAAGAAGATATGAGATGGGCGGCAGGATTTGTTCTCAGCCAGCCCTAATCTATTACATATAACAACATTACATAATATTACATTAATAGACCAGAATGCCCCTGATTAGTGGAGGGACACCTAGTCAAATAAACACTAAATAAGATTAGGCCCAGTAACTAAGGCCCAATAACTAATGACTTAAGACCCAACAAGGATAAACATACAAATTAAGACAGCCGAACCAACACCACCCCTTCCAGTAGTTGCATTATAATTATATTAAATTTTGGATTCAATACAGATAGAAATTGAAACACCCTATTTGGTTCTTTAACATCTGATATTGCTCAACATCCTCAATATCCCTCCAATAAATAGCCCTATCACAATCCAACTCCTCCCATAGGGCTTGCAAGGCAACTAAGTCCATAGGCACATTCATCTCCACCTGTCAAAGATTGGCAATGTCTTGCCTAAGCTGAAATATCTTTGCCCCATTTCTTCTCTAAAAGCATGTCTTGTTTTGAGCAGTCATTTCTAAAAACATCATATTTTGACTGATTTGGAGTAATAAAATTCCATAACCATGACATAATGATCATGTTTAGATGATTACAAGAAAAAACAATCACATTCTCTTACTCCTTGATCTCCAACTATGGATCATCCTCAGGAGGCCTTTTGGCTTTTCTAATTAAACATCCAAGTTTAACTTGTCCTCTAATGTGTACTCTTACAAATTAGGATCACTCGAGGAAATTTGATTGGAAATCATTCCACTAGAGGTCAAAGTAATAGTAGATCTTGAATTGAATGACTCCTGGGCCATCTCTAGCCAACACCAACACTTGTTTAGATGAGATATGTACCAAGATGATAGAACAGCTTATATGATGGCATTACAAAATGAATGTCCATAGAACTTATCTTCCATGTGTTGACACTACAAAATGCAGTGATGTCTCAAACATTTTTTAATTCTTATTTTCATATGTTTCACCCTGTATCATTGGCACTGTGCTAAAAACTACCAAGAACTACAAATTAATGGAAGGAACTGCATCAA
The DNA here is from genome assembly GCF_000365185.1 of Nelumbo nucifera. Next base: position 364,326 of record NW_010729237.1, on the reverse strand, counting down.
TGCACATAACCCTGGATAATAAGATCAGAAACACCACAAATAGTTATATGTCAGTACTAGAAATCTCAATCTGATAATAAAATACATTTGAGACCACAGATACTGTACAATTTGTGCTCTCAAAAAATCATAATTTTAATAAAGAATTCATTTTCATAGTCATGATTAATATTCTAGAATTTAATTTTGTTATCATGAACTCTAGTGGCTAGTGCCATTCATAAACATTGATCTCCAAAGTGAAACTGAACAATCTGAAGAAGAAAGCACTGACAGACAAAAAAAAAACATTAACAAAAGTAAGCAGAACTTACCCCACAAAGAAACCTGTGAAATGCAACAACAGCACAGACAATATTATAATTCCAAAATCTCCAGATAACATTTGTTGAAAACGAAAAATTGGGGATTGATCAGAAGCCACTGATGCACCAACTATTGATGCTTTCAGGCGAACAACATTTTCTGAGAATACACTATCAAAGAGGAAAAGAAGGTTAACCTCTATGGAAATTAACCAAAGGAAGAAAAAACAGATGTGGTTAAACCATACCTGCAAGCAAGCAGTGATGAAGATAAAACAGCAAAAAGTGGTGCAAAAGGTGTAACAACCTTTACAGCAGCTGGAAATGTACTCTGCATATAAGAACCCAGCAGAATTGGAGCAACAACCACCTGGAAGGGAAACTCTTAATCCTCAGAAACCTACAGAATAAGAGCAGGAAAAGAATGCAATAACCAAGTTTTTATTAAAAGTTCTGAACCTGAAGGGTGCTGATGGAAAGTTTGGCAGCATCAACAGGAACATAAGCCCCAGCAAGAATCTTTGTCAAGACTGGAGTAAGAATAACTGCCCCTAGAGTGGTGCATACAGTCATTACAATGGATAATGGTACATCCCCTTGAGCAATTAATGTTACCTGCAACACTATTTCATGGAAATAGATAAATGAACCTAAAATATCATAAAAAGGAAGATCTCACTTTCAGGTATTCTGACATCTAATCCATTTATTTTGCCCTATGAGCAAGCCAGCGAAAAGGAGGAGGGTTGGCTAGGTCAGGGAATCTTCCCATTGAGAAAAGGTAAGGTATTATATTATATTATATTTATTTAGTGTTATAGGTCATGATACATGTTTCAACCAAGTATGCATCATGTACAGCCAGGGACTATACATCAACTAGGAGAGCTACAAAAACCTATGCTCTCCAAGCAAATACAAACAAAAAGTATAGTCCAAAAAGATCTGGGTATCAACTAAATACGGTACTATTGTCAAAAAGTTTTCCATCACAGACTAAATTCCTATAGCATAATGTAGAGACACAAGACACAGTAGACAAGTCTTGGTCTTTTTATGTTTGGTGCCATATTATTTGTTGATGTTTTACTGTTAATTTTTTGTCTTTTCCCTTACTTGTAAGGAAGCAGGGGTACTTTGTCATTGTAATCTTTTTTACTGACTCATAAATATCAATTAGTGGGGGTGGGGGCAGCAGAACCATTACATTCTGCTCTCCTCTGCTTCTTTTTCTCATTCTTCTCTTCTTCTCTTCTTCTTCCTATTTTTCTTGGTTGATCTCATACTAAACCTACATCTGCTACAGTTGTTATTTCAAGTCGGTATCAGTGAAGGAAGGAGAGATCCATCATATGGATGGCCGAACCATGCTAGATGGTTGGGCGAAATTTCAAAAATTTGTTTCTGCCTTCTGGGAATCGCATTCCCTAGTTTTAGAAAAAACTGCATTTTTCTAGGATCGTTCTTGCACCGAACCGGATCAGATTTGAAACCAAAAGGAGGGAGATGTATACCTGATACAGATTCCACAGATGTAGCTCCCAAAGTGGTAGTTCACGCCCAAACTTAATCCCAAAGCTAGCTTCCACTGAAGATGGCGCAGCTTGGAATGAAGCCGGTTCAGCAACGCAGTTTTCAGCAAACTGCAATCCAATTGTATGGATCGAACAAGGGAGATGAGCATGAAATTTCTCTGCAATTTTCTTGCAAAATTCAAAGAAAGAACTTATCAAAATCAGTCCAAGAAACTGGAGGTCGAACTAGGGTTTCTAGGCGGCAAGAGCACAGAGAGAGAGAACTGAAAGCAAAGTTACCAAAAGCAATTCGACCTCCTCTTCTCTTAATCCTTAAGGAACACCTCTCATAATCGAATTAGGAGGTTTATCCAAATCTTTATTTGGATCTGGGCTCTATCTTAAGATAGGTCTTATCCTCTTATGAGAATGGGTGCTCCAGACCTAGATCCAGACCCATATTCGCCTAAGTTGTCATGTGACATCTTGATTAATCTCATTAATCATGGGCTTTAGGCCCATTAAGCAAGTAGCTCATGTCCCAAGATAGTTGCTGGCCTATTTAAGTTCAATTTGTATGGCGTGGGACCCCAACAATGATCTCACATAAGCCCACATGGGTTCGGCCCAGCCTCCGTGAAAAGGCTTGGTCGAATTCACTGCTAAATGCAGTGAACCCCTAAGTCCATCAGTATGGGCTCAAAATGAGCCCAACATTTACAGTTAAATGATCCCTGAGTCCAACCATCCTATGAAGGCCCAAGGATAAAGGACTTAAGTAAGACATAACCCATCAGGTAAACAGCCCTTAATGGTCTCTTACACTCAACCTCTCAGCCCACAATGATCAAGCACTACCTGACAGGGAAGGACCTCTCCCCTGACTACAGGGTGCAGTGTTGCACTCTTTTCTCGGATGGGTCCCGGGAATCAAAACCTTTTGCAAGCACTTTTCTTAAAACATAATATATATATATATATATATAAAACATAATATATATATCAGTGTTTTAAAAGGCATGAGAGGTGTATGCCCAGAGGCGCACCTCCAGGCGAGGCGCTCCCAAAACGCCCTGAAGCGTATGCTAGAGGCGCTGACACCTCTGAGGCGTACGCCTCTTGTGCTTTTTTCATGAGGCATGCTAAAGGCGTACACCTCATGCACATCTAATATAAAAAGACGAAAAAAAAGAAAAAAGAAAAAAAAAGGAAAGGAAAGGAAAGGAAAAGAAAGGGAAGGGAAAGAAAAAGAAAGAGAAGAAAAAAAAGAGAAAAGGGAAGAAAAGGGAAGGGAAGAAAATATAAGGGGAAAGAAAGTGGTTTGCCCCCTGCCACTTCGACAAGACCCCCCCTTTCAACTAATGTTATGCATCTTTATTCTTCTTAATATAAAAGATTTTTATTAAAAATAAAGAAAAAATGAGATCCCCCCTTCCTCTTCATCCTCCTCCTAACCCCCCTCTTCTTAAGGACTCCTTGTGTTTGGGAGGCTTACGCCTCTTGCATTCTGAACTACGCCTCATGCCTCTAGGTAGTGGAACGCCTCGCGTCATGCCTCCACGTTTTAAAACATTGTACATATATATATATACAATGGTTTCCATCAGAGAGAGTGCAGTCCCGATCTTTCACTGTCCGACAAAGGGGCTGATCCTATCACTATGATCACCCACTCAAGTAAATTCTCAGACTGCCCCAACACACCCAAGTTTTGACCCCCAAAGGATCTCATTGATTGGCATATCAAAGACAGCCCGATCCGACACTCAATGTAGTACCAAAATCAAGTCTAGGGGTTATGTGTAACTTTCCAGTTTTGCCCATCAGTCTCCAAGGTCTAGGGTATAACTGGAAAATGGTCTGGATTCAGTGCTCCAAACCAAAAACACACTACATGTGATTCGGGTCTAACCCTAGCAGCCGAGACAGGCTGCCCCAACTTCTTTGGCAGCACATTAGTGTCAGCCTTGGCAGGATAAACTCCCCAAGTCTATCCAACGGCTGAGAACATTCTAAACTAACACGAGTCTCATAAGTATCTAGTTTAAGGGGTAATTACACAGAAACACACCAATGATAGCATGAAACAATTATGTACTTTTATTCATTACAATAAATGTATCAATACATCAATCTGATTGAAGCTAAGGGCATACATTGTCTAACAATTTCCACTTGCACTTAGGTCTAATCTGGTACAAGCCTCAGTCCCATAATGTCCACGTGTTTCTTAAACACTTTCTGTGTCAGTGGCTTAGTCAATGGGTTTGCCACATTCTCCGTTGATGCTACCTTCTGAATCTGGATGTCCCCTCTACCAACAATCTCCCGTAGTATGTGGTACTTCCTCTCGATGTGCTTGGACTTCAAGTGGGCTCTTGGCTCCTTAGCCTAAGCAATGGCTCCAGTGTTGTCGCACAACGGTGGAATGGGTGATGTGCTGGATGGAACAACTCCTAATTCGTGAATGAACTTCTTCATCCAAACTACTTCCTTGGAATCTTCACTTGCAGCAATGTACTCGGTTGGCTATGGATGCACGGAACTCAAATACACTTTCAAATAATTGACCAACTCTAGTTAGCAGTTTACTCGACAATGCATTTGCTAAGTTACTAGGACCACTATGTCTATTTGAACCAGTGACCGAATGTCGGGGGTTATTGTGATATTCCCTCTCAAGTGCAAGAGTTTGTGTTCTCTTGCAATGGATCGTGAATGTGATATTCACATTCCATCATGAACGACTCTTAAGTCGTAGCTGAGTGCACTAAAATCCCAATTGAAGAGCCCTTGTATGTGCACAGGCATAACAATGTCTTATCTGCTGGTTCGGACATGCTGCATAATGACGTATTGGAGGGAACCAATCAATTGTTAATACACAAACAATACAATCACGCATTGGGGGGAACCAATAAATCGTTGATATACAAACAATACAATCACAGATATTGGGAGGGAACCAATCAATCGTTGATACACAAACAATACAATCACACATATTGGGGGAAGACATTTTAGTAAAATTTTATGTTATGGTTTTTCGTTGAATGTATTAACATACTGAAGCACTCATTAATTTGTAATTTCTCTTTTACATCACGATATACTAAATATGGTTAGAAGATTCATCATCCTTACATTTTGTGAATAGTATAATATGACTGGATTTGATGGATGGGGAGTACGAGTCACAACTTGAAGCAATTCGGTCCACAGTGATATGTCAATGAAGTAAGGTTCGATGCCCAACTACAACTCTCAATAAATAGAGTTATGGGTCCAACACTGGAGAGTTAGCCACTTTATCAGAAAAAAGACCTCTAAATCCGCACCACACCTCACCCCTTTCAAGGCTCAGCTACTGGCAACTCACACAAGCTTTGATGACAAGAATCTACAACTGGACTGGTCTCACTCCAAAGAAGGCATTCAGTCTCAAGCGGTAAGCATATGCAATCTCCCTCTCTCTCTATGTATCTATCCCTCTCTCCGTCTATGTGTTTCCCTTATGTTTAGGCTCTCGTTGTCAATGTGTTTGCATCTAAATCTATATCTCAAATTCACTCTCTCTATTCTCTCTCTACCACTCTGTTTCCCTCTCCCTCTCTCTCTTTCTCTATCTCTATCTCTATATTCTCTCACCGGATCAGCCTATCACGAGTCCGAATACCTATATAGGTTGAAGGATTTGTAGGTGCCCACCAACAATATAACAAGCATAAAATTCCTTGTTTCCCAAAAAATTTCGGCGATCTTGCAAATGATTTAGTAGCTTATGATAGATTACTACATTTCATGTTGAAAGCATGATCATGCTAGTGGTGGTCCTTAATGGTGGTTATGTTGTTCGCACATACAACAAGTTCAACCCATATGGCATTGATGTGTCTTACTCTGATAGGCCGTGTAGAAAAATGTTTAGGATGACATGTGTCACAACACTCTACATCTCTCTCTAACTATCTCTATCCCTTCAATGTAGATAGAGGGCGTAAATTGACATTAATTGGGTAACCCCAACCTGTACACCCCGTGTTTAGTTTCTTACAGATAGTTCGATGGATAATCCCATAGTAGCTGAAGTCTCATTACGATATCCTCAAGCGAACTGTCGTTGCATGTCAACCCCTACGTCCTCAATTCATTGTAAGCACGTTGGAAGACCATGTTCAAGCGGCCGTCACTGTGAATCTGTGGGGCGAAGAGATGACATTTTATGAGGATATATGACTGCGACGCCCGAACCATCACTACAATCGGGGGCGAAGCAGGCCATTGAGCACTTCAAATCGACCCGGCGCATCCACATCAAAGACGCAAACTTTGATGAGTTTTAAACAATACTATCGCCATTCCCGATATTTGGAGGTCAAAATTCAAGCAACCAGAGCCTAGAACCATGCATTGAAGGCCAAGAATGAGTTACGTAGCAAACGTGATCATCTCGAGAGTGCTACAGCATCAAGTGAATCCAGTGGCAATAACTTTTAGGGGTGGGGCCTGTAGGGCTAATAGTTGCAACGGACCGGTATTGGGAACATGGACCGGTCTAGTCACGTGCATGGTATCCTTCCTATTCGACAAGAAAAAAGGTTTTGCAAATAGAACCCTGCAGACCCAAAAAAATATGAAGAAGACGACAAAGGGGAATCAATTCTCAAACAAGTTGGGAGATAAATATAGGGGTGCGCATTTCCAACTCCAAGCCAACATTAGTTCTTCATCTGAGAAGGGGGAAGATACCAGAAAGGGGGAAATATAGATCTGGACGATATCCAAACCACCACCGAACTTGGTCATTCAAGTAGTAGAAGAGAAGGCTCTATTTCCGACTGAGGTAGTTAGTGAGACTAGTATTTTTGTTTTGTTTGGTAATCAAACTAAATATAGCACCTACTATGTTTCTTAGTTGACAGTTTTTAGCATAAGCAATATTGTGTTGTTGCTTTATCCAATCTTCCCCTCCAAAGACATCTAATAGCCTTGGTTTTGTCTGGAACCGTTGTCAATTTATTTTTCATGCATTGTAGAAGAACACATATAATCCATATGTTTAGTTAAATGAAAACGGTATGATAAATACCAGTTGTTTGGTTTATTGTCCACAGTGAATTGAAAAATATGTCAAGGGCTTCTTCTAGATCAGTTTTGTTGGCATAGTGGAAATGAGATTTCCGTGTGTTCAATCAAACCCAAATGTATGTTGTATTTTATTTTAATTATTTTTTTTTGCTAATAAAATGAAACTTTTTCATTATGAGGTATTCCATTTAGAATTGTAGTTATTTATGACTAGCAGGTTTGGCCCACCCAAGTTGGGTATATGTAAGTGATGCTATGGTTCTAGGAATGTCCAATGACGGAGGGATGCATCTTGGGTGCGGGTTGGTCAAGTTGAGGATCAACCAATGCCCAACTCTACGTCTTAAGCCTTAGACTTGGACCCAGCCCAACCCCATGTCCAATGAACCTGTGGTGTGGGAGCAGTGTGTGTGTCCCAGCCTATTCTAGTCCACCTTGGTGGATCATTGTATGCACAGATCGAGATGGAATGACTCACGGGTCAGTGTAGTGTCTGTGCCAGAGGGCTCAGTGACCAGATCAGCCTATCTCCGGGCCCGTTCACCTTCGGATGTGGGCGGACGCGGCCGAGAGGGGTGAAAGTGAGGTGTGGGAGCACTGTGTGCGTCCCATCCTAGTCTAGTCCAATTTGATGGATCATTGTATGCACAGACCAAGATGGAATGACTCACGGGTCAATGTAATGTTTGTGTCGGAGGCCTTAGTGACCAGGTCAGCCTATCTCCAGGCCCATTCAGCCTCGGACGAGGGCAAACACGACGGAGTGGGGTGAACGTGTGGTGTGGGAGCATTGTGTGCGTCCCAACCTAGTCTTGTCCACCTTGGTGGATCATTGTTTATGCACAGACCGAGATGGAATGACTCACGAATCAGTGTAGTGTCTGTGCCGGAAGCCTCAGTGACTGGATCAGCCTATCTACGGGCCCGTTCACCTTCAAACGTGAGCGACGCGACCGAGAGGTGTGAACGTGTGGTGTGGGAGCATTGTGTGCATCCCAGCCTAGTCTAGTCCACCCTGGTGGATCATTGTATGCACAGACTGGGATGGAATGACTCACGGGTCAGTGTAGTGTCTATGTCGGAGGCCTTAGTGATCGGATCAGCCTATCTCTGGGCCCGTTCACCTTCGGACACGGCGGAGAGGGGTGAACGTGTGGTGTGGGAGCAGTGTGTCTGTCCCAGCCTAGTCTAGTCCATCTTGGTGGATCATTATATGCACAGACCGAGATGGAATGACTCACGGGTCAGTGTACTGCCTGTGTCGGAGGCCTCAGTGACCGAATCAACCTATCTCTGGGCCCGTTCAGCCTTGGAAGCGGGCAGACATGGCGGAGTGGGGTGAACGTGTGGTGTGGTGTGGGAGCAGTGTGTGTGTCCCAGCCTAGTCTTGTCCACCTTGGTGGATCATTGTATGTATAAACCGAGATGGAATGACTCACGGGTCATTGTAGTGTCATCGGAGGCCTCAGTATCAGATCAACCTATCTCCAGGCCCGTTCAGCCTCAAACGTGACGGGTCATCGGAGGCCTCAGTATCAGATCAACCTATCTCCACGTCCGTTCAGCCTCGGACGCGACGGAGAGGGGTGAATTGTGGTGTGGGAGCATTGTGTGCATCCTAGCCTAGTTTAGTCCACCTCAATGGTCTCATGGGTGGTCGCTCTGCCCGTGCGTCCTAGCTTAGTTTAATCTATATGTTTAGTTAAATGAAAAGTAAATTGACAACTAAACATATGGATTATATGTGTTCTTCTATAGCGCATGAAAAGTAAATTGACAATAGTACCAAATAAAACCAAGGCCATTAGATGTCTTTGGAGTGGAAAACTGGATAAAGCAACAACACAATATTGCTTATGCTAAACACTATCAATAAAGAAAACATATATTTAGTTTGATTACTAAACAAAACATACTCAATCTCACTAACTACCTCAATTGGAAATAGAACATTCTCTTCTCCTACTCAAATGACCAAGTTCGGTGGTGGTTTGGATATCACCCAGATCTATATTTCCTCCTCCTGGTATCTTCCCCCTTCTCAGACGAAGAACTAATGCCGACTTGGAAGTTGGAAATGCGCACCCCTATATTTATCTCCCAACTTGCTCGAGAATTGATTCACCTTTGTCGTCTTCTTTACACTTTTTTGGGTCTGCAAGGTTCTATTTGTTGAACCTTTTGTCTTGTCAAACAGAAAGGATACCATGTACGTGTTTAGACCAGTCCTTGCTCCCAACAACGGTCCGTTGCAACTATTACCCCCACGGGCCCCACCCCCAAAAGTTGTTGCCACTGGATTCATTTGATGTTGTAACACTCTAGCTGATCACGTTTGCTACGCAACTCATTCTCGGCCTTTAATGCACAGTTCTGGGCCCTGGGTGCTTGAATTTTGACCTCCAAATACCGATAATGGCAATAGAATTGTTTAAACTCATCAAAATTTGCATCTTTGATGTGGATGCGCCGAGTCAATTTCAAGTGCTTGATGGCCTGCTTCGCCACCGATTGCAGTGATGCCTCAGGCGTAAAAGTCATATCCCCATAAAATGTCATCTCTTCGCCCTACACATTCACTGTGACGGCCACTTGAACATGGTCTTCCAATGTGTTTACAACAAATTGAGGCCGTGGGGGTTGACATGTAGTGGTAGTTCGCTTGAGGATATCGTAATGAGAGACTTCAACTACTATGCGCCATAAGGGTTGAACTTGTTGTATGTGCGAACATAACCACCATGAAGGACCACCACTAGCATGATCATGCTTTCAACATGAAATTTGTAGTAAGCTATCATAAGCTACTAAATCATTTGCAAGATCACCAAAATTTTTTGGGAAAAAAGGAATTTCATGTTGGTTATATTGTTGGTGGGCACCTACAAATCCTTCAACCTATATGGGTATTCAGACTCGTGATAGGCTGATCCAGTGAGAGAATATAGAAATAGAGATAGAGAAAGAGAGAGAGGGAGAGGGAAGCAGAGTGATAGAGAGAGAAGAGAGAGAGAGTGAGAGTGAATTTGAGATATAGATTTATATGCAAACACAGCGACAACGAAAGCCTAAACATAAGGGAAACACAAAAGGAGAGAGGGATAGATACAGAGAGAGAGAGGGAGATTGCAGATGCTTACCACTCGAGACTGAATGCCTTCTTTGGAGTGAGACCAGTCCAGCTGCAATGCTTGTCGTCAGAGCTTGCATGACTTGCCAGAAGCTAAGCCTTGAAAGGGGTGAGATGTGGTGTAGATTTAAAGGTCTTTTTTCTAATAAATTTGCTAACTATACAGTATTGGAGCGGTAATTCTATTTACTAAGAGTTGTAGTTGGGCATTGAACCTACCTTCATTGACAGAACATTGTGGACCGAATTGCATTGAACCTACCTTCATTGACAGAACATTGTGGACTGAATTGCTTCAAGCTATGAATATACCCCCCCCCCCATCCATCAAATCCAGTCATATTATACTATTCACAAAATGTAAGGATGATGAATCTTCTAATCATATTTAGTATAACATGATGTAAAAGAGAAATTACAAATTAATGAGTGCTTCAGTATGTTAATACATTCAACGAAAAACCATGACATAAAATTTTACTGAAATGTCTTCCCCCAATATGTGTGATTGTATTGTTTGTGTATCAACAATTGATTGGTTCCCCCCCCCCAATATCTGTGATTGTATTGTTTGTATATCAACGATTTATTGGTTCCCCCAATGTGTGATTGTATTGTTTGTGTATCAACAATTGATTGGTTCCCCCCCCCCAATATCTGTGATTGTATTGTTTGTATATCAACGATTTATTGGTTCCCCCAATGTGTGATTGTATTGTTTGTGTATCAACAATTGATTGGTTCCCCCCCCCCAATATCTGTGATTGTATTGTTTGTATATCAACGATTTATTGGTTCCCCCAATGTGTGATTGTATTGTTTGTGTATCAACAATTGATTGGTTCCCCCCCCCCAATATCTGTGATTGTATTGTTTGTATATCAACGATTTATTGGTTCCCCCAATGTGTGATTGTATTGTTTGTGTATCAACAATTGATTGGTTCCCCCCCCCCAATATCTGTGATTGTATTGTTTGTATATCAACGATTTATTGGTTCCCCCAATGTGTGATTGTATTGTTTGTGTATCAACAATTGATTGGTTCCCCCCCCCCAATATCTGTGATTGTATTGTTTGTATATCAACGATTTATTGGTTCCCCCAATGTGTGATTGTATTGTTTGTGTATCAACAATTGATTGGTTCCCCCCCCCCAATATCTGTGATTGTATTGTTTGTATATCAACGATTTATTGGTTCCCCCAATGTGTGATTGTATTGTTTGTGTATCAACAATTGATTGGTTCCCCCCCCCCAATATCTGTGATTGTATTGTTTGTATATCAACGATTTATTGGTTCCCCCAATGTGTGATTGTATTGTTTGTGTATCAACAATTGATTGGTTCCCCCCCCCCAATATCTGTGATTGTATTGTTTGTATATCAACGATTTATTGGTTCCCCCAATGTGTGATTGTATTGTTTGTGTATCAACAATTGATTGGTTCCCCCCCCCCAATATCTGTGATTGTATTGTTTGTATATCAACGATTTATTGGTTCCCCCAATGTGTGATTGTATTGTTTGTGTATCAACAATTGATTGGTTCCCCCCCCCCAATATCTGTGATTGTATTGTTTGTATATCAACGATTTATTGGTTCCCCCAATGTGTGATTGTATTGTTTGTGTATCAACAATTGATTGGTTCCCCCCCCCCAATATCTGTGATTGTATTGTTTGTATATCAACGATTTATTGGTTCCCCCAATGTGTGATTGTATTGTTTGTGTATCAACAATTGATTGGTTCCCCCCCCCCAATATCTGTGATTGTATTGTTTGTATATCAACGATTTATTGGTTCCCCCAATGTGTGATTGTATTGTTTGTGTATCAACAATTGATTGGTTCCCCCCCCCCAATATCTGTGATTGTATTGTTTGTATATCAACGATTTATTGGTTCCCCCAATGTGTGATTGTATTGTTTGTGTATCAACAATTGATTGGTTCCCCCCCCCCAATATCTGTGATTGTATTGTTTGTATATCAACGATTTATTGGTTCCCCCAATGTGTGATTGTATTGTTTGTGTATCAACAATTGATTGGTTCCCCCCCCCCAATATCTGTGATTGTATTGTTTGTATATCAACGATTTATTGGTTCCCCCAATGTGTGATTGTATTGTTTGTGTATCAACAATTGATTGGTTCCCCCCCCCCAATATCTGTGATTGTATTGTTTGTATATCAACGATTTATTGGTTCCCCCAATGTGTGATTGTATTGTTTGTGTATCAACAATTGATTGGTTCCCCCCCCCCAATATCTGTGATTGTATTGTTTGTATATCAACGATTTATTGGTTCCCCCAATGTGTGATTGTATTGTTTGTGTATCAACAATTGATTGGTTCCCCCCCCCCAATATCTGTGATTGTATTGTTTGTATATCAACGATTTATTGGTTCCCCCAATGTGTGATTGTATTGTTTGTGTATCAACAATTGATTGGTTCCCCCCCCCCAATATCTGTGATTGTATTGTTTGTATATCAACGATTTATTGGTTCCCCCAATGTGTGATTGTATTGTTTGTGTATCAACAATTGATTGGTTCCCCCCCCCCAATATCTGTGATTGTATTGTTTGTATATCAACGATTTATTGGTTCCCCCAATGTGTGATTGTATTGTTTGTGTATCAACAATTGATTGGTTCCCCCCCCCCAATATCTGTGATTGTATTGTTTGTATATCAACGATTTATTGGTTCCCCCAATGTGTGATTGTATTGTTTGTGTATCAACAATTGATTGGTTCCCCCCCCCCAATATCTGTGATTGTATTGTTTGTATATCAACGATTTATTGGTTCCCCCAATGTGTGATTGTATTGTTTGTGTATCAACAATTGATTGGTTCCCCCCCCCCAATATCTGTGATTGTATTGTTTGTATATCAACGATTTATTGGTTCCCCCAATGTGTGATTGTATTGTTTGTGTATCAACAATTGATTGGTTCCCCCCCCCCAATATCTGTGATTGTATTGTTTGTATATCAACGATTTATTGGTTCCCCCAATGTGTGATTGTATTGTTTGTGTATCAACAATTGATTGGTTCCCCCCCCCCAATATCTGTGATTGTATTGTTTGTATATCAACGATTTATTGGTTCCCCCAATGTGTGATTGTATTGTTTGTGTATCAACAATTGATTGGTTCCCCCCCCCCAATATCTGTGATTGTATTGTTTGTATATCAACGATTTATTGGTTCCCCCAATGTGTGATTGTATTGTTTGTGTATCAACAATTGATTGGTTCCCCCCCCCCAATATCTGTGATTGTATTGTTTGTATATCAACGATTTATTGGTTCCCCCAATGTGTGATTGTATTGTTTGTGTATCAACAATTGATTGGTTCCCCCCCCCCAATATCTGTGATTGTATTGTTTGTATATCAACGATTTATTGGTTCCCCCAATGTGTGATTGTATTGTTTGTGTATCAACAATTGATTGGTTCCCCCCCCCCAATATCTGTGATTGTATTGTTTGTATATCAACGATTTATTGGTTCCCCCAATGTGTGATTGTATTGTTTGTGTATCAACAATTGATTGGTTCCCCCCCCCCAATATCTGTGATTGTATTGTTTGTATATCAACGATTTATTGGTTCCCCCAATGTGTGATTGTATTGTTTGTGTATCAACAATTGATTGGTTCCCCCCCCCCAATATCTGTGATTGTATTGTTTGTATATCAACGATTTATTGGTTCCCCCAATGTGTGATTGTATTGTTTGTGTATCAACAATTGATTGGTTCCCCCCCCCCAATATCTGTGATTGTATTGTTTGTATATCAACGATTTATTGGTTCCCCCAATGTGTGATTGTATTGTTTGTGTATCAACAATTGATTGGTTCCCCCCCCCCAATATCTGTGATTGTATTGTTTGTATATCAACGATTTATTGGTTCCCCCAATGTGTGATTGTATTGTTTGTGTATCAACAATTGATTGGTTCCCCCCCCCCAATATCTGTGATTGTATTGTTTGTATATCAACGATTTATTGGTTCCCCCAATGTGTGATTGTATTGTTTGTGTATCAACAATTGATTGGTTCCCCCCCCCCAATATCTGTGATTGTATTGTTTGTATATCAACGATTTATTGGTTCCCCCAATGTGTGATTGTATTGTTTGTGTATCAACAATTGATTGGTTCCCCCCCCCCAATATCTGTGATTGTATTGTTTGTATATCAACGATTTATTGGTTCCCCCAATGTGTGATTGTATTGTTTGTGTATCAACAATTGATTGGTTCCCCCCCCCCAATATCTGTGATTGTATTGTTTGTATATCAACGATTTATTGGTTCCCCCAATGTGTGATTGTATTGTTTGTGTATCAACAATTGATTGGTTCCCCCCCCCCAATATCTGTGATTGTATTGTTTGTATATCAACGATTTATTGGTTCCCCCAATGTGTGATTGTATTGTTTGTGTATCAACAATTGATTGGTTCCCCCCCCCCAATATCTGTGATTGTATTGTTTGTATATCAACGATTTATTGGTTCCCCCAATGTGTGATTGTATTGTTTGTGTATCAACAATTGATTGGTTCCCCCCCCCCAATATCTGTGATTGTATTGTTTGTATATCAACGATTTATTGGTTCCCCCAATGTGTGATTGTATTGTTTGTGTATCAACAATTGATTGGTTCCCCCCCCCCAATATCTGTGATTGTATTGTTTGTATATCAACGATTTATTGGTTCCCCCAATGTGTGATTGTATTGTTTGTGTATCAACAATTGATTGGTTCCCCCCCCCCAATATCTGTGATTGTATTGTTTGTATATCAACGATTTATTGGTTCCCCCAATGTGTGATTGTATTGTTTGTGTATCAACAATTGATTGGTTCCCCCCCCCCAATATCTGTGATTGTATTGTTTGTATATCAACGATTTATTGGTTCCCCCAATGTGTGATTGTATTGTTTGTGTATCAACAATTGATTGGTTCCCCCCCCCCAATATCTGTGATTGTATTGTTTGTATATCAACGATTTATTGGTTCCCCCAATGTGTGATTGTATTGTTTGTGTATCAACAATTGATTGGTTCCCCCCCCCCAATATCTGTGATTGTATTGTTTGTATATCAACGATTTATTGGTTCCCCCAATGTGTGATTGTATTGTTTGTGTATCAACAATTGATTGGTTCCCCCCCCCCAATATCTGTGATTGTATTGTTTGTATATCAACGATTTATTGGTTCCCCCAATGTGTGATTGTATTGTTTGTGTATCAACAATTGATTGGTTCCCCCCCCCCAATATCTGTGATTGTATTGTTTGTATATCAACGATTTATTGGTTCCCCCAATGTGTGATTGTATTGTTTGTGTATCAACAATTGATTGGTTCCCCCCCCCCAATATCTGTGATTGTATTGTTTGTATATCAACGATTTATTGGTTCCCCCAATGTGTGATTGTATTGTTTGTGTATCAACAATTGATTGGTTCCCCCCCCCCAATATCTGTGATTGTATTGTTTGTATATCAACGATTTATTGGTTCCCCCAATGTGTGATTGTATTGTTTGTGTATCAACAATTGATTGGTTCCCCCCCCCCAATATCTGTGATTGTATTGTTTGTATATCAACGATTTATTGGTTCCCCCAATGTGTGATTGTATTGTTTGTGTATCAACAATTGATTGGTTCCCCCCCCCCAATATCTGTGATTGTATTGTTTGTATATCAACGATTTATTGGTTCCCCCAATGTGTGATTGTATTGTTTGTGTATCAACAATTGATTGGTTCCCCCCCCCCAATATCTGTGATTGTATTGTTTGTATATCAACGATTTATTGGTTCCCCCAATGTGTGATTGTATTGTTTGTGTATCAACAATTGATTGGTTCCCCCCCCCCAATATCTGTGATTGTATTGTTTGTATATCAACGATTTATTGGTTCCCCCAATGTGTGATTGTATTGTTTGTGTATCAACAATTGATTGGTTCCCCCCCCCCAATATCTGTGATTGTATTGTTTGTATATCAACGATTTATTGGTTCCCCCAATGTGTGATTGTATTGTTTGTGTATCAACAATTGATTGGTTCCCCCCCCCCAATATCTGTGATTGTATTGTTTGTATATCAACGATTTATTGGTTCCCCCAATGTGTGATTGTATTGTTTGTGTATCAACAATTGATTGGTTCCCCCCCCCCAATATCTGTGATTGTATTGTTTGTATATCAACGATTTATTGGTTCCCCCAATGTGTGATTGTATTGTTTGTGTATCAACAATTGATTGGTTCCCCCCCCCCAATATCTGTGATTGTATTGTTTGTATATCAACGATTTATTGGTTCCCCCAATGTGTGATTGTATTGTTTGTGTATCAACAATTGATTGGTTCCCCCCCCCCAATATCTGTGATTGTATTGTTTGTATATCAACGATTTATTGGTTCCCCCAATGTGTGATTGTATTGTTTGTGTATCAACAATTGATTGGTTCCCCCCCCCCAATATCTGTGATTGTATTGTTTGTATATCAACGATTTATTGGTTCCCCCAATGTGTGATTGTATTGTTTGTGTATCAACAATTGATTGGTTCCCCCCCCCCAATATCTGTGATTGTATTGTTTGTATATCAACGATTTATTGGTTCCCCCAATGTGTGATTGTATTGTTTGTGTATCAACAATTGATTGGTTCCCCCCCCCCAATATCTGTGATTGTATTGTTTGTATATCAACGATTTATTGGTTCCCCCAATGTGTGATTGTATTGTTTGTGTATCAACAATTGATTGGTTCCCCCCCCCCAATATCTGTGATTGTATTGTTTGTATATCAACGATTTATTGGTTCCCCCAATGTGTGATTGTATTGTTTGTGTATCAACAATTGATTGGTTCCCCCCCCCCAATATCTGTGATTGTATTGTTTGTATATCAACGATTTATTGGTTCCCCCAATGTGTGATTGTATTGTTTGTGTATCAACAATTGATTGGTTCCCCCCCCCCAATATCTGTGATTGTATTGTTTGTATATCAACGATTTATTGGTTCCCCCAATGTGTGATTGTATTGTTTGTGTATCAACAATTGATTGGTTCCCCCCCCCCAATATCTGTGATTGTATTGTTTGTATATCAACGATTTATTGGTTCCCCCAATGTGTGATTGTATTGTTTGTGTATCAACAATTGATTGGTTCCCCCCCCCCAATATCTGTGATTGTATTGTTTGTATATCAACGATTTATTGGTTCCCCCAATGTGTGATTGTATTGTTTGTGTATCAACAATTGATTGGTTCCCCCCCCCCAATATCTGTGATTGTATTGTTTGTATATCAACGATTTATTGGTTCCCCCAATGTGTGATTGTATTGTTTGTGTATCAACAATTGATTGGTTCCCCCCCCCCAATATCTGTGATTGTATTGTTTGTATATCAACGATTTATTGGTTCCCCCAATGTGTGATTGTATTGTTTGTGTATCAACAATTGATTGGTTCCCCCCCCCCAATATCTGTGATTGTATTGTTTGTATATCAACGATTTATTGGTTCCCCCAATGTGTGATTGTATTGTTTGTGTATCAACAATTGATTGGTTCCCCCCCCCCAATATCTGTGATTGTATTGTTTGTATATCAACGATTTATTGGTTCCCCCAATGTGTGATTGTATTGTTTGTGTATCAACAATTGATTGGTTCCCCCCCCCCAATATCTGTGATTGTATTGTTTGTATATCAACGATTTATTGGTTCCCCCAATGTGTGATTGTATTGTTTGTGTATCAACAATTGATTGGTTCCCCCCCCCCAATATCTGTGATTGTATTGTTTGTATATCAACGATTTATTGGTTCCCCCAATGTGTGATTGTATTGTTTGTGTATCAACAATTGATTGGTTCCCCCCCCCCAATATCTGTGATTGTATTGTTTGTATATCAACGATTTATTGGTTCCCCCAATGTGTGATTGTATTGTTTGTGTATCAACAATTGATTGGTTCCCCCCCCCCAATATCTGTGATTGTATTGTTTGTATATCAACGATTTATTGGTTCCCCCAATGTGTGATTGTATTGTTTGTGTATCAACAATTGATTGGTTCCCCCCCCCCAATATCTGTGATTGTATTGTTTGTATATCAACGATTTATTGGTTCCCCCAATGTGTGATTGTATTGTTTGTGTATCAACAATTGATTGGTTCCCCCCCCCCAATATCTGTGATTGTATTGTTTGTATATCAACGATTTATTGGTTCCCCCAATGTGTGATTGTATTGTTTGTGTATCAACAATTGATTGGTTCCCCCCCCCCAATATCTGTGATTGTATTGTTTGTATATCAACGATTTATTGGTTCCCCCAATGTGTGATTGTATTGTTTGTGTATCAACAATTGATTGGTTCCCCCCCCCCAATATCTGTGATTGTATTGTTTGTATATCAACGATTTATTGGTTCCCCCAATGTGTGATTGTATTGTTTGTGTATCAACAATTGATTGGTTCCCCCCCCCCAATATCTGTGATTGTATTGTTTGTATATCAACGATTTATTGGTTCCCCCAATGTGTGATTGTATTGTTTGTGTATCAACAATTGATTGGTTCCCCCCCCCCAATATCTGTGATTGTATTGTTTGTATATCAACGATTTATTGGTTCCCCCAATGTGTGATTGTATTGTTTGTGTATCAACAATTGATTGGTTCCCCCCCCCCAATATCTGTGATTGTATTGTTTGTATATCAACGATTTATTGGTTCCCCCAATGTGTGATTGTATTGTTTGTGTATCAACAATTGATTGGTTCCCCCCCCCCAATATCTGTGATTGTATTGTTTGTATATCAACGATTTATTGGTTCCCCCAATGTGTGATTGTATTGTTTGTGTATCAACAATTGATTGGTTCCCCCCCCCCAATATCTGTGATTGTATTGTTTGTATATCAACGATTTATTGGTTCCCCCAATGTGTGATTGTATTGTTTGTGTATCAACAATTGATTGGTTCCCCCCCCCCAATATCTGTGATTGTATTGTTTGTATATCAACGATTTATTGGTTCCCCCAATGTGTGATTGTATTGTTTGTGTATCAACAATTGATTGGTTCCCCCCCCCCAATATCTGTGATTGTATTGTTTGTATATCAACGATTTATTGGTTCCCCCAATGTGTGATTGTATTGTTTGTGTATCAACAATTGATTGGTTCCCCCCCCCCAATATCTGTGATTGTATTGTTTGTATATCAACGATTTATTGGTTCCCCCAATGTGTGATTGTATTGTTTGTGTATCAACAATTGATTGGTTCCCCCCCCCCAATATCTGTGATTGTATTGTTTGTATATCAACGATTTATTGGTTCCCCCAATGTGTGATTGTATTGTTTGTGTATCAACAATTGATTGGTTCCCCCCCCCCAATATCTGTGATTGTATTGTTTGTATATCAACGATTTATTGGTTCCCCCAATGTGTGATTGTATTGTTTGTGTATCAACAATTGATTGGTTCCCCCCCCCCAATATCTGTGATTGTATTGTTTGTATATCAACGATTTATTGGTTCCCCCAATGTGTGATTGTATTGTTTGTGTATCAACAATTGATTGGTTCCCCCCCCCCAATATCTGTGATTGTATTGTTTGTATATCAACGATTTATTGGTTCCCCCAATGTGTGATTGTATTGTTTGTGTATCAACAATTGATTGGTTCCCCCCCCCCAATATCTGTGATTGTATTGTTTGTATATCAACGATTTATTGGTTCCCCCAATGTGTGATTGTATTGTTTGTGTATCAACAATTGATTGGTTCCCCCCCCCCAATATCTGTGATTGTATTGTTTGTATATCAACGATTTATTGGTTCCCCCAATGTGTGATTGTATTGTTTGTGTATCAACAATTGATTGGTTCCCCCCCCCCAATATCTGTGATTGTATTGTTTGTATATCAACGATTTATTGGTTCCCCCAATGTGTGATTGTATTGTTTGTGTATCAACAATTGATTGGTTCCCCCCCCCCAATATCTGTGATTGTATTGTTTGTATATCAACGATTTATTGGTTCCCCCAATGTGTGATTGTATTGTTTGTGTATCAACAATTGATTGGTTCCCCCCCCCCAATATCTGTGATTGTATTGTTTGTATATCAACGATTTATTGGTTCCCCCAATGTGTGATTGTATTGTTTGTGTATCAACAATTGATTGGTTCCCCCCCCCCAATATCTGTGATTGTATTGTTTGTATATCAACGATTTATTGGTTCCCCCAATGTGTGATTGTATTGTTTGTGTATCAACAATTGATTGGTTCCCCCCCCCCAATATCTGTGATTGTATTGTTTGTATATCAACGATTTATTGGTTCCCCCAATGTGTGATTGTATTGTTTGTGTATCAACAATTGATTGGTTCCCCCCCCCCAATATCTGTGATTGTATTGTTTGTATATCAACGATTTATTGGTTCCCCCAATGTGTGATTGTATTGTTTGTGTATCAACAATTGATTGGTTCCCCCCCCCCAATATCTGTGATTGTATTGTTTGTATATCAACGATTTATTGGTTCCCCCAATGTGTGATTGTATTGTTTGTGTATCAACAATTGATTGGTTCCCCCCCCCCAATATCTGTGATTGTATTGTTTGTATATCAACGATTTATTGGTTCCCCCAATGTGTGATTGTATTGTTTGTGTATTGTTAGAATGCTCGAGTCAGAGGTATTTTGGTCATTCTGGTGTATCTTATTGAAAGTGAAATGTCTATTGTATCTGAGTTTAAGTTATGTGTCCCATCTTCTATGAGGGACAACATTGTCTTTCTTGTAACTTAAGTTTTATGAATAAAAGTCAAGTGGGTCGGCTAGGAGAGGGTGACTTTCACTTTTCTCTCTTCTAGTCTGGCCAAACATTCTTCTCCTTCTTTCTCTTTTCTTTCTTCTTCCTTCTTCTCTGCTTTAACCTAGAATGAACTAGGGTTTATTCAAATGTATCAACGATTTACATGAAATCATTTTAGTATTAAGACCAAGTATACAGCTTGTTTTTTCTTTATTTCATAAGGGTTTTTTTTTGTTCAATCGGATAGGAGGAGAACCGAAGACTTCAAGCCCCAGCCCAACTCCATCGCACCTCAGCTCCAGCAGGTAAGTTCTTATTTTCCATATTTCAAACATTTTTTCCTTTTTTTTCAAAAAAACAGGGGCTCCGCCAGTCCTCCCTTTCTGCACTCATCAACATCACCATCATCATCTTCTTCTCTTTTCCAGATTTTAGTCGAATCAGTCCTGAGTTCTCTCTTCTCAGCTCAGACATTTTTTCATTTTTTTTCGAAAAAATAGGGGCTCCGCCCCTATACTCTTCCTTCCTCCCTTTCTCCACTCATCATCATTTTTTTTTTAAAACAGGGGCTCCGCCCTATACTCCTCTCCTTTTACTGATTCAGTCATTGTTCTCACTTCTCACTTTAGTTTTTAACAACAAAACCTATCATTAATATATATGAATATGATTATATGGCTGAAATCTATAGATTTTATATTTATAGATTCCACCGCCTAGGCGCCCGCCTGGGCACCCCATGGTCGCTTAGCCTCACCTAGTCGCGTTGACAACTATGCTCCTAGTAACTTAGCAAATGCATTGTCGAGGAAACTACTAACTAGAGTTGGCCAGTTATTTGAAAGTGTGGATGAGTTCCATGCATCCATAGCAAAATTCTCTATAGCTCATCGATTTGCACTCTTTTGTCAAAAATGACAGTCACCGAATACATGCTCAATGCAAGACTGATAACTGTGCTTGGGAGGTCCAAGCCAGTGCACTGGGCGATGGCCCAACATTCAGGGTACACAAGTTTCAGGAGTTGCATAGTCATACAACAAGTGATGATTGCTCAGTCAACCTTTCAAGGTCGACGAAGTTCATTGGAGAATTAATTGTGGACAAGGTATGTGACAGCCTAAAGTATACCCCACTTGAGATAATGAAAGACTTCCAACGCAACTATGCAATGGATTTGAGCTACCAACAGGCTTGAAGGGGTAATGAGGCAGCATGGCTAATGATAAATGGGGCTGATGATGAATCATACAATCGCGTTCCATGGTTGTGTGATAAGATAGTAGAGTCCAATTCTGGCTCTTACGTCACATATACGGTTGATAGCGAGGGTCGGTTCAAGCAGCTGTTTATTTCATTCTATGCATCATTGCATGAGTTTTGGTCAGGTTTCCGACCATTGCTATTTTGTAGACGGTGCTCATCTTAATGGTAATACCAAGGCACCCTGCTTCCGCCACATCCATTGATGCAAACAATTGAATGTTCCCCATAGAGTTCACAATTGTACCGGTAGAGACATTTGATGATTGTCATTGGTTTATGCAACACTTGAAGGCAACGCTGCAGGACACACGTGACATTGTGGTCGTCTCGAACAGAGATACCAGCATCAAGGAGGCGATACAAAATGTGTTCAATCCTGCATTGAATGCGTACTGCTGCCGACACCTAATGAAGAACCTGAACACATACCTCACACGTCTTCACCTGTCCAAGGCTATGCGGGACGCTATAAAACAGGTGGTGTACAAGTTGATGTACGCTAGATCAGTGTCCAAGTATCAATCACTTCTTAAGAGACTAGCAATTCTGAATCCACAAGTAGCAAGATGGGTTAATGCAACTGAACCATCACGGTGGTCTAATTCCATGTTCCCAGGGAAGAGGTATGACCGAATGTCGTCCAACATTGCAGAGACCTTTAATGGATGGGTCTCAGACGCTCGAGATCAGCCAATAACGTCACTGGTTAACACAATTCGACTGAAGATGATGGAACTATTTTAGAAGTGTCACTGCGATGCACACAAATGCACAGGTGTCGTTTCCAGGAGAATAGATGAGAAGTTGCACACAGTTGTGAATGCCAACGCCAACCTACAAATGACAAGATCATCATTGTATTAGTTCGAGGTGAGAAAGGGTGATAACGTGTGCTGTGTACGGTTGGATGCCAAGCATTGTGACTGTCTTGCATGGCAACTGAGTGGGTTGCCGTGTGTGCAAGCTTGTCGCCCGCGTCCGAGTCTGAACAATCCTGGAGATAGGCTGATCCAGTCACTGAGGCCTCCAACACAGACACTACAATGACCCGTGAATCATTCCATCTCGGTTTCTGCATAAAATAATCCACCAAGGTGGACTAGAGTAGGTTGGAACGCACATAGTGCTCCCACACCACACGTTCACCCCTCTCGGACGCATCCGCCCGCGTCCAATCACCACGATCCTGCATGAGCATACATTCGGCCACTTCTGTTTACATACAATTTCATAACCACCATAAAAAATATATCCCTCTTGAACCTCAATAGAGGGTTCAGACCACCACAACTACAACCACATGACCACCAAGGCTGTCATGCATGGTGACAGCAGTCTAAAAATTTTCCACTAGGGTTGCCGCACTCCCCCTTCACTTGTAACTAGGCCAATGTAACCCTAGGAATGCCTGAATAGGTTGCCACAGACTTCTGGGGATTGTCGCAGCCTTCTCCACCACTTACTCCAGATTATGCAGACCAGAAAAATAAAAAAAATAAAAGAAAGAAAGAGGAAAGAGGATCTGATCGAATGAAGTTGTAGTCTCCCTTTCTCCTTTTTAAAGGCACTCTGATACCTTGTAAGAATGGTTCAGTCAAACTAGTTTCAGAGATAGAGAAGAAAGAAAGAGAGAAGGAGAAGAAGAAGAAGAAGAGATGAGAAAGAAGTGTCAAACTGAGAAGTCAAAAAGACTCCCAGCCAACCATATATTTTTATATCAAAAGCAATGTACGAAGTCTAATATGCAAAGTATGGGACATGTAATTAACATAATACTTAAACAGAAAAGACTGAAATTCCCTTCCTTAGCCGACTCTAACAGTTATCTTGGTATCAGAGCAGGTTGCTTTATGATTTCTTCTTGCTCATTCAACTCTCAAGACAGTTGCCCTCTGCCCATCATTCACTTTCAAAACCTTCTCCCATTTAAGCCAAGTCTCCCCTGAACAACAAATTCTTTGCTTCAACCTTCAACAATCTCTTCCACATTGACATATCTTCCATTTCATAAAATCACTTTCTTCATCTCCTCTTGTCAATGGTTTCAAGTGCCACTTTGGTCAAGAAGCTATTCAGGGATAGAAAATATATATGCAACTAGGAGTATCTAAATGCTTAGAATTGACTTAAATCTGGGAAACAAAACTTGTATCTCTAGAAATGAGAATGATGTCATCAAAAATCATAATATTTGAAGCAATAAAAACATCTGTAAATAAAAAAGACCCCTTGAACAAGGGCCAGATAGAAGGCCAGCCCATTGGGCTACCCGGTCCATGAATGGTCTACTCAAGAGTGGCTTTCCAAAAATCAGGAACCTCAAACCATCAAATCACCAAACAAGTTTTACCTACTTGAATAGAGACTAGATAGACTACAAAACAAAGAACAATGAATAGGCCAATACTGCAATAGTAATCCCCCCAAATCAGATGATAGAACCATCCTCAACCATGAGCTCAATGAATGCAATGCAGTCATCAAATAATGTTCAGTGATTGAGGAACTCATAAATGTTTAATGAATCTTAAAAACACTGGTTTCTTCTAGTTCAAAAACCTTTGGTTGGAACCTTGGTGCTTTACACATTCCAACCAACAAAATACCAAGGAGCATGGCCAAATCATGAAAAACTTATTACAACCAAACTGACAGTTTATAATTACATTACTCAAGGATAGTAAATTGATATATGGGAAAACCAGGTGCATCTTTCTCAGTTCCAAATTCAATGAATTATATTTTCCATTTTTAAATTCATATATAACTATGGAAATTGGAAGCAATATGAAAACAAAAAGTTGCACATTTTACCACATTGGATGCAGTTCCCCCAGGGCAACAAGAAAGCAATATCAAACCAACTGAAAGAGATGGTGGAAGCCCAAGTAGTTTGCTAATAATCAATCCAAAAGCTGGCATAATTGTATACTGAGCAACACATCCAAAGAGTATCTGACCAAAGAAAAAAAAAACAGAACCTCATGAACTGAAACACTTGATTGCAAGAGAAGCTTAATATAGTAGAAGCCAGAAGTTTCTGCTGTCTTCAAGGAAACCTCCAATGGAAATGGGTTGACTCACTGAAAGACTTTTGAATGTCATTTCTCAGTAATTAAAAAATATTGCTTTGATCTTTTTATGAGTAATAACTTTCCCTAAATTTTAACCCCAAGGTTGTTAGTAACTCCTTCTAAAGGGCCTAAGCAGTCAGAGGATTCTGGCAACAATATATTTATTTAATAGTTATACTAACGAGTAAGAATTTATGAATTATTCAAACCCTGTTATATTTAAAAAAATACAAGTTCATCTGTTGGTCCATTAACTAAAAAGAGGTCATTTGTTAGCCATTCCTAGTTCCAGCAATCCAGGGTCTTGGAAGGTGTATACTGGGTACTCGCCTAACCTCGAGCATTTTAGCAAGAAGTGACTGATCTCAGACTTGAATCTGCATTCTCATGCTTGTTGGTCCATTAACTCTTACTCTCAATTAATCATAATTAAACTTACAGATCTACTGTTAAAGAAAAAATAATGAAAAGCATAAGTAGGAAAAGTTGGTAAGTATTTTGTCGTAACAATTTTTGTTCTTTATTTTTCGTCTGATAAAGAACAAACATTTTTTCAAATCATAGAAACATAAGTATAACAGAAAAGTGCCAGATGCTAAAAGAAGCTAGACAGAAGATTCTTGTTATAAATATTTATTGGTAAGACTCTTGTTATGGTGATCCCACAGAAATCTCTTCAGTAGAAACTCTACTCTTGGGAAGTTGCCAGCTAGACTAGGAATTAAAGTGAATATTCATCCTTTAGTAAAGGTCCTGAAGGGATGAGAGAGCCATCATATGGACGCCCAAATCTTGCGGAATAAAGGGGCGAATTTCAAAATTTTTTCTTTCCCTTCAACTGGGAATCGCATTCCCTATTTAGAAAATCACATTTTCAATGATCATTCTTGAACCATAAACTGAACCAGATCTGAACCAAAAAAAGTAGGAGAGGATTATACCTGATACAGAGAAACAATATCTCCCAACGAAGGTGTTCACGCCCAAGGAAGGATCCAAAGACTGCTCCCACTGAAGATGGTGCAATGCAGGATGGAGTAGAATCAGCAGTATTCTTCTCCAAGAATTTTGTCCTTCGCAAGAAATAGCAAAATGGCACGTGAGCACAGCTTCCTATTAATTCTTTCTCAAAGAACTGATGTCAAGATCGAATCTTGAATTCTCCCACAACTGGAGATCGAACTGGCAAACAGGGCGGCAAGAAAGATTTCTGCAGGGTTGCTTAATTCTTTCTTCTGTGTTTTCAGCTCTCAAGGAGGATGTGAATTATCTCTACCAAAAGTTGCCACCCCTTTTTTCTCTTGTAACCCTAAAGGATCAGATCCTAATCCAATTAGGACTCGTTGATCCAAATCTGATTTGGATCAGACATCCCTTTAGGTGATAAGGATAAACCCTTATCTTATCTGCAAATTAGATTAGCTTTCTCCTAATCTCATTAGGAGGTTTCTAGATCTTAATCACATTCAGATCTGRACTCTCTGAGTGGATAGGGTTATGACCCTATCCTATCTGCTAATCCATCTTAGAATTCGCCCCATATTTAACTAATTAAATAGCCCAGTACAAAATGGGCTTTAGGCCCATTAAGCTTATGTGCTCACTTAACCTTCCTAACTACTGTCCAGTTGGGCTTCCTTGTATGGCGTGGGACCCAAGCATTGATCTACACATCAGCCACATGGGTTCGGCCCAGCCTTTGTTACAAGGCCTGGCCGAATACACCGCTATGAACAGTGCACCCCCTGAAACCCATCAAAT